>PVIA01000948.1:0-240214 GCA_004024845.1 Tonatia bakeri | reverse complement strand
ATAGATTTTTACTGATTCTTTTTTTCTGCCTTCTTCATTCTGTTGTTGAGCACATCCACTGAGTTTTTAATTTCATTTATGGTGTGTTTTAGTTCTAAAATTTCCATCTGGTTCTTCTTTGTCTTTTGTTTTTTTCTGTGACTTTCTTTATTTTCACTTGGTTCAAGCATATTTGTATGCTCATTGAAACATTTTTATGGTGGCTGCTTTAAAATCCTGGTTCTATAATTCCAACGTTTGTGTCATCTTTGCATTGGCACCTGGTGAATTTCTTTTCTCATTTGGTTGAAATCTTCTCTGTTCTTGATATGAGTGATTTTTTAATTGAAACTTGCACATATGTGCTATTATAAAACACTGGATCTTATTTAAATAGTTTATTTGAGAAGACTTTTTTAAAAACTATGGAGACTTGGGGCTCCAAGCAGGAAAAAACAAAAGCTATAGGTCCTTTTAAAGTCCTGCATCATTATGTGTACAGTGTTACTTCTGCCACATTCTATTGGCAAAGCAACCTGCAATGTCAGCCCAGATTCCAGGGGAGGGAAAATCAAACTCCATCTCTGGGTGAAGGGAGTGGCAGGCAGAGTCACATTGCAAAGGGCATACAGGAGGAGAGGGATGGTTGTGGACATCTTTGAAAATAAGTTGCCACATTAATAGTTATTTTATGGAATAGATAGCCTTTTGGAATTATAGATTACTCTTATCTCATCAATTATTATTTCTGTGTTTTTCTAGTTTCCTATATTAAGACAATGTTCCCTTTAACAGTAGAAAAACATGTCAAAAAACCAAAAAGGTTATGCGAGTGTCAAGCTGTTCTATATCAAGTTCTCTGCACATGGAATTCAATAATTGTGAGCTTTACTCTTTGAAACTGCAGGATGTTTAAAGGTAATGACTGGGATGACTTCAAACACTTGGAAATGATATTCTGCGTGTGTATCTTGGAGTCTGATTATCCAGTTTAAAGCGTGGGAAGATACTCGCTCCGCACCTGTCATCCTTGTCTTTACATAAGCTCCGGCAAGTGAGAACGCTCACAGCCTTCTCACCTGCAGGTAAGCTTGGCGATGGCAGATGCCAGACGTCACTGAGAATCTCTCCACCCACCCACCCCAGATCTGTCCACGTAAACTATTGGCACAGATAGGAAACATGCCCGTATCTCTGCACTATGTAACTACCATGTCCATGCACGTAGCAGCAACTCTATTTTTCTGGATATGCTATTAGGGAGGACAAGGCTAAATAGAAAGAGATTCTTCAGCTTCTCCTTAGGGGCAAATTCAGGCCCTGTAAGTGGATCACAAGCTTCTTATGGCTGCAGGCTGACTGCACACAACAGCAGATGTTGTAAAATGCATCTGGAATTGTATTTTAGATATCGTGGTGAAAATTCACTACATCAACCTATGGGAAGACTTAGGAAATATTTTTTTTTTCTTTATCTTGGATTATTGTTGCTTGTGCAGCACTGTACACTTTTCAGGATGGTTTCATCCTGCTTTTACTCTTCATATGACCTTCGGGGTCTGACCCAGAAAATGGAGCTACTGGCATCTGCATGCTCGAGTATTTGAACTAGATAACATCTACCACGTCAGGTAGACTCTAAGATTTTGGGTTTTTCATTTTTTTAGCATTAAATATGATGATACATGTGAAAGGAGCATTTTACATTTTATAATAATGTTCAAATGTTAACTGTTACTATTGTTATCCCTTTTAGACACAGCATGTACAACTTTCTTAAAGTTGACAATGAACATACTGAGAGTTGCAGAGGTTAGCAACTTGCCATTTGCTAAATAGTGGAATTTGGCTTCAACCTGTATCTTGCGGCTCATATTTCAGCAACCTTTATGTTACTATTATCATTCCAAATTACTTTATGGCTTTGGAACATTCCCAGACTCACTCGGTAAACTCTATCAGGCCTTGCATCTCTGTTAAGTGTGTGTGAGGATAAGGTTGCATGTTCTTAATGCATCATTTACATCAGGAGTCAGCAGAGTGCAGCCCATGGGTCAGGTCCACCCCACTTATTTTTGTAATGGAATACATCCACATTTATTCGTTCAAGTATCATCTGTGTCTGCTTTCATGCCACATAGGCAGAGTTGAGAAACTGTGACAGGGGCTGTGTAGCCTAAAATGTGTATCACTTGACTTATTACAGAAAAAGTTTGGTAAACGCTGGCTTTTATTGTCACCTCAAATACCATAGAACAGTGTCCATGAAGAACATTCCAGAATTCATAGTAACATTAACAGGTGCCCTTTCACCCCCAGCTAAATCAAGGTGAGCAAATAGAGTCTTTTAATTTTGTATGTTTCCTGCCCGGGAGAAGCTTGGGCTTCACCAGAAGCATTCATTCCTCAGAATCCCTTTGACCCAAGCATCACTACACATCAAAAGAGGAAGGGAGGGACCTTGAAACATGCTGTTCAGCATCCTCACTTAAAAGATGAAAAAACTGAGACCGGGAAGGGGAAGTGCTCTCCTCAAGGTAGGTGGCAGTGGGTTGTTAGATTAGAACCCGGTTATCTCGATTTCTAGTGGTTCTGTTATGCCAAAAACTAAATTAGACTGAGTTCCATTTCCCTGCTTGTGGGCTGCAAGTGTGCATTTGCATCCAGGTGTTCCGTGAGGGGTAAGGAAAGGCCATAGAAAGATTAGAGACATCACCCAGAAAGTTCACGTTAGGATTTGTGGCCCTTGGGCCTAAATATATAGACGAAGCATCTCCTCCATTTGCTAAGAAAAATTACAAACAAAGAACAGATTGCACTGTTCATCCTGGTCTGTTTTGCCCCTGACTTCCCTGATCTCTAATTCCCTCATGGCTAAATATGGTGTTGGTGTTACTGTCTGACCTGATGTCAGAGGGCTCAGAAGATAAGACCAAGCCTGTGACAGCTGCTCAAACAGCTTAAGTGAGTTCATGGAGGGAGGGAGTTCAGGAAGGGAGAGGCTAGGTTCCTGCTGTGGTTTCTGAGTTTCTTTGCATTGTTTCTGGGTGAGGATAAGATTTTTAATTTATTGATTCATTAATTATGTGGAATTTGTGTGGTTGTATTACTGAGAAAACCCAAGTATTCTGTGTTTGAGGCACCTAGGCCTGCCCACTGGATTAATGACGTTTTATGGCCCAGTTCAACTGCACAAAGAGCTTTGCCCTCAAGGGTAATTGGACTCAGCAACACTCCAATGGGAAACTCTAGCCAGAATCAGAAAAGGCCCACCAGGCAGGCCAGTAAGGTAGCAGGAAAGGTCCTGACAAAGACATAACTAAGGGAGTGATATCATTGGGTAGGCTGTTAAAAAAGAAAACAGCCAATAATGACTTTTTTAAAGGATGTAACCTTTATGTGACATTGATGATCACTCTCAGGACTGGGCATGGAATCTGGTGCCTCTCTGCCCAGCATCCCTTCCCTTGTTCTAGTAACACCACCTCCTTCCTTTAGGGTGCTCACCGCTCTTCACTCCACGTGGCCTGAATGGGGTGTTCCCTCACAGGGCTCTTTTCCTCTGATTGTGCATGTAGTCATGTGATCCAGGCTAGGCCAATTCGATTTCTCTCCCAGCAGTTTACATCTTGACACGGAAGGCAGGTGGGGCAAAGACCCACGCAGGAATGTTCGCCCTCTGTGCAGTCCTCCCAAGGCCTGGTTGCTCTGTCTCTAGTATTTTGAGCTCATGCAGTATTATTTTAATTAATTAATTTATTTATTTTTTGCTTAAGTTAGTAGTTTTCTGTTTTTGTTGCTTATAGAATGTTTAAGTAATACCCAGGGGCGCAACATATCTGGGCCTAACATATATGTTTATATCTACTATAAACATACTAATGTGTGTATGCACGTAGGTGTGTATTATTAGTTCTGTTGCATGCATGGGGAAATGGAAATTAGAGAAAGTTTAGATCAGAGATTTATGCTGCCAAGATTTACCCTGGTAATGAGGGAAAGAACTAAGGTCAGAGCTCAAGATTGCGGTATCCTGGGTCGCTGACATCACAGAACCCGTGAGTGCAGCAGGCAGCTGAGGGCAGCTGTGGGAAGCCCAGGTGTCAGCAAGCATCCAGGAGAGCTCCTGGGAGTTAGTTGTTCTCCAGGGAACTGGAGCCTAGCATCTTCCCTGCCCCTCGTCCACCCTTTGTGATTTTCTGGAAGCAGTTACATTTTACTCGGTAGGTTTTGTCTCTTTTTTATTATTTATTCTATTACAGTTGTCCCCATTTTTTCCCTCTGGCTCCCCTCCACCCAGCCCACCCCCCATTCCCGCAGTCAGTCCCCTCTCTGTTGTCCATGCCCATGCATCATCCATGCATGTTCTTTGACTAGTCCCTTTCCCTTCTGTCCACTCACCGCCCCCTCCCTCCTTTCCTCCTACAGCTGTCAGTCTGTTCCGTGTTTCCATATCTCTGGCTCTATTTTTTTTGTTAGCTTTGTTCATGAGATTCCAGTTATAAGTGAGGTCATATGGTCTTGGTATAAAAAGGTTAAGGCATATTTCTCAGAACCAAAAATCATTTTACAGGTGAACAAACTTAGCTCCAGAGATGTCAAATGGGTTTTGACATACAGCAAGGTCACGTAGCCTTGGTCACCTGCCATGTTAGCACTGGATCAAGAACCAAGACCAGAGGTCCCTGCCTCCTAGTCTAACATCCTTTTCAGTACTGCACACAACTCCTACTTCACTGATTACTCTGGAAGCGATGGCATGTTGTGTTTTCCCAAACCAGTTTAATGGAGTTGCATTAGATACATATTTAACTGTTGTGAATTTAAGTGTTTAAATACTTGGCAGTGAAAGAAGATAGAGATAGAGAAAGAGAGAATTTTAATATTGCAAGTGATTCCATCTGTCAGTCTGGCTTATGGGCCAAAGGGGAAATGAGATGGAAGAGGTGGGTCTGATGATTACTCAGTGGATTCAGATCTCATATATCTCTCATAACATGGGCATCCAACCATGTAGAAATACACGGCCGTGAATGTAGTTGTTTAAATTTAACATGAACTCTGAAACACAGTCTACCTGTTTATACTGACCTCTCTCCCTCCTCAACTCTAGCTGTATGTTCAGTATTGTAGGAAAAAAACATCTTGGGTGGACTTCCTGACAGCTGGTGTTGTAATTTATGGACAAATATATTTTCAAGGATGATTTGGACTGTAGTTATTATTGGTGTAGTGTTCTGACTTTAGAATTCCAGCCCTGTGTAAGTTACAGCTCTGTGTCTCATCATCGTAGGAAGTAGAATATCATGAAATATAGGACGTGGACTCATGTCAGAAGGATTGACATTCATGTACCAGTTCCTGAGTGATTCTGAACAACCATCACTTCCTCTGATTATAAGAAAAAAAGTTATGTCAAGTTTTTAGCATAATTATCTGTCTGTAGTAAGTACACAAATACTAGCTTTTAATATGCTTATTGTAATGAAATTGTTTAAAGAAATTTTTGATGTGATATTAGCAAATGTAGTAAAGAAAAGTGCTGGTACTTCTGAATCTTAGTTTATATTTTTATCTTTACTTTTATTCATAAAATTGGCATCCAGGTGTTCTGAGATGGGTAAAAAACAGCCATAGAAAGATTAAAGGCATCATCCAGAAAGTTCTTATTAGGATCTGCAGCTCTTGAGCCTAAATATATAGACCAACTCTCTTCCCAATATCTGTCTCTGATAACGGCAATATGCAAACCCTCATCTATTTCTGTTTCAGTTGTGTACTGCCTCATGGTACGACAAACCATCTCAAATCTCGTGGCTTAATTTATTTAGTTCCTGAGTCTGTGGGTCAGCTATGCAATTCTGGTCTCCTATGGGCTCATTCTGTATCTCTGATCAGCCGTGGGTTGGATGAGCCGCCCTGCTTATCTTGACCAGGCTCACTCACATGTATGTGGATCAGCTGGCTGTAGGCTGGCCCAGGACAGGGCTGGCTTTCAACTGAACTTTCATCCAGAGGGCCATCTTAGCTTTGCTTATAAGGTGGTGGCAGTGTTTCAAGAAAGAGGAGGAAGCACACATGCTTCTTGAGATTTAGTCTCAGAATTGACACATCACTTTCTCCATAGTTTCTTTGCCAAAGAAAAATAACCAGACTGGCCTGGATTCAAGGGATGAAAAAAGACTCATTATTTTGATGGGATAGCTGCTAAGTTATATTTTCAAGGAGCAATGATACAATAAAATATAACGGGATATTTTTTAAATCAATTTTTTGTAACTACAGATGCCTTGGTATCTGTCAGTAGGATCTGACATGTTCTCCAGATAAGTTTTGTCTTCCATGGGGGAGAGTTCAGGCTCCCTGGCAGCTCACTAGTGACTGACATGTGTAGACCACCGGGTTTTCCCTCAGTGTATTTTCCCAGTAGGATTCCTGGGGTTGAGGTAAGGATTTCAACAGAGAGGGCTCTAGCCTGTAAGAACTTGACCTGGAGAGGCAAACATTTGTTTCAGATTTGGGGTAAAATGTTCCACTTTACCCCAGAATCATGACCATCTGGGCACGGCCTGAATTCGCAAATGCATTTGTCAATTAGGATTGCTCAAAAAGGCAATTGTTGTCCCAAATTATGTCACAACAAGCATCAGTCTCCATAATAGTGGTAAGAGGGGAACATAGACAAACACATGGCAAAGAATACTACTTTTGATAGATACAATCTACTTTCTGTTCTTTTCCTTGGTAGAGTTGGGGGTGGTGGTGGTGGTGGTAGTGGTGGTGGTGGGTATGTGAATAAATAAGCTTAGAATATCCAGAAAATGTTCTCTGAATAGAGCAGTGGCTCACTATCATTAGATGCCAGTCAAGGGGTCTATAGCATTCCTGTGGCTGTCAGTGGTGGTGGTACAGGTGCTGGTATCTGTCACTGATGGGGATGAGTAGCATTTAAGAACAGAGAGTGTGACTGTCTGATGTGATGGTACAGGATCCCCAAGGACATGGCAAATAAAATATGAATAGTTCTACTATTAATTGCTCAGAGGATAGAAAATGCAATGATGTAGCCATGTATTTTTAATTTTTATATTTTAAAATTTATATTGAAATATGTAAACAGAAATGTAATTTCTGTTGAAAAATGTTCTTTGCGTGAATGGAACTATGTAACCAGCACCCACTTCAAGAAATAAAATTCATTGTAAGGACCACACAAGCCTCTCTATTTCCCTTCCCAGTTCGGAGCACTCTTTAAGAGTAACCACTATATTGTTTTGTAATAGCATGATTGGTTTTCCAGTTTTTCTCCTTTAAATAGATGGAATCACACAGAATGTACCCTTTTTTGCTCAATTCTTTTCACTCAACATTGGTTAATTGTGCTTTTCAAGAAGTTGTCCATTCCATCTTAGTTGTTAAATTTGTTGTTACAAAGTTGTATGTAATTTTCTTTTATCCTTTTAATATTTTCAGTAGAGCCCTCCCTTGTGTTCTTATTACAGGTGATTTTTGTTCTCTCTTTTTTATTTTTGATCAGTCTAGATAGAGATTTCTCAATATTATTGACAGTCTCTAAAAAGCAAAGCATCTTTAAAATGTTCATTTTCTCTGTTGTCTGTCCATTTTTATTTCATTAAATCCTGCTTTTATTATTTCCTTCCTTCTGCTTACTTTGGGGTTACTTTGCTCTTTTTAAAAGCTTATTTTTAAGGTAGAACATTATTAGATTTTGATCTTTCTTCTTTGCAGGCAGCTAGAGCCATAATTCCCCTTTGAGCACTACTTTTGCATCATCTTTCACAATTTGATGTGTTATACATGATAGTTAATTTTCTCAATTTGGCTTGGCGATGGTGCCCAGTTGTTTGGTCAAACACTGGGCTAGATGTTGTAAAGCTATTTGTGGATGTAATGATCATTTACACTCAGTTGACTTTAAGTAAAGAAGAATACCTTCTAAAATGTGTTTGTGTTCATCCAATTAGTTGAAAGCCTTAGGAGCAAACACTGAGGTGTTTCAAAGAAGGAATTAAGCCTGAAAATGGCAACCTAAAATCCTGGTTGAGTTTCCAGCCAGTTGCCCTGCTTTGCAGATTTCAGGTTCAAGACTGCAACGTCTACTCTCACCTTATGCAGAGAGTTTCTAAGACAGGTGAAACTGCAAGCTTAGAGGTGTAAGATCTTTCTTGGAATGTTAAAGAGTATTCTTGGAAAAGGAAAGTATTTTACTTCATTTATTCAAAATCTTATTTGATCATTTAGTATTTTATGTAATAATTTCTCATTAAAGTTAGGAGATTGGCAAGAGGGGCTTGAAAAGTAGAGGCATGGCCTCAGAAGGCACAAGTACAATTGAAGGGAGACTTTTTATTTTATTTAATTTTTTATATATTTAAATTTTTGTTCAAGTACAGTTATCTCCATTCCCCACCCTGCACCCCACCCATCCCCACATTCCATCCTCAGTCCTACTCCCTTTGACTTTGTCCATGGGTCCTTTATACATGTTCCTTGATGACCCTTCCCCTGTTTTCTCCCATTATCTCTCTCCCCTCTCCCCTCTGGTTACTGTTAGTTTGTTCTCTATTTCAATGTCTCTGGTTACCTTTTGCTTGCTTGTTTATTTTGTTGATTAGGTTCCAGTAAAAGGTGAGATCATATGGTATTTGTCCCTCACCACCTGGCTTATTTCACTTAGCATAATGCTCTCCAGTTCCATCCATGTTGTCACAAAGGGTATAAGCTCCTTCTTTCTCTCTGCTGTCTGGTATTCCATTGTGTGAATGTAGCACTGTTTTTTTGATTCACTTATTTACTGATGGGCACTTAGGTTGCTTCTAGCACTTAGCTATTGTAAATTGTGCTGCTATGAACACTGGGGTGCATAGGTTCTTTTGGATTGGTGTTTCAGGATTCTTAGGGTATAATCCCAGCAGTGGAATTGCCAGGTCAAAAGGCAGCTCCATTTTTAGTTTTCTGAGGCATTTTTGTACACCAACAACGAAATATCAGAAACAGAAATCAGGAAAAAATCCCATTTGTTATGGCAACAAGATAAATAAAGTACCTAGGAATAAACCTAACCAAGGAGGTAAAAGACCTGTACTCAGAAAACTGCACAACACTGAAGAAAGAAATTAAGGAAGACACACTAAATGGAAACATGTACCATGTTAATGCATTAGAAGAATTAACATCATCAAAATGTCCATACCACCCAAAGCAATTTATAGATTCAATGAAATCCCTACTAAAATACCAATGACATATTTCACAGACATAGAACAAACATTTCAAAAATTTACATGGAACCATAAGTACCCCGAATAGCTGCAGGAATTTTGAGAAAGAAGAACAAAGTTGGCGGGATCACAATACCTGGTATCAAACCATATTATAAGGTCACAGTAATCAAAACAGTCTGGCACTGGCAGAAGAGAAACTTTTTAGCAGCTTACTGGTAATCAGGGAGCAAGCCCAGACAGGATGGAAAAAAGAGACAGGCAGTACAGCTTGAAGTCAGGCTCAGAGGCCAGTACCACAGACAGCACCTGGGAAGAGGTTGTTTGGGAAGATAGGGAGAAGAGCCCTCTGCCAGGTGCTGTGGATAGTTTTAGGGATAGATTCTGAGACTGGCCTAGAGGAGTCAAAATGATACCAAGGTAAGATTTAAAACCAGTACGCATTCCATCAGTGAAACAGATGGTATTTGCAAGACATAGTACCTGGACTGTGGGTTCTTAGCCTGAGATTCATGAACTCTTCAGGAATCCATGGATGGACTGCGAAATCCACAATTTCCTGAAATTGTTTATGAAACATGTGTGTGTGTGTGTGTGTTTGTAGATTTTTCTGGGGGGTAGATGTCCCATAATTTACATAAATTCTCACAGTACTCATGGCCTCCATAATGTTAAGACTGCTGACTCTAGGCTCAGAGATTATATAAACTGGTGGCCTGTGACTGAAATTGTTTGCTGTTGTGTTGTGGCTGCAAAGCATTAAAAGGTACGTGATCAAGGCTGGGCTGAAGCTTAGTTCCAGGACAAACATCTTAGTACCCACTTTAAAGTAAATCTAATTCAAGCATTTATGTAACCACATGCCCCAGCAGGCATTTAAATTGTAACCATTGTGCCAACTCAGTTCATTGAATCAATGTAGCGCTGGTGGGATAGATAAAATCAGAACAGGCTTTTAAACATTACACGTCTTTGGGAAGGTTTCTTGGGTGGTACCTGGTAATATGTAATTTTATAAATTTCTCAGTGACATCACTACTGAAGAGGGGAAGACTAGCAATTTTGACACCACTTAAGAGCTTGTAAGAAATCTATGAGTTTCCCTCCCCAGACTCAAGAATCAGAATTTGCATTTAACAGGATCCTTGGGTACTTTGTATGTGCACTGAAATTTGAGAAGCTTTGCAGCCAGCTTTAGGAACTTCTAGCCTGAAAGTTGTGTCCTTGCTCTCTCCTTACTGATATAAAGGAACTCTAATGAGGTAATAAGAATATTTCCTTAGGTATGGCTAGTTGTTTCAAAGCATTTTACACATATTTACACATTTGATTATTTTTTAAAATAAGCTATATTATAACTTTTTAATAAAGTAGCATTATGTATTAGTTAATGCCCTCCTAGGAGATGCATTGAAATGTTATTAGAAACAAGCCTGACAAAAGAAACACTTACGTAAACATGACTTTCTAGAATTGTATTACTCTCCTTACAAATGTACTGTCAATTTCATTTGATTCTCAACTTGAACTTTCAAAAGGCATAGTTGTGCTGTTTATCAACAGTTGTGGAGTTCTTTTCTTATCAGATGAAGATAGAAGACTACATCTCTCCTCTGGGCATTACTGTGAGTAAATGTTCTCCAATTGCCAGTTCGAGCCAGAAACAAAACAAACACAAATTGGTCTCTGCATGTACTTGCCTTACTCAGATTTTGCTAAGGTTTTCCCTTCTAACCAAGAAGAAAGAAAGGAGAGAACCAAAGCACTAAGATGCCTTTTATTTATTTATTTTATTTTGATGTCCAGCTCCATTCGAAGGGGGATCTTAGCACTTTGCTTTTCTTGTTTTCCATGGTTAGAAGACTCATGGGAATATGGAGACATACTTTCTTGCTGTATACACTTCTAATCAGCGTGCGATTAACTGATTCAACAATCAGTCAAGAGGCTGCAGGTTTTCCTTTCTCTCCCCCTCTAATACTTTTGCTTCCTTGTTCATTAGGAATGAAAAGTTAACATTAAATGAATTAATTGAACCATCCTCTGCATTTTATAATCTCTCTCTCTGTTTTTCTGCACTAGACTTAAGGCCACTTTTTACTGGAGACCTGACCTTGTTCTGAACATTTGGAAGCAACAATTTTTAAATATAACTTCACACAATGGTTCCTGCACAGATGCTCATTCAAGCTGCTCAGCGACCCAGAGCAATGCCACTGTCCCTGTACCCACATGCCCCAGGAAGCTCCCAAATGAAAGAACAAGTCATTACTTGACTTTCATTACGTGAAAGTAAGTTCTGGAAAACCACAGGTTAATTGGAAATTGGATACAGGTGATTACAATAAAGGTTAGCTTCCTTTCCAATTAATCTTAAAATTTTGTCTTAACTTAAAAAAAAAATGTTGGTAATCATGGTAGACAGAATAATAGCCCCAAAGATGTTGATGTTCTGATCCCCAGAACTGGTGAATATTGTTACCTTATGTAGCAAAAGGGACTTTACTGATGTGATTAAGTTAAGGGTCTGGAGATGGGAAGGTTGGATTCCTCGGGTGGACCCAAAGTAATCACAAGGATCCTGCAAAGTGGGGCTAGAGGCCCAAAGCCCACAGTCAGTGTGATGATGGATGTGGGAGGCGGGGATGATGCAAGGAAGGGGTCATGGGCCAAAGAAAGCTGAAGAGGCGAGGAGACAAGTTCTCCCCAAGAGCTTCCAGAAGGAACCAGCCCTGACCACATTGTGACTTTAACCCAGTGAAACCGCTTTTGGGTTTCTGACCTCCAGAGCTCTAAGAAAATAAGTCTGTTTCGTTTTAAGCTGCTAAATTTGTGGTAATTTTTTTTATAGCAGTAATAGAAAACTATTGCAGTTAAATAGGTATTTTACTTCTTATTTATTCTATAACATTATATAACTATATTTTGATTTAAAAATGGTTGCATCAGGGAATATTACTATCAAAATGATCAGTTTTCCTTCTTTTAAAACATTGACTTAAAAATATCTTTTATTACCTTGATTTCTGCCATTTTCAACCTGGTGACTGTTTAGAAGGAAACAGACCGCCTGAAGGAGCTGGGAGTAAATTATGATTCGCTCTGAGCCGTCTGTGTCTCGCCCCCCTCCGGCATAGAGGGTTGCACCGGCCTGTCAATTTCTCAGTAGGGTCTACGGTTAACCTTTTGTTTTTAGGAGTCAAAAAGATGGGTACTCTAATCTCCTGTTTCAGCCACTTACTAATTTGAGCTGTTGAGCAGGAACCTAACTTTTCTAACTTTCCTTTTATGTAAAGTAGGGATCACAAGGGTATTAAGAAGATTAAGTGAAATAATGCATGCAAAGTGTTTAGCCCAGTTTCCACTACACAGTATCTACCACCTGCTCAATAAATCATATCCATTATTGGTTGGTTAAAACTGAAAGGTAGACAAAGTACATCAATGTTTTGTTCCTTGTGATCCTATCTGGCCCCCTGTGACTGGTAATCAGTCAATCAAAAGATCTCTGGTGATCAATCAATCAACCAGCTGGAAAGAATAATCTCAAAGGGAGAAGAAAAATGGTATCTTATGAGCATTTATTCTCATTTGAGAACACAGTATTCTCCCAGGAGTGAAATATGTATCGGCTCTGTTCCACATGCGACAAAAACCACTGCATGATGTGCTTAGTGAGTGGGAGGTAATTCTTTCTTATGATTGTATTAATCTCCTAGCAGAAGATAGCATTCTGCCTTAGTTCTTATTAGAGAATTAAATGACTAGGAAGTTGTCAATGCCAAAAAAAAAAAAAAAAGTACTGTTACAGTGTTTGATGTAATTATGCTTTATGCTACCTGGAAATCACTGCTTAATTTCAAAAGCATTTTTTTATATTTTCTCATAGGTGAACTGTTGAAGCAGAATATTCAGTTGCTCACCATAAATTCACTTTGTGATCTTATTTCTGAAATGTAGGCATATATGTTCACATGTAACCTAGAAGATTTACAAAGAAGGAAGGCACTGTTAAAATACTACAGCAGTCAATCCACATATCCAGTAGGTGTGGTAGTTCTGGTTAGGGTGTCCAAGCACACTGAGACCCAGTAAGTCCCTTTTTTATGTTACTGTAATTTTAGCAGAATGATGGAGCAACATTGAACCAGGATTTTTTAAAAAAATTTTGATTGTTATTATATTATGGTTGTCCCAATTTCCCCCCCTTTGCCCTCCTTTGCCCACCCTGCCCCCTGCTCCCACAGTCCATCCACACACCGTGGTCCATGTCCATGAGTCACTCATACATGTTCTTTGGCTAATCCCTTCCCCTTCTTTCCACCATTCTTCCCTTTCCCCTTCCCCTCTCCCACCTGGCCTCTGCCAGTCTGTTCCATGTTTTCATGCCTCTGGGTCTATTTTGCTTATTAGTTTATTTTGTTCATTAGATTCCTCTTAAAGGTGAGATCATATGGTATTTGTCTTTCACCAACTGGCTTATTTCACTTAGCATAATATTCTCCATTTCCATCCATGCTGTTGCGAAAGGTAGGAAGGGGTTCCTTCTTTCTTTCTGCTGCCTAGATTTCATTGTGTAAATGCACCACAGTTTCTTTATCTACTCACTTACTGATGGGCACTCAGGTTGTTTCTAGCACTTGGCTATTGGCTGTTGAAAATAGTGCTGCTGTGAACACAGAGGTGCTTAAGTTCTTTTGAATTGGTGATTCGGGGTTCTTAGGGTATAATCTCAGCTGTGGAATCACTGGGTCAAAAAGAAGTTCCATTTTTTTAACTTTTTGAGGGAATTCCGTACTGTTTTCCAGCCACTGTTGAGCCAGAATTAACAGCTCTGGGTTCTTCTCCCAGATGCACTATCTGCCGAACACGTGGCTGTGGGCATCGGTTTCCTTATCAGGCCCTAGGAATCAATTTCTTCACACCAGTAAAATCAGGAGTCAAACCTCACTAATTTGTGTATCACCTTCACAAATTTTGCAATGTGAATATATCCGTATTCTAACTTATTTAATATTTTTATTTAAATTAACTCACATTTAAAAATGTATTTTAAAAGGAAATATTCTATCATGGTTGCAAATAAGAAATTGCTGTCACATCATGAATGGCAGATGACCGTACAATCAATGAATGAAAATAAAGCCTTGTTATTTACCTGATGACAGAGGGGATGGTCCAAAGCACCTGAGACAGAGGCGTCTCTGTGTAGAAGGCATATGAGGAAGAACCAGAGAGGCAGAGACACAGCAGCCTCAAACTGAGACTTTCTCCAAGGCCAAGCAGGAGACTGGAAGAGAACTGAAAAGAGAACGCTCCCCCACTGTATGACTCACTGTTATTTAACGCTGGGCCTGTGTCCTCCCTACAAGCACCTTGTCACCCCGAGTGAAATGCATCATTTCACTTTGGGACTGACTCAATTAAGTTATTTCAACAGTCCTTTCTAAAGGCAAACATTCTATAACTTTGTGTCCCACTGGAAAACATTTTGACTGACAAATATGTCCCAGTCACACACAAAAGACACACATGCTCAGACAGAGAGGAAGTAGTTTTTAGGGAAGTTCAAGAGGCAGGTGATGGCAGTTTCTCTGCTGGGAAATGCAGCCGGGGACCCTGGCTCCTCCTGTCTCATTGCAAAGCAGTCAGGAAGCACTGCTGTGAACAGTGGTGAGGGCTAGACTCCTCCCTGGGATTTCAAAAGCCAGAAGCCCATTGTTTGAACAAATGAAAGAAACAGAGAGATACGGACTAAATGAAAAATAAAAATTTCAGATCCTCATTGTTGACTTAGGTTACTTCTATTATGATATTACTTAAACATGCCAAAGCTTAGAGTTCTTATATAATGTAAAAGCCAAAGGAAGTTTATGAAATATTTATAAACCATAGAAAATGGATTGAACTAGAAATAATGCACTGAATGCTGTTTCTGCTGAAACCTCTGCTGGCCGTGGGGCTGTGTACTCACTTTTATATTTAACATGCTTCAACTAAATGATTCTTAATTAGACTGAAACATCAAAAGATATATGGAGGAGGGCAGGTGGGAGCAAGAGGAGAAACCCAGTATGGACTAAAAGGATTAGGCAAAGGTTGGATCAGCAGGCAGGCAAAGGATAGAGTGTTTTGGAAGCAAATGTGAGTGGGATCCATGGGGTAAGCTTGACTGTATGATGCACTCAGACCTCTTACCGAAGAGGAGCAACTGTGGGACCATGTTTAAACTGGATTCTCCTCCTCATGAGGGGAATGGGGACATGTATTAGGGCACCAGAACAACAGGTGGCCTGTCAACTCAACAGCAAGTTTGAGAGATGACAAGTCCTCTTGAGGCTGGGGATATGGTGACTTGGGAAGAGGTCGGATTTGAGGGAATACTGTGAGTCGTGGTTTGGGGGCTTGAAGAAGGATGCTACTGATCATAAACTTGATCTCCAGGGAAAGGGGTTTGCGTGAAGTAGATGAAAGTTTCAAGCCCTCCAAAGCACTGGCTGCAATATGGGGCCCATCTTTAGTCTTTGAGATGAGCTAGAGAGAGTAGCTGGAATTGGAGATGGGTAGAGAAGGCGACACAGGCATAACAGGCAGAAAGCTCAGCCCACCACATGACACAGGGGCCCCTGCTGCCAGTGGTGTGGGGGTGATGAGGGCATGATATAGTCCCTGATGGGACACCAGATCGACCCCTCCCTGGCCCAGGGTGTGGTGCGACTAAGCTGACATGAGGAACTCATGACAGGCACCCCAGACTCTGATGGGACATGGGAACTCCTGAGAGTCACTGGTACAATCTAAAATGGTTGTGCTTCTGGGAGGTACATTTACATTAAGAATAACGTACATTTACTTGAGCATTAGTATGTGCTGGGCGCTGTGCTAACCTCTTCATATGCTTTATGTCATATAATCATAACAAGTTTAACAGGTGAGCACTCTCATCTCTTTTCTTAATTGTGAGGAAAAAAATCAAAGAAGTTAAATAACTCGCCCACAGTCACACAAGTGGCAGTGATGGAATTCAAACCTAGGTTGTTTTGCTCTAAGGCCCCTGTTCT
Source organism: Tonatia bakeri (assembly GCA_004024845.1). NCBI lineage: Eukaryota > Metazoa > Chordata > Mammalia > Chiroptera > Phyllostomidae > Tonatia > Tonatia bakeri. The sequence goes on along the minus strand of PVIA01000948.1, from coordinate 223,932 downwards.
TAAAGCATTCAGGTAGGTACATTACTGCCACAAGTCCTGAGACTCAGAACTGACCTCATTGCGGTAGCTGTGAGAGTCGAAGAGGGAGGGGTGGGGGTGGAGAGGAAGGCTTAGGGCTCAGCTTCCTCCTATGGTAAAATGCCCCTTCTTGCCCCAGCAGTGGCATCCATACAGGTTTCCTCTCTGCAGAATCCAGGAAAGATGTTTGCATTCCTTCCTGCACCTGTTCCATAGCCCATTTAGCCTAAATCAGGCTGTCCCCTTTTGTACCTGGGCTGTCTTGACCATAAGCAGAGGATCCATACTTCTTACCCTGAGGAGTCTGCAGTGTTATCCCACTACAATAAGCTAGCTGCAAGATGTTACCTATCATTTTGACAAATTGGCGATAAACTCAGGTGTGAGAGGACCAAACAATTGGGTCAGATGTTGGTTCTGGGCTCTGTCATTGAAATAACAGCAGCACTCCAACCAAACAAAAACAAATCAAGGGGGAATAATTCTAGCAAGAGGCAAACACAAAAACACAAGCCACTGAATCTCCAACCACAGTGAGTTGTTAATCGCAGCACAAGGCTGATTTTTCACTGCCCAATTGGACATCTTAATAGAACCAAATGTTCACTGTCAGAATGTGTTTCTCATCCTTGCCATATATCTGCCCCAGCCAGAGCCTAGCCATGTTTGAGAACCTTTGTGTAGATCATTGCAAGTGAGCCTGTCACTGATTTCTCTGGAAAGAGTTTCTGCCTAGCAGTATTACCTAAAGATGAAAATCTGCGTGGAGGGTCTTGCTAGGGGGTGTGGCTGGGACATATCCTTCTGGTCATTTCTACATGATGCCTGTGCAGCCCCAGCTCACTTGTCCCTGCTGCCACACAGCTATCACCTGGGAGCAATGTTAGACCCGGTGAGAGAAGGGAGATGGAAGCAGGAGAATCCCATCATGCCTGGGACATAGTAGGTGCTTATCAAGTGTTTGTTGCATGAACGTAAGAGGTGGGAGAATATTCTATTTGGACTTTATGGGCTTAGTGTGATGATTAATTTATATGTCAGCTTGACCAGGCCTAGATATTTAGTCAAACATTATTCTGGGTATTTCTGAGAGGGTGTCCTCGGATAAGTTTAACATTTAGATCCGTAGTCTGGGTGAAGCAGATTGGTTAAGGAACTCACATAGGGAGCTCACACAGGGAACACGATCATTTGAAGGTCTGAATGGAACAAAGAGGCTGACCTCCCTCTGGGCAAGAGGGAGTTCTCCCTGCCAGGCGGCCTCTGAACTGGAGCATCCGCCTTTTCATGCCTTTGGACTCAAACTGAAACAGCCTTAATAATTGCTTAAGGCAATTCCTTTTAATAAATCTCTCTCACACACATATACACACACAAAAACTTGTGGTTCTTTCTCTAGAGAACCGTCTGAGTACACTTAATTCTTCCTTCTTGTCTGTGAAAAATCAAAATTATCTTATTCTTTTTATGTCAGTGTTACCTTCTGTAATAACTAATGCCTATTACAATTTTCCCTTCAACCTTTTCTAGAATGAACTTCACAATGTAAACATATTCAACAGATTTTTAGAGGACCTACTATGTGTCAAACACTGAGGTAAACACGTAGGATAGATAGATGAGTAAGACAAATTATCTGTGCTCCTTCCTCAAAGTTTCATGGTTTTTTAGAGGGGAAAACAATAATATTTATAGTAAGTAGAAAAGCTTATGCATATTATACCAGACATGTATGTGGGTTTCAGTCAGGATGAAAGGAAGAAGGGAGCCTTCATTGTACAGGGTAAAACCTCAATGCCAGTGTCTTTATTTTCCTCTCATCCCTGTCTGATTCAAGGCAGCAGCCACCTCAGAAGCCACCATACCACTCAGCAGAGTTTTTGGGACTGCAGTACTAGAGATCTTTTCTTGCTGAGGTGAGGAAATCCTAGCAGGACTCACATTGCTGTTTTCTCAGTGAGTGCTGAAAACATACTCTTATTCCAGCTTGGAAAGGGTCTGAGCATAAGGTGACCAGCATGGGGTGCTTTGGTAGCTTTCAGTCCAGAGGACACTTGATGGTAGAAGAGAGAAAAGAGGAGCTTCTAATATAAGCACATGAAATCAGAGAATCCGAAGACCACTTGACTCAGCAAGTAAGTCTGGGAATGTAAGCTGCTCCAGGACTAGACATTGCAAGAACCCCTCTCTTGTATTTTTCCTCCATCAGACAGAACCACCAGATGATAAGTGACACTCCACTGGCTGATAAATGTTGATGCACAGGTAGCAACTATGTAATTGCTTGTATTTGTCTGATCTGATTTGCTACAAGCACTAAGATGCTTATAAAGCTCATCGAGGCATTTGAGGCAACAGACAGCAAATGAATACAAGATGGAATGGGAAGATCTTAATGGGAGGCTGACTTCTCCCACCTCTCCTAGCATCCTCACCCAGCAGCCATTATACAAATGTTACAGAACAAACAAGAAGGGGCCTGGGACGATAATACTATTACTGAAAGAGACCCAGGTCCGTCATGTCCGCTGTCTTATAGGAAAGATGTCTCTCATTGCCAGAGATTTGTGAAAAGGAAAGGAAACGTTTATTTAGTGCTATACAAACTTAAAGTAGTGACCTAATGTCTTTATCAAAATCTTAAAGTCCCTTAAAACACCCACAATCGCACACAGTTCTTCCTTCCCCTTTGCCCAGTTTGGGGTACCGTATCTCAGGAAAGGAAATAGAAGTCCAGGCTCAGGCAGCCCCCGTTCTTCCCAGTAATCCGAGCTCGGCTGGTAGGCCTCTCTCTGTCCTTGGCACCCTCAGCTGTGTCGCTGGAATCTCTGCTAAAGCTGGGTGGTGGTTTCCCCTACTACTGCTGCGGGGGTCCCCACTCTGGCAAAGCTGCATGGTCCTCTCTCCACTGCTCCAGCCACATGGTCCTCTCTCCCCCAGGACCACGGGAGTCCCCACTCAGCCAAATCTGTGTGGTTCTCCCTCCTATGGCTGCCGTGTCTGGGTTTAAATCCCCACGCCAATCTTCCTCTGCAGCCCCATTTCCGACTCCTCCCACACTTGGCCACACTTGCCCTCAGTCTGCTGTCCTTTCCAGGTTTTCTGGTCGCCATCATGGGTCTGGGCAAGTGTTACCCCATGTTGTGGAGCCAATCTTCTCCGAGCTCCCACGCAGGAGCTGTAACTCAGGGGACCTGCCCCCCAGTCACATCTTGGAGGAGTGTCCCTTTCCATCCCCTTGGCCCAGAGCATGGCCATAGCTATTTAGCATATTCAAGCGACCAGCCTAAGGCTATAGGTATGTTAAATGACCATGCCATGGATTAGCTGCAAAGCTGCCCTGCATGTTCTTGCTCTGTGTGCCCCTTCCCCCAACTCATACCTGTGGCGGGGGAGGGGGTAAAAAAACATCTTAGAACCTCCTGGACACCTTGAGTTCTGGGCCCCATTTCAAATGTCCATTTGGGGTCCTCTCTCTTGGCTGCACCCTGTAACACAAAGAGGGGTTCATAAGTTGGAAGGGGGCAAGACAGAGAGAAGAGCAAAAGCTTGTGCTAGGGGAAGGAACTCTTATGATTCTTTTCTTTCTGTCTGAAAACAGACATTTTTGGAGATAGGTTGGGGATGCACATGATCACTCTTCCATTGTTTCTTGTTAGGAAAGTCATAAGGCTGAGAAAATGTCTCGAGATTCTGTCATCCCCAAAGTTTCTGTCCTCTCTTGGTAATCAGGTCTCTAAAGTCACACATGACTTATTACTGAGCACACAGAGACTCAGTTAATATCAATTCTTTTTTGTTTCACTGGCCTACCTCTGCACCAGGCAAAAATCCTCAGGACCCTGCTATTTTCTCTCCACCACTTTCTAGTCTCTGTCATTGTGTTGTCACTGTCATCAGCATCATTTTCAGTATTACAGCAATAGTTAACACTAAGGTAGCTTATTAGGGACAGGTCCATTCTATGAACTTCATATATATTCACTCGTTTACTTATCCAGCATTCAAAGAGGCAGGGATTATTTTTATCTTTATTTCACAGATGATGAACCAGGTGCAGAGGTTTGGTTACTTGCCAAAGGCAAAGCTACATAGCTTTTAAATTGCAGAGTCTAAACTTGAAATCAGGGAGATTCACTTGCAAGTCCATATAACTAACCATTATCCTATTTTGACTTTATTCACATTAGAATGGGTATGATAAATTCAATCCCATTGGTGTTTGTAACTTAATTTCTTATCCTTGCCAGTGGTCTACTCATTGTAGTAAAAACACTAGCATCGCCTGATGAAATACATTTCCAGTGGTGGAACATGAAGCTGGAGACTTTATTTACATACACAGATACTTTTTTTTTTTTTTTTTAGAGGAACCACTTAGCTGGTGTCTTTGTATAAAATAAGCTCCAATCATTCAAGTCATTTTGTTCTTAGAACAAAGTGGCCATAATTTCATGTAAGGGCTGTCTCCTCAGTTACAAGCAAACCATTTCCTTGGTAACAGTATTTGGAAAGACAAAGGCTGGGCAACTTTTGTCAAGACCCATTAAACTGTGTGAAGAGGCTATGCCCCAGCTGGGCCTCTCTCAGCGCTTCATCAGCCTGTGTCCCTCCTTTTATGGCCATTCTAGAGGCTGGGTGGGGCATCGCATGGCAAGTTGGAGCCATGGTTGAGCCAGGCATTGGAGATATGTGAATTGGAATGGACTTAAGAAGGCAGCTGGTTTAAGATACTGCAGATACGAGGAGTGCCAAGCCAGTCAATGCTTAGCACGCTGTCTCTTATATTTTGCTCGGGTCTGATGGTTAGCATTCTTCCTAGAACCGCAAAAGGTAGTCTTAGAGTAAGAATGATTCTATAAGACAAGCTTCTCTTGAGACTTCTACTCTTTGAGACTTGTAGGATCAAAATCTTAGCTCTTCCTTTTGGAGTGACACACAGAATGCCATGTCTCTGACAATCAAATCCATCAGATATTTGGGGACAGGAGACATGTGCATTCTGAGGCTTCACTCTTTCTTCTCTGTTCCCTCTAAGGACCACTCAGCATCTTTACTGCTCTACTCTGGATATTCGGTTTTAGTGTCTCCTTTAAAACATGGTTTCCAGGAGAGACTGATGAATGACTACGTGGTCTGACCAGTGCAGAGTGTAGTATAATCACCATTGCACTAGATTGGGATATTATCTTACATGTTGTCCAAAAATTAATTAATTTTTCATAGGCTTATTATACAACTTATTCTACCAGGCTAGAAAAATGTATTTAAATATTTCACTCAATTATAACCAGAATCATATTTTCTATATCACTAGAAAGAGGTAGACAAATTATTCTGTGTAAGTCATAATTAAAATGACATCGTGACTCTCATTTCTAAATGCAGTTTATATGAAATGCTTTGACATACATAGCAAAAGTATACCTGATGGTAAAAAAATCTTAGCCTTATTTCCTGATAAAAATAGGTGTTCTATTGTTGACCACAAGCACTTGTCAGCTTTGTGACTTATTGACAACATGCCATTAAACTGTCAATGAGAGAAACAATGGGACAGGAGATGAGGCCAAGCAGTACTTGACTTCTTATTTCAGGCTCAGGAGGGCTCCTTTTTCTGGTGCCTCAGAGAAGAGCCACAGAGGGGAAATCAGTGGTGAGGTGAGGGAAGGTTCCCTTTCCACACCCAAGCTGGAGAGCAGGGTAAAGAAATTCAGCTGCCCTTCTCTTCTTGAGTCGAACCCTAAAATTTAGGAAACAGTGTTGTATTGGCAAAAGAACATTCACATCGGAGTCTGAATTCTGACTCCAGTACATATGGACTGTTAGCTCTCTGAGAAAGTGACTTCCATGGACCTCAGTGTCTGCCCCCACACGTACAATAGTGATGATCACCTCATATATTTTATTTGATAGGAGACAATGCATGTAAAAGACCCAGTTTAGTGACTGGCCTGAGAACCCAGTCAGTAAATGCTACCTCCCCTTCCTTTAAGGATTTCTCTGAGATAAGCCAAGCACCAGTTTGCCACTCAAGATTATGTGTTTAGACATTTACATGTGTTGTGTTACTGACTCCTCACAACAACTACTGTCTTCAGAGCACTTCCTGTGTCCCAGACACACAGGACTTCACTGAAGCATGCACCTGTGGTCTCACCTAATCCTCGGGCAGCCCTGTGAGGTAGGTACTATTACCCATTTCACAGACAAAAAAGTCAGTACTTAAGAGGTCAAGCAATTGGTAAAAGATAAAGAGGTAGTAAAAGAAACTGAAGTTTGAACCCGGGCAGCCTGACTTCCAACCCCGTGTGTTACTTAGCTATAGAAGCTAAGGAACAAAGCTACATATTTACAGCTAATAAGAGGTAGAACCATCAGTTTTTGAGCCTAGATCAGCCTGACTCTAAGGTACATGTTTCTTCAACTGAAAAAGGTTAGCCCTCGCCTGCACATGTGAGCCTCAACGAGTATTTCTGCGGTGACTGGACAACTGGATGGGACTGCCGTGGGCGACTGAGTGGACAGTTTAATGTTTTACCAGTTGTACTTGTTTTACAAAATGGAATTGTGCTCAAAACAATTTATATTCCTAAGAGGCAAAAATAGAATATGCATGATTAACAGGAATAATCTCTTTAATTTTAGCAAAACATAAGCTTATTGCTGGGAATGTGACACAAAGTATTTCTTATTGGAATGACCCATGTAACAACAACAACGACAAACACATATAGTGCTTTCTATTTGCCTGGCACTGATGCTTTTCATGGATTAATGCATTCAACGCTCATAGCATTTACTTTTTATTTTGACACTTTTACCAAAATGTTTAATGAACAAATACAATTATATGAAAGAAAGTCTATGCTAAAAAAAATCTCACAAGTTTATCTTTGTTGTTGTTGTTTTTTTAGAGACGATTTCCTATGTAGCCGTTTCTTTTGAGACAAGAGCCCTGAGAGAGACAGCAGGAGAGTGAGTTGTGAAGAGAGGAAGCTGCGAGAAACGAGAACAAGTTCTGAGAAAGTGGATTTGGAGGTTGATCTGACATGAGGTTTCCTACGATGTACTCAACCTGGAAAAACAACGTTTTAGTAAAAACAGCTTCATTGCAAACCTGTTTGATCTTGACAAGCAGTTTCTCTTAAATTCCCAGAGGGTATTTTGTAATAAACACACCAAATAATTTCAGGAGTCAGCTCCCTGTCGCTATGTGTTGTAGGCAGTGCTGCCAAACTGGATTGGGAAAAAGGCTCCAAATACTAATTTTTAGAGTGCACATTTTTGCTTTGCGCACTCAGGCTATGCATTATTTCCATTATAAAAGTGAGGGAGCTGAGGAACAGAGAGGTTAAGTCACATGCTGAAGGACGTACAGCAGATAGGTGGTAGAGTAAGACTTTTAATCATGATGACACTTGCCTCTGTATGGGGAACAAGCTATGTGTGGTTAGAGGTTTAAGTTTTATTTTGACAAGGAAAAGGCCACACTATCTGTTTAATTTGTACTCAGTTTCTTCAAGAAAATAGAAATAGTGCTGATGCGCTGAGTGCATTTGCTTTTTCTCTTATTTTTTTTCTGCTTTTGATTACATTAGTCTTGATGAGTTGAACTCAAGGGTTCTGCACTCACTGTTATTCTATGAAATCTTCGCCTTGTTTCACTTGTCAGACTCTGAGAATATTCACAGATGTGAAATTTTGGAGCACAGTCCCAGGGGAAGAAAGAAGTGAACTGCAGAAAGTTACACCACCCCACATGGGCCATCTTCCCATCCTGTGCAACGAGAGAGGGTCTGCTTCCCAGGAAGGGAGGACGCTCAGTGAACAGTGCTATCTGGGCTCTTCAAAGACAGGAGGCTGAATCAGATTCTCTGTTAAGGTTTCATCCAGCTGTACGTTCGCAGTTTATGAAACACAAGTATTTTAAGAAATAGTGGAAAGGAGGAGTTTTTTCTTAGATGGAAATATATTTTGAAGTTATTAGTGTTAAAATATGTAGTTGTAAATACTACTGCTTTGGGTCATTGCCATTACTTTGTCTGTTGCACTCTTGAGTTTTCACCCAAACAAGGATATGTCTTTATATGAGATGAAGATGCCTCAGGATGGAATGTCAATGTTAGTCTTTCAAATTGGTGACAGAGGCAACAGGCATTTTCTGTTGGAGGCAGTTGACCGCAGTCATCTACCCAGGGCACTCAGAAAGAGTTGACAGGAAAACAGAAAATAAGTGAAATTCTGTACATTGTCTTGTGGTTGACGAATGCTTTATTTTCATCAGGAACAAATTGGAGTGTTACAAAGCAACAGATCTTTCTGCAACTCCATGCCACAGTTCCATCAGGCTGACATGTGTGAACAGTAGCCTAGGAGTCTAGCTCTGCAATTTGTTTCTCTAAAGATGTTAAGTAATACGTTTTAATTAGGGTATGAGGTGGTTGAAGTTTGACTTTTAGTGAGTGTTAAGCTGATCTGATGAATAGGCCACTTTCTATTGGGTCAGCCAAAAAGTCTGTTTAGTTTTTTCCTGTAAAATAAAATACAAATTTCTCATTTTCACGAACAATTTATCGATTGGGATATTTTGAGTATGTCGGCCATCTCCTGCATGGTAAAATATTGATTGTTCTCAGTTAATGTCTTGATTTGATCATTATACACTTCAGTTGGTCTACCCGACTATGGAACATTGTCCAGCGAGAAATCTCCAGCATATAACTTCACAAACCACTTTTGACACATTCAATCAGTCATAGCACCTTCTCCATACTCTGTACAAGTCTTTTTTGGAATTTCAGTTGCATTTTTATATTTCTTGAAATAATAAAGCATAATTTTCTGAAAATCTTGTGTATTTTCTTCCATCTTCCATATTAAAATGGCTACACAAAAAATTCACCAATTTTGATAAGATTTTTTGAAAAATGCATGCTGATATGACAGCTGTCAATACAATCTAACTAAATTGTTTCAAATGAAGTTAAAGACACCTAAGTGCTACTAAAACCATCTTACAAAAAATAAAAAAAACAAGTGAACTTTTTGGCCAACCCAATATTTTGTGGTAATTGGTGTTTGTGGCCAGGAACTTTCTTGTGGATGTCCTACACCATGATATGGGTCTGGCTCACCATCCGTTCTCATGGCTGTGGTGATGTGTTCAGAGAGAGCCATACAAGTAGTCTAAGCTAGTCACTGAGGTTAGGGACTGGAGTTCATTCAAGGATATGTGATTCAGGTGAGGGAGGAACCTTAACAAGGACAAGGGTAGTGCTAAACAGGTACAAATGACAGATACCCACTATAGAGAAAAGCGTGATAACAAAGGGTGAGCCAGGAAATCTAAGAATTTCTGTTAGAGGAAGAAGTAGAAGGGGCCAGTATGCAAGTTAATCATTAATTCACCCAACTATCAACAATGCTTATCTTGTGGGGATGAGGGGTGATTTTGAGGAAACTACCACCTTAAGCCATATAATTCTATGGTATTTAAAATTTCTACTGCATTGTATATGGTTTTGCCATAAAAGTACTAATTTAAGAAAATATTTAGTGTTTTCCTGTGTGTCTAGTATTGGGGATGTAATGGTGAGCAAGACAGACATACCCCGAGGAGCTCGCTGTAGAAGACTTTAATAGAATTCCTCTAGTGGAACCCAGAGGACTTGATGTTCTCCTGTGGAACAGCTGAGAGTCATGAAGACTTAGGAGTTAAACTGTATAACATACCTAGTGCAGTGTGCATGTGTCCAAAAGAAGGTAAACAATAAATTCCAGCTTCTTTTCCTGTTCTCTTATTTTCTCAAGTCTTTGGACATTAGTCATTTCTAAAAGAAAAAAGGAAACAGGTACATTTCAGTACCTGGTTTATTCAAACCAGCAAAATGATCTTTTGGAGGACAATGACATTGCTTTTGTCCTTTGATCAAATTCATTAAACACACTTAGGGAATGATTAATGTGGAAGTGGGAGGTAATTTCTTCCTAAAAAGCTCAAGGACTTGGCGGACAGCAAAGGTAGAATAGAGAGAAGTTGAGGGTGTCCTAGGACTGGGTGAGACAAGGTGCCTGACACCAGAAGCTAAAAGTGGGATTTTTGTTGTGTATCATTGACTTGGTAGCTCATTTATAGATTACACCAAATTTCTCTACACTAATTATGGCTTTGGCACCAAAAAAATCATCATTGAAGGCAATGTCCTAAAAACTCATGCCTGAACTAAATCAAAAGATGAATTCTGTAGGGTCAGGTCTTATTTGCACTTCAGGGTCAGCTGGGTGGCAGGGTAGGGTCACTGTTCATGTGGAACTCTACAACTAAACTAAACCAGGAGGGGATGTTAACCAACATGAGACAAGTGCAGAGCTGGGTGGGGGAAGAACAGAAGGCAGGAGGCAAATCCAAGGTTAAAGAGAGGCTGGAGATGAGGGTTGCAAGCACCCTGAGGTAGGTGCAGTAGAATGGCCAAGGCAGCTAGCTAAGTCCTTAGGGGCTGCGTGGGCCCTGGAGGACGCCTGGGAAACACTTTGAGAAGAGCATTCTCTAGTGGTTCAAAGCTGCACTGTCCAGTGCAATGCCTGGGAATGAAGAAGACATTGGGGCTGGGGAAGAGAATTGTTTTTAAAGAGAAATTTAGCAAGATAATTTAGAAGGAATTGTAAAAATGCTGTGGCTGCAGTATAGAAAATAGATTGGACTAGAAAAAACTAGAGGTAGCTAAAGCAGTATGAAGTCCTCCCTCATATATATTCCTTTTAGGAAAGAAAATGTAACCACTTTTCTCTGTCTTCCCGATCAAGGATCACATGGAAATCCCTTTAAAAAGCCCTGCTTATTTTATCATGAAGTCTCCATTAGCTAACAGATTTTAGGATTCTTGCTTGGAGAACAGCGTCTTTGCTTAGTGAACCATACATGCCCAAGGCCAGTTTAAGCACATATCCAAACATCCCTGTATTTTATTTCTAACATAATAATTCTGTAACATAAACATGCTTTGGCACCCAGTTTGTCATGCCACTATGACAAATGTACTGAAAAGAAAATATGACTTTTCCTAACCTCTTTCTCTCACTGATATTCTCTCAACACCTCTGACTCTGGTCCTGTGACAAATATGTATGCTTGTGAGGATTAAATTACATTATATGAGGTCTGTCCGGAAATACAGTCATACACTATAAAAAATAGAAATTTATTAAAGATACAAGAAATATTGTACATAAGACAATGATGCCTCAGTCCCCTTCAAAGTAGGCACCTTGGGACCTCACACAGTTCTCCCAGTCACCGTCAGCTGCCCCATCATATTTTCATGAGTCTCATTGAGGGTTTGAAATCTCTTCTCTTTCAAAGGTGATTTTAGTTTTGGGAAAAGCCAGAAGTTGCAGGCCATCAAATCTGGGCTGTAGAGAGTTTGAATCACCTGGGTGATTTGATGGTTTGCCACAACACTCTGCATGAGATGTGATGTGTGAGCAGTCGTACTGTGATGAAGCTGCCAATCACCAGTTGCCCATAGCTGTGGTCTTCTGAGTCATCCAAATAGTTTCCGTGGAGGAATGTTCAAGCTTAATACAAAAGTTGATGCAGATTCATTGCTCTACTAGCTCATTTTGAATGCAACAGCCACACAATACACATGCTCCCTCAATGGTATCTACCAGCTCCACTGACTAAATACAGTGAGGTCGTCATTGTTCACATATGCGCATTCCAGTCCACTCTCCTTGGCTGCCAGGTTACACTGATGTTGTGTAAACCATTCTCGTTATATTAGCAATGGTTGGACATTTTCCAGACAAACCTCATATATATAAAGTATGTTGCCTTGATCCTGGCATATAGTAGATCAGAAACTGTTAGCTATTATTGGTTATAGTCATCATCAACAGCATTAGTATCTTTACCATTCTGGATGCAAGTATAACATGCACACATCATGGCAGTGAGAAGATTTTTCTTGAACCTATCCTTTCTCAATGGTGGAAAGTATACGGAGGAGTTACTCTCACCTTGAGAGACTGTTCAGTGAAATTATCCCTTGGACCGGGAAACTGGAGAATTCTGATCTCATTGTTGTGGGTTATCTTCTACACCAGGTGCCGAAACAGAGTGGTGCATAGACTTCTGATAGTGGTTGGATTGTGGTTAGTACTTCCACAGCTTTATCTCAAACCACATTTTTACCTCTTTACCCTGTTTCAGCCATGCTGGCCTCCTTTGAGCTTCTTTAACAAACAAGTCATTTCTTTCTCCAGGGACATCCCTGTGCTGTGCCCTCAGTCTGGACTGTCCTGCCCCCAGCTCTTCATATGGCTGATTGGCCCTTTTCACCTACCAGGTGTCAGTTTATATTGCCCTTCTCAGCTAGGCTCTTCCTGAAAACCTCACTTAAATGGGTCTCCGCCTTTACTCTCTACACAGGTTTCTCTTTGCCACTTTCATAGTGCTTTTCTCAATTTGCAATGAAATACTTGTATTGTTTTCTTTCTCTCCTGCTATGGGGCTGGCCACTCACTAACTGCTGCCCAGATGGGACCTTTCTGAGTTTTCATGGGGTGGACACCAGTGTTTGGGAAGAATTCATGTATGTCACATGACATGGATTAGGCTTTATGAGGGAAAGGGGAGATCTCAAGGCTAGGATGCATCATGGAGCGAGAAGACACAAGTCTTCCCATTGTCCCACAAAGTGCGGTAGGACCAGAGGACTGTGCTGGACATGTAGATCTATGCTTGAGAAGAGGAGCCTTTTCCCGTGATTGGCTTCTGTCTTAGTCCAGACTGCTTTAACACAGTGCTGATGTGGTTCAGGACATGCTACTCCAAAACATGGCAGCTTGGCATATTAACTGTTTTAGCTGAAGGAGTTTGTAAGAAAGGGCAGAAGCAGGAAGGTCACTCTAGTCTCCCCTCCTTCTCTCCTGAAGTAGGTCATAAAACCCTAGGTGAGGACTGCCTTCCTTGTCCTTATCCCCAAAGATGAAGGATGCTGAGAGGAATCTGAGCAAACAGTCCTGCCTAAGACCCTCCGGTTTACTATACTTATCTCATACTCTGCCCATGATAGAGATTTTCCCAGGACTATCTACTCTGCATCAAACCTCACATAAAAATACCCAGTTTAACCATTTCTTCAGGTCTTTATTGCCCTATGAAGGCTCCCATGTTATATGAAATTTATATTAAATAAGTTTGTATGCTTTTCTCCTGTTAACCTGTTTCAGCCTAATTTTCAAACCCAGCCAGGGACCCTAAAAAAGTTGAGGAAAATATTTTCCTCCCCCACAGTACCATAGAATGAGTGGCTTATGAACAACATAAATTTATTTTTTAAGTTCTAGAAGTCTGAGATCAGGGTGCCGGCATCGTCGGGTTCTGGTGAGAGTGCTGTTTAGGTTGCAGACTGCTGGCTTCTCCTTGTCTCCTCTGAGGGTGGAGAGCAGATGCCTAGCAAGCTCTCTGCTGACTCTTACAGAGGCATTAATCCCATTCACAAGGACTCTGCCCTAAGGATCTCATTTTATTCTAATTACCTTCCAAAGGCCCCACCTCCTAATACCACTCCATTGGGAGGTAGGGCTTGCTTGGACGTGAATTTTGGAGGGATTCCACCCATAGCACTTTTCTTTTTTAGAGGGCAAGCATGACAGCAGCCTCCTCAGTGAGGGAATGATCAGATGATTTTGCCGCTAGGTGGTCTAGATTTGAGTGTCACCTCCTTGAAGGAGTTGTCAGGGAAAACCAAGTGATCAGTTTGTGAGGGCCTTCAGGCCTGAGGGAGGTTATAGCATCCTCTTCTGGAAAAGGAAGCCCCTGATTCCACAGGAGCTGAGTTTTGGTATGAGTCATTCTGTGGGTGGCTCTCTGGAAATTAGGGTGTTATATCAGCCAAATTTCAGAAACACTAATAGAGATCCTAATTTATATCTCTATGTGGTGGTGGGGGGGTTGCTTATTATGGCACATAGGCTGAACACCCATGAAACTTCACAATTTCATAGGACCTCGTGGTGGCTGTCTCTTTCCCCCAGGGAACTAGAGCCATCCTGGAGCCCTGTCATGATGCAGCAGATGCCCAGGGAGGTAGAGCCTTGGTACTCCACATTTCGCAGAGCCCATAAAATGGAAAGGATGTATAGAGAAATCATCTAGTTTCTGAAGGTTGCCTGTTTGGACCTCAAAATCTACATGGCTTCCACATCCTCTCGGGTCTAATGGGGTTTATAGATAAAGCATACTTTGCCTAAGGGTACTTTAAAAATTGTCCTTACACTACTGCTTATCTTACCAGTAACAAAGATACCTCAGGGCCCATTGGAAAGTGGAGATAAATAGATTGCTTCTACTCTCAACTTATTCTCTTAATGACAGTAAAATACCAGAGCTTCCCAGAACCAGTGACTGGATACTATCGAGTTAGTGCTTTTGGGAAAAGAGATGGGGAGCCAGGAAACTGGAAAGACTTGGGATAAAAGTGTTTGTGACGAGGGAAGGGAGTAGAGAGCAGGAAAAAGAGGAGTGTGTTTAGTCCAGGGGAGTGGCTTGCAAGGAGGAGACCAGGATTCTAGCCAGCATGAACACAAAGGAGACAGAGAGAGAGGGGTGTTTCATGGGCAACAATGGACTGAAAATAGAAATTAATAATCCCATCGGAACTCCCTCCAGCTTGTTCTCTGCACATTGTTTTCATTCTTTTTCTGCTCTTCAGCTTTCTTGAGATTTCCTGGTTTATACGTAGGAGTATGATTGTCCTCTGGTGACTTAGTTTTTAACTTAACACTTCAAGCCACAGGCAGAGATTGCTGAGCTCTCTTTAATTTGCACTTCCAAATTTCAGGGGGAGGATATTTGACTAGTTCATCTTGAGATCAGGGGTCCAACTCCAGTCCAATTGCAAAGGGTTGGAGATGTGGCTCATACAGTCAGTAGCTCCTAGAAGTCCATTTTTATGGGTGGGCAATTGCAAAGAGCAAGAGTTAGGTCTCATCAAATCTGGGCATCTGCCTGTAGAGGTGTCATTTTAGGTCATGGGTAGAGAGACCACTGCAAGGGAGGAAACTTGATACATAAGCTGATATGTTCTCCAAACTCTAGCTGCCGTTATTTCTCACCAGTTTTTATGAGTTAACCTTTGAGCGAGACTTTCCTAGAGATTTATAGGAGGAAGCAACTGGAAGTGGCTGGCTCACGTGAAAAATTTGGAGTAGAGACCAGAGAGTAGTTTCTTTTTTTCTTAAAACAAACAAACAAACAAACAAACAAACAAACAAACTGCTTTGAGGTATGATTGACATACAAAAAGCTATACATATTTAATGAATCAAAATCACTAAGTTTAGAGAGAAACATATACACATGAAACAATACCACATCTATGCCATAAACCTATCCATCCCCTCCAAATTTCCCCCTGACCTGTTATTTATTACTATTATTTTGTGCTAAGAACACCTAACACAAGATCTACCCTCTTAGCAAATTTGTAGGAATACAATACACAATACAATCCGAAAGCAGTTTCTGACATGGGTTCATTTACTGCTTTGGGTAACGATGTGGATTTAAACTGACTTATGTACCCCTTTTCATCCTTTCCCATCCCATACGACCGAAGAAACACATTTGAAGGTGGTTTGGCTGGGATTAGAATTGTCTTCCTACAGACAGTGATTGTTCCTCAAAGGGCGCGAATGTCGTCTTTCTCTTGGCCTCATTAACAACTGGCTCAGCCAACCTTGCTGGGTGAATCCTGGAGTTACCTTGGACTTTCTTTAATCCCCTGGCCTTAGTACTTTTCTACATAAAGATTTATTTTATATCCTTTATTCTGTGACATTTGCTTGGGCTATTATCTCCAGAAGTTAAACTGTGTCAAAAGGTTTTTGAAAACGCCAGTGTTTTGCCCTCACTGACTCATTGTCATGCGAATAAAAGGAGACAACTTCAAAGGCTGCTTCAGGTATTAAGGACAGTGATTTTTTTTCCCTGAATCCAGGCTGGTGAATTGTAATCAAAATGTTTTTCTTTCTCAAACTTCCACCGAAGTTTCCAAAGCACCTTTCAAACTATTTTGGAGTCTTTGGGTTGCATGTAGGTTCCTACGGACATCACACAGTAAACGCAGAGAGATACTGTCCGCGCCCTCCCTGGGGCAGGCTTGCTTCCTCTCCTCACACGCAGATTTCCCCTTGCGGTGGTCTCCATGCCCCTGGGTAGTGTTGGTTTCCCTGGGGTTTTCCCCTTAGGTTGAGGAAAATGTGGAAGTAGGTGAATGTCCTGGCTATTTAAGAGGGTAGAGAGTTCCCTGATGGGTTTCTTCTCTAGGAATAAAGACCCAGATGTGATGTTCTTTCCATTTCTTTCTCTTAAACCATCTGAACTAGGCTACCCTACTTCCTTTCATAAGAAAGGGGGGTTTATTATTAGGACAGAAAGATACAATAAAAAAGACATAGGGTGTATGTAAATTGTAATCAAGGTGACTTGATTACTTATTTTAACTCACCTGGTACTGATCTTGTCCGTCCTTAGAGGCTCTTTCCCACCATTGTGGTCTGTCACCTGTCCTTGGGTTGCAGTCAATGGTAGGATTAGAAGTCAAGTTCCTGCTGACCAGAGTAAATGTGTCTGCTTCCCAATCATGGATCTTGCCTGAAAAATTTCTGGGGCACTGTTTTGTTAAAATTTTATTTTATTTTATTTTTTAGAAGAGAGCACAAATGCAGTTCTCTGCTACCACAAATTATTCTGGGACACCATTTTATACTTTCTTTGAGATGTGAAGCTCTTTAGGCCCATAATTGGCTAGAAAGTTTGGACCATGTGTATCATAAATGGAAAAGAAAGTGTAGCTGCAACATATTTTGGTATCCAGCAGGGGAGATGTAGTAGAGGCATGTGGGTATTAAAAGTCATCATCTCCAGTCAGCTAGGACATTTCAGGAGGGAGGAAGAGATGTGAGAGGCACTGGGGGGCGAGATTACGCATCAAGTAGGCCTAAGGAAGGGTCTCAAGATGTACAGAGTGTCCTTCTTCTCAGATTCCTTATTTCTTTCTGTCATGGATGGTGACCTAGTTTTACTGGTTTGATCTGGGACAAAGAAGGTTGCAATATGATTAAGCTGAAGTGAAGATACAAAATTCCCAAGTTCATTTTCCAAAAATATTATCACTCCATGCTTCCTTAGATACCCTCCTTATCTCTCTTCTTTTACACCTCCTCCCCCAAGTTCATGGAGGTCTGTACTTCCTCACATCCTGATCAAAACTTACTCCCAAGAAAGAATCTTATAAACTTGATTATACTGAAGGCAAAAGTATTATTACTCCTACCTGCCAATTTCATATAAAGAAAGATTTAAGCCAGAGAACTACAGAACATTAGAGTATCCATATTTTAAGGGATTTTTTTTGGTTACTTATCTTTTTCTGATTTCCATGAGCCAATAACATCTGCTGTTTAAAGTTTTAACTATTTTTTTTCATAGCAATTAACGTTTTTGGTTTTTCTTTAAAAAAATGCATTAGATTGCAACTGAATAGTTTAATTAAAACAGGCTGTACAAAGTTAGCATTGAGAGGTCAGAAAAGAAGACCGCTTTCACAGAGAAGCAGTTCCTGCACACAGCTGCTCTCCCAAAGGCAGTAAGCCTCTCTTTACCTGCCTGTCTCCCTTTTGGTGTCGCCACTTCCATCGGCTCAGCCTGTGGGAGAGTCTCAGCACCTCCTGGGGTTGTGAGGTCAGTGCCAACTCCCGACTCCACTCTATCTCACAGTGACCTGGTGCACTTTGGGTTTCTAACTAAGGAAATATCAATAAGGAAGTGCTGTTCATAGGTAAATATTGCATAGTTCTTTCTTCTATGTTGTATAGGTACAAATACCAAAGAGGAGACAGCCATCCAAGGTGAAAGGTGGCTGACTGATGGTTACAAAAAGAGAAGTGGGATAGCTAGACATTAATAGGATTTCAGAGGAATAATAGAATTCTCTTTTAACTTAGTAAGTAAAATAGAAAAGTGGTTCTCATCTCTGATTGCACTACAGAATTACCTGGTGCTTCTTGAAATACTGATACCTGGACCCTTTGCTCAGGGGTTCTGATTTAATTAGTCTGGGTAGAGGCCTGTGAATCAGTGTTATGAAATGTGCAGATAAAATTGAGAAACACTGATCTAGGACCACAAGAGTCTTCAGACTTTTCAGTGTTTTTAGGACACAGGCAGGAATGACTTTTCAAACTGAAGGGAATAATAAGATCCTGCCTTGTGCTATTTAAATCTGGGCTCTGATTCTCAATGGAGGGGCATCCTAGAATCTGATTCTATGTAATACTTTCAGGTGATGCCAGTTGAGGTGGTTCATGGATTTTACCTTGAAAAATACACTAGAATGTTAAGAGAAGAGAGCATTTCCTTTTTATACGTCATTGTTTGTGATGAACATGTTGTTTTGTGTCAGCCTCAGAGTGACCCTGTGACATAAGCAATATCACCCCATTCTATAATTAAGGGAACTCAGGCAAAGAAAATTGAATAACTTGTTTGAGAACAGAGAGCTAGTAAAAAGCAAAGCCCAACGTCACACGTGAGTGTTTAGTTGAAATGCTAAGGACAGGGAAAGCTTAACCACAAATTCCTTTTCCTAAGCTTTTCCATGCTTTCTGTTGGTGCACCAGCTGACCCTCAAGGGTCGTAAGCTTTTGGCTCAAAGAGGATGGGTGAGAGGACCTGGCTGAAAAGCAGCAAGAAACACAGCATCCGACATTGCCTGGCCTAGACTGAGAGGCTGGGGAGATGCTGTGTGTGGTCAGAAGGCGGTCCCAATGCCACAAATTCTACGGAATTGTGAGGCTGGCCAGCCTGGCTTGGAAGAAGAAGGCAACAATTGTAGAGTCAATTGGAAAGCCTCATTGCTTTAATTCTTGCTGTTTTCCTGCTGTTTGTCAAATGTCAATCCTTGTCCTGATAAGAAAATAAGCTCTCTACCAGTAAAGAAGACCTGAAATCTCCATGAACACCCACTTGTAACTATAAATGCAACTGGAGAAGGATGACATTGTCACTGCAGTGAAGGGTTAGGACTGCAGAAAGGGAGTGGACTAAGGGTAGTGATCTTGCTTTGGCCCTGTCTGACTTCTGACCAGGAGAGAAACCCATTTCCTGTTAGTGATTTCTTCTCCCTTCCTCATCAGAGGGAACATTTTCCCCGAGAGATGGTTCAAGTTTCTGTGAATTCTGTTCTCTAACACTGTTAGTAACAATAGCTAACTTACTGAGTGTTTAAAGTATGTAGATGGGGTGCTCAGGGCTTTATATAAACCCTTTTATGTGTACCATAAAATCCTATGAAGTATTACAATTATTACCTTTTTTTTCTTATGGGGAAGCTAAACCTTAGAGAGTTTCAGTGACTGACTATAAGTGATGGATGCAGAAATGAAGCCTAGGCACTCTGGCGCCAGCTCTCTACTCCCAACGACTTGCCTCGCCTGGTGTTATTGGACCAAAAGAGTTCATTTGCCTGTACACATCAAAGCCCAGTAAGACATGAATAGGACTTGAAGCAAAGAAAGTAGGGGTTTATTTTAGGAAGTGGCCCATGTCCAGAGACAGGCGAGCTAATGCTCAAAGACTTTGCTCCCCAATGGCTTCCAGGGGATGGGTTCTATAGGGGAAAAATCACTAATCATGGTGACTAAGGTCATGGTCAGGGTTGTGGCCTCTACTGACTGGTTGGTACTACGGTAGGGGGTAGGTGATCAGTGCATCTGGTCTTGATGTCAGCCATGGTGTCACTTTGTCTAGTTTTGCCAATTTTCTGGGAGGGAGTTGAATCACAACAGAGGCCTAGATGTGTATTTAGTTTGATTGAAACTGTCTCTGGGGTCAACAGATCTGAAGCTTTGTTCTTAAGGTTATTTGATGCTGACCAGAACCTCATTGTCCTGAGGGCTTAATGATTCAGGGAGTTGTCCTTCAAGGAAGAAGGAGGCAGGTGAGTCAGAGTGCTGGATGAGGCCAGTTTGAATCAAAAGGAAAGGAGAAAATGTCATATTAAAGAAAATGGGGATGGAAAGAGACTTTATTTTGAGCAATGGGTGTATGAGGCAGTGTGCAGATGATATTTTGCTGAGTTGTACACTTGAAATCTGTATGGTTTTGTGAACCAACATCACCCCAATAAATGAAATTTAAAAAAAAAATGAAGTTTCTACACAGTTACACTGATTTCCTAGATGCCATTTCCATCATGTGAAAAACAAACAAACAAACAAATGTATCTTCAATAAAGAAGAGCAGTGTATCTTTCCTTTTTGCTATTCATTAGTCTTCCTTTGGGGTTCTCTTTTTCCTTTGTGCCACACCACTTCCTGTTTTCCTGGGAACACGGTACATTTTTCAGGGAACACAGTCAATTGGTTGCTGCATCAGCAACAACAAAAAGCAAACAAACTAAAATTCTCTGACCGTACTGAAGAGTATCTCTGAAATCTATGTTTACATATTTTTCTTGTTGAGAATGTTATGGTCTTTTGAAAAAAATGCTCGGTTTGTCTGTATTCCTATGTTTAGTGGGATAAACTGCCTATGATATTACGAATTCAGGGTTGAGGCCATCTTAGTCATTCAGGTAAACTCATTGGTGGAGTGGAAAATGTTCTAAATTGAAATTCAGGGCATTTGGCTTTTAGACCGTACTTTTTCATTTAGCTGTGTGACATTTAGCAAGTCACTTAACTTCTCTGAACCCAAGTCTCTTCATTTATAAAATGAGATAATAGCTTTGCCTTATGAGGAGTCATCTTGAATTAAGAAGCATCTTTCCATCGTAAGTGAATTACAGTGTTGCACTTTCTTCTTTTAGGAAAAGGAAAGAACTCAACATAGAACAATTTTCATTAATACTTTCAGGGAGAATGGTAAAGAAACAGACTCTTCTCTCTAATTAGACAGCTGGTGTCATTGAATACATTGACTAAATTTCCAGATGACCAGCGTGTTACTGAGCTCAAGGCAGGAGAGGGTGGGGGAAGGAAGAAAGGAAAAGTAAATTTCTCTTCTTTAGACTTTGGGTTGAGCATACTGGCTTGGTAGGAGTGAGAGGCTCCATAAAGTTTGTTCTTTTCCCTTTCTCAACAACCCTTAGGGAGAGGAAATTGACTTTTTTTTCCCTGACATTCAACTCAAACTTCTTGACAATGCTTCTGGTCAACACCTTGTCAGGGCTCCCTGGGAAACAGGCCAGGACAAATCCACAAGCATGGGAGAGCAGGTGGCCTCACTTAACACACATCTGCCACACTTTCCCTAGGCCTAGGCCAAAGTTATGATGATGAAGATGTCCACAAAAGGGGGATTTAGAAATTTCAGCTTGGGGAACTTTCCCACTGCTCTCTTCTTTTTATACACACAGCATCAGGGTTGGAAGCTGGCTTTTGCATGGTTAGAGGCAACAATTATCATTAGTTAATTCACGAAGCATACTCACCAGCTGATATTAGGCACAGCAATCTGTAGAACAGTCCTAATTCTTCGTGATTATTTCTATACTTGCCTTTTAGGAGCTCACTGACTTTAGAACTTAGAAGTACCAAGGACTTTTGGAGATTCCTTTTGAATTATGAGAAGATATTAAACATCTGGCTTCTTGGGCTGCCTTAGTGACGTTGCTACCTGGGAACAGGCTTGGCCCTGGGAAGGCTTTTAGAATGGAGAAGTGTGTGTTGGTAAAGTCCCCAGTGCATCAGCACAGATTTATTTTCAATTCACACTACTACATGGCTCAGTATGACAGTTAGCTTCATTGGTAACTGACATTTTTTCTGGATACTTCCAGTCCTAGTCTAATACTGTGACTGTAGCTCACTCTAGGTCTGAGATGAAGGTTTGGTAGTTCAGACCTGGTTGATAGATTCATGTTACTCTAACTCGTGCTGAGCCTTTACTAATCTCCTGGGCCTTTTCATACACATTAGCTCATTAAAAATGTTTCATGTCATTCCACAAGGTACCTGTTACTATTTTCCTTTTGGTACTGAGAAAACTGGGGCTTTGAGGGGCTAGCTAACTTGCTTAGGGCACATAAGTGAGATGAACGCCCAGTGGGTGACTGTGCTGAACTTGTTGTCAGGATGGCCTGTGCCATTTAGCTTTGTGGAACAGAGGATAGGGGACTCCTTGGGTTTTTACCCATGTTTCTTTCTCAGGACTTGTTCAATGAGTTTTTGACTATGGAGTGTCCTTGAGGTCATCAGCTCCTAGAGCCTGCAGTCTCCTGGCCCATTAACATGCTGTTGCTGTGACAAATCATTTAACAACCATCTGTTGCATACCTACTCAAACATTGTACTGGGCACTGAGCATTGAGCAGTAAATGAAAGACAGAGTCAATGCCCTCCCTCGTGAAGTTTTTTTCCACAGTGGGAGACAGGAAATAACATCAAGTCAGGTAGTGATAAACCCTCTGAGGATAAACAAGATATGAAGATGACAAATGATGGGGATACCCTGTTAGATGGGGAGAATAGAAAAAGTCTCTTAGAAGAGGTGACATTTCAATCTAAGTTTGGATAATTTGAGCAGTGAGTCTTATAACTCAATAGGCAAGACTCACTTGTAAGGGAAGTGTAAGGGAAGTGTCAGAGGCAATAGGCAGTGCAAAGGCCCTGTGGTGGAAACATACCAGATGTGCTCGTAGAGTAGCAGAAAGCTGGGGTTGGTGAGGGGAAGGAAACAAGATAGGAGTTGTGCCTGGCAGTAGTGACACAACCAAATAGGACTTTTAAACTATGCTAGGGGCTTTAAATTTTAGTGTGATGGGAATCTGTTGGAGGGTTTTGAGCTGAGATGCGATATACTCTGTCTTTAAAAGGCTCTGTAAGCTGTATTGATAACAGACTGTGGTATAGGGGGCAGTGGAGGCAGATGGGCCAGTTAGAAGGCTGCCAAAGAAGACCAGGTTAGGCATGTTGGTGGACGTGGGTGGTGAGAAGTGACTGAATTAAAAATGTATTATGAAGGTAGACGAAAAAGATATGTGTTACTTAGATACCAAGGATTACTGCCGATGTTAGTTCACTCAGTCTGGCCCCAGGCCAACGCTCTCATCTGTGAAGCTGGAATTGGGGGCTAGGACCCTGGGGACTGAGGTAAACACAGTGGTATTCACTCATTCTCAGCCTAGTGTCCTCTTCATTCCGAGCTATTGGATCCTTTCATTACTGAGGGGCTATCTCCTCAACATCATGTAGTGCTATCTCCTATGTGTGGGCAGCTGAGATTGTTGAGCTGTACATCACCTATTTACTGCCCTGATGGATCTCGTAATCCAATGAGAGTGGCTATATTACAAAATGGAGTGAAAGTGCTGTAATAGAGCGAATAGTGCTCTACTATAATAGTGCTCTGAGCGAATAGACACGTGAGTGATTTATTCTAACTTCGGCTTGACAGGGGAAGTGGCAAGGAATCCGAGCTTTCAAAGAGACCCTCTAGTTTCATGCTCATGTCTGTTCATGGTCAATTTCCAAATTCCTTGCCCTTTCTCCCTCTGTAGCTATTGACTCCCTTTATTTATTGTTCCATTAACGAGTAATCCTTTTTTTCTGTCAACAGGCAGGGGTGGAGGAAGGGTGCATTTATCTCAGTGACTAAGATCCGCTTGCCAAATTAGAATGGAGACCCAGGCCTATTCTTTTGTCCTGTGGTGACAATCATCAGGTCTCACAGTGGGCCTTCACTGCCTAGTGACCGTCAAAGCCAGCACAGTGAGGGAGCCTTTTAGGACTTTATCACATGAAAAGGAAGCTTTGGCCTTGGAGCCTACACAAGGCTTTGTTAACCTTACTCTGTGGGCTGCCTTATAGATTTCTGACTGGCTAGGGAAAAGCATTTCCAGTCAATACCCATCTCAGCTTGAGGCAAGTTCTGTGTTTGCTTGTGTCCTACACGGCTCTCTTTGCCTGGTTCATTGTTTTCTCAGGCTTGACCAAGCATTCTTTTGTAACAAAGGTACGAACATTGTCACCAATGAAGGCCCAAGGTTCCAGACGCTATCAAGGCGCAGGCAGATTCTCATGTAGAATTATTGCAGGCCTGTTTGCAACATCAGTGCTTCGGGCAGAGTATGAGTGTGCTGCTGTACTATCAAGTATCATTAGCTAATGATACGAGACTTCCTTTATTTTTGGAAAAAAACATAAACTTTCCTTGGAGCATTTACCGACTAATTTTGTTGAGTCACATACATGTGTGTCTCTCATATTGGACTCTGAGTTCCTGGAGAACACAGAGTGTGTCTGGGTCATTTATGTTTCTACGAGGCTCAAAATAGTGGTGAGCAGAAAATGCTTTAAATTGAATCTCTGTCAAGTTGTTTGACTCCTCTGTGCCTCAGTGTACTTCAGATATGAAGTGGAAAACAGGTAAGTTACAAAATTGATGGAAATCTTAAGCAAAATAACACATTTAGCAAAAACACTTTTAGCGCTGAGCCTGCATTCCCAATGAACACCAATAAACAGTACCTGTTACTGTAGTATGGTACGTGCTCGATTAACTTCACTTTGAGTGAACGGAAGCTTTTGAAGTCTAGAGTCGCTGTAGTAAGTGAGGTTCTGTGACCTGCTAGCTGCATTCATCACAGGCCTGCTCTGTTCTGATAGGTTAGGCTGGGCTGTGTTTGGTGAATGATCTCAGGGTTTACTTTGGGTGTGCCCTAAAAGACCAGGTCACTAGCTTATGAGAGGCATTTGTCAGACATTGAGAAACTCCTTTCTAGTAGCATGAGAAATATCAAAAGCTTAGAACTGGACTAATGTTTGGGCTCCTTGTCTGGGAGGCCCTGTCTCATCAGCCCAAGTCATGGAATGCAGTAGAATAGATTGACACCCCAGCCCAATCCTTTCCCATATCACTTGCTTACACATTTTCTTTTATGTGACTTTTGGTTGGTGAGTAATACCTGTCTGACAGCATGGTATAAACTGCCGTGAGCAGCCATGACAGACAGACACATCTCCTCCGGTGTGAAGGCTCGGGTCGTCTTTGCAGTAGATCGCCAGCGACTTCAGGGTGGGAGTGGGAAATTCTGGATCAAAATAAACCAACTTCTGTGGTTGCCTTCCTAGGACACCCAGGCACCATACAAATTTCAGGTATGTGTGAGTGTCTGCCTTTTGTGAACAGGGCCAGAACCCAAGTCCCCAGGTAACTCCTCACATCAGCCTTACCTTTGGCACCATCTAATTGGAGAGAAAGATGACTCCCAGTTGTACAGTTCCTACATACCTTATCTTGTATCTATACCTTATACCCGTACCTTATTTTGTCTAATCCATGCTGAAAGCCTAAAAATATTACCTCCTTTATCCACATGAAAGAACAGAGATTCGAGTAACTTTCCCAAGGTCATAAAATAGGAAGGATTTAAACTAAATCTTTTAATCTTCAACTAGACCCTTCACCTTTCAGTAGGTGTGCCATTTATTGGAAAGTGTGCTTGCAGTGTTACAGGAGAATAATTTAAGTTTATTACTAGACTATCGAGCCTATTCCAGTCCTCTGACCATACTTAAATCATAAATTTAATAGCTTTTGTTAATTAAATAAAAAAGTATGAATAATTTTTGTAATACTTTTCTGGGACTGTTCTGGTAAAATGAGAATATTTTTCTCTTTTGTACCATGCAGTACTGAAACATTCTCCAGTTGATACAGGACATGTAGAAATATTTTAAAAATCCAGCACCTTTCACCCATTTTAAGATGTGAATATACACACACACACACACACATACATGTATATATACGTATGTATATATGAACATGTATTGTCCTTCAGTATTCATTGTGGGAGGTCAAATATTTATTTCAGCATATCCTCATTGGCCCTTACTTTGGAAATTATTTTCATACCTAGTTAGCAGCTATGAAAGAAAATCTGTCTCACTTTAAAAATAATTTCTTCTGTTATTGGGATTTCAAATACATGTGTAACATTCACTACATTGAAGATCTGTCGTGCAGCTCATTTATATTCAAGATCATATGCTTTAGAGATTATGTGGGAAATTGAGATCCACTGATTAAGATGTCTCGATTTACTACATATGGCATGGCTAATTACAAATAAAAAATATTTTTATCGATTTCTGTTTTGGATGACATTGTCAAAAGGGTTTCACCTTCAGACATGTCTAAAAATACAGTTTAATTAGACCCAGTGTTGTATGCCACTGTTTATGAGCAGTGTTCCAAATATACCTTTGAATTTTTATAATCATTAGTGTTTAATTTCATGTTTGCTAAAAGGCACACACATTTTACTCACAATTACAGTTCTTAAATTATTGACAGAAATAAATGTTTCTTTCTTTTTCTAAAGATGAGATAAAGACAACTGTGCAGGATGTTATTCAGAAAGCAGCACTGAAAATATGCTGAAAATGTGAGCTTTGGAGTCTGACTCCACCACTTACTACTCACCAGGCTTCGCAGGGCGCCCTTGAATGCGTAGGCCTCAGTTTCCTCATCTCTTTTCTGGTCTCCTTTTGGCTATTGAGAACTTTGCTATCAATTTATTCCTTTGCTGGGTTATCTGTTCTTTTTCTCTTCTGGCACCTTTTAAGTTTTTATTTTCAATGTCTTTGATATTCTGCAATTTTCCTATGATGAGTATAAATGGAGATTTTAAAAACAACTTTGCTCAGTTATTTCTGGTGCTTATTCAACCTGAGATTTCATGTATTTTATTAATTGGGGAAATTTCACAGCTGCTACCTCTTTAAATATTCGTCTCTTTTGTCCTCATTTTCTAATATTTTGAATAGATATATGTTGGGCCCTCATCTTTTCTCCACATCTTTCAACATTCCTCACAGTTCCATCGCTTTATCGCTGAGCGGCACATCTCGGGTTATTTCTTCAGCTCTGTCTTTGTTGGTTCTCCCACTGACTATTTAAATTTATTGTTTTTTAAAAATCCATTGGATCTTAAATATAGATAAGTGTATATTTTATTTCCAGTTGATTATATGAATAGCGAAGCAAGTTAAGAAAAATGTCATCAATCTATATACATTCTTTAAAAAAAATGAAATATACTGAATTTACTTTAACTTGAACCAGAGGGAAAAAGTGAAATGGAAATAATTCCTTAACTTGAAATTAGTAATTCATCAGCAGAAGATATCATAAGTCCTGAAAGACAACACTCAAAAAAAATTAAAAACTCATTAAGATTAAAGTCATACATACTATATATAAATAAGTACATATTTTGTATACCTGAATATATACACATGTATATTAGTTAAATATTCTATTTTGTATTTTAAAATGTACATTTAAGAATATACATTTTTAACTTTTTTCCCAAATTACACTTTTTTTCTTAAGGGAGCCTCTTCTATCTTTTGTGTGTCTGTCTATCCCAGAAAGAGTTTTAAAGTTTGATGTTGAAGAAAGCCACTGCAGTATTAACCACTGGAGGCTAGCGGATTGATTTATATTGACAAGGAAAAGGTTGCAACACAGGAAAGATGTGCCCATGAGCACGCACCACCACGGCCGGATTCCAGTATTCCTGCTTCTGTGACTCACAGGGACGCAGGTCCATAACTTACAGTGAAGTGGACACACCTTGTGTGACAGTTGTCAGTGCTGACATTGCAATACATCAGAGGTAGCTTACACTTATTTGCATATATAATCCTAGGGAAGAGAAAATCAGGAAAAAATTATTTTATTTTTCTAAATCTCAAGAACAAATGTAAGTTTTTTCCCAGTGTGGTCATCCATTGCTTTCACTAGTAGTTCATAGTCAAGGACTACAATGTGTGAATGGAAGTTAGTGGGCTGGCAGAGCAATAATAGGAGACCTAGCCGCATGTCTGTACCAACAGGAGAACTGAAGAATTGCCTAGACAGTAATGTCTAACCTTAAGACTTAGACTGCTCATGCTTCATGTTTAAGCTTACAATATATGGTTCCTCTCAACAGGACTGACACACTTATCCCCCAGTGCTGGAAATATTGGCTTTCAATGGATCATCACTACATTCTTCACTAAAACTTTCCTCAGCTACTGAGAATTGCCCCACCCAAGGTTATACCCCCTGGAAAAGGTGGCTTGTGGTCAACAACTGACTGGGGCAATACCCAAAGACCCATGGCTTAACTTGGTAACTGAAGAGTCATACCAGGTCCAGAGCTCTGTAGGATTGAATGAGGTTCATGTGCAACAGCCTATGGGTCAACTTCACTTTCTGCCCACTCTTGCCTTCCTCACTTTACCAAAATTGTATGTTTTAAGGCATTCTCCAAAATACCTCTGCGTGAAATGTTAGACAACATTCTTACAACTGAGCAAAAGTAGAAAATAAGTATAATATATATAGTAAGTTTTCCATAAAGCTAAATTTTATTTAAAAGACTACTTTTTATTATTTTTTTAGTGTGTGTTAAAAATGTCTTTTAAAAAACTTCATGGTGATGATAGATGGTAATTACAATGTATGACCTCAGCTCTGAATTTCTTTCGAAGTAGTAGGGATTACTAATTGAAATAAAGAACAATTTACAGGGAAACAACAGTAGAATGGATAAAGCCAAGAATCAGATCAATGATATGGAAGAGAAGGAAGCAAAAAAGCAACCAATCAGAACAACAAGAAGAAAAAAAATCCAAAAATATGTGGATAGTATAAGGTGCCTCTGGGACAATTTTAAGAGGTCTAATGTTCACATCATAGGGAAGCAGAAGCAGAAGAGAAAGAGCAAGAAATTAGAAATCTATTTGAAAAAATAATGAAAGAAAAGTTCCCTAATTTGGTGAGGAAATAGACATGCAAGTCCAGGAAGCACAGAGAGTTCCAAACAACATGGATGCAAAGAGGCCACTCTAAGACACATCATAATTAAGGCTAAAGGACAAAAGTTAAAGACAAAGATAGAACCTTAAAAGCAGCAAGAGAAAAGCAGTTAGTTAGTTATGGGGTAGTTCCCATAAGACTGTCAGCTGATTTCTCAAAAGGAACTTTGCAGGCTAGAAGGGCTTGGCAAGAAATATTCAAAATCATGGAAAGCAGGGACCTACAGCCAAGATTTCTTTACCCAGCAAAGCTCCTTTACAATCAAAGGGCAGATAAAGAGCTTCCCAGATAAGAAATAAACTAGAGGAGTTCATCATCACCAAACCATTATTATATGAAAGGTTAAAGGAACTTATCTAAGGAAAAGGTCAAAACTATGAAGAATAAAATGTCAATAAATACATATCTATCAACAATTGAATCTAAAAATCAAAATAAACAAGAACAGAGACAGAATCACGGATGTGGAGAGCATTTTGATGGGTGCCAGATGGGAGGGTGTATGGGGGAATGGGTGAAGAGGTGAAGGGATTAAGAAGTACAAATAGGTAGTTACAGAATAGCCATGGGGATGTAAAGTACAGTGTAGGAAATGGAGTAGCCAAAGAACTTCATATGTATGGCCCGTGGACATGAACAATGGTGTCAGGATTGTCTGAGGGAGTGGGGGCTGCTGGTTGGAGAGTGGCAAAGGGAGAAAAACCAGGATAACTGTAATAGCATAATCAATAAAGTATAATTTAAAAAAAGAAAGAAAGGAAAAATCACTGTGCTAAAGGGAGTAATGACAGACAACCATATATCCATGATCTTGACCTCCAGTCTCAGGGTTTCTCATTGAGTGACCAAGTAATCTCTTCTTTTATGATTTTACTCTTTTTTTTCCTACTCTATGCCCCTCCTCCATAAGCTCATTATAGTGTTCCAGCATGGGGAGGAGTACCATATAAGTGGGAGTAGGGAGGGCAAGATGGAGGTGTGCTGTGAATGTCTGTTCATATGTTCAAACGCCAACTGGGTTGGTTGCTCAGGTGACTCTTATGGTGGAATCCAGAACTGACCATCTGCCTTCTCTCTCTTCTGTGTTCATATATCATTACAACTCTGGCATGCTCTACTAAAATGTGCACTTTGCATTCTAGCTCAATTGACATAGCATGCAACACATTTTCAAGCACCTTAATTAACAAAATCCAGCGCTCATAAACTGCTCAACAGTATTTTATGTACATATTACTTAAACAAATGCATTTCTTCCCAAGACAATGGGCTATCAAAACTGCTCTTCTCCACAAGGCCACTGTCGTTGTGGTTCAACCATTCTCCTTCATGCTCACCGCCCCTCTCCCAGCCCAGGTCACCCTGACTTAGTTCAGACAGTTTGTCTTCCACTGTGTTTCCAGTCTGTTGTTATGCCCGCCAATTCCAGAGCTTCCTCAAGAACATTTTCTTCTTTCAGCAAAAGCCCATCTCTTGAAATTCAAAAGTTTTGGCTTTGAGAACTATCACTTCTGTTAAAAGCTTTAAAAATTCTACTTTAGAAGTAAAAAAATCTTAATATTTACTTTTTCTTGCTATAAGACAATGTATTCTCCTAAAGACGATATGGATGCTTTTGATTCACTGTGAGAGAGATTATCATATACAAGAACTTTAGATAATAATTATTTTAAGGCATATCGAGAATCATAAATGAAGCAAGCATTCATGAGGCTTGTTGTGACCTCTGTTCTGACTGCTGTGTCTTCTGCTTGGAGTGATAGTTTCAAGGTGTTCAGCCCTACCTGTAATGCATATGCCACTCCTCACCCCTCTTGTTGCTCATCTATTAAAACTTTTTTCAGTATTCTTCCCTACTGAGCCCAGACACATCTTAAAATCCCATTATTTTAAGTCCTTGTCATTTGGTCAGTATTGAGTCTCATTAAGGTCAAATCTATCACCCACCAGTATAACAGATCAGTTGTAATTAGCTTTCCTTACAGGTGGGTGATAGCAAGTGTCAGTGCCCTCCAGCCAAATGTTGTGTGACACATCTGTAGCTAACATTGGGTTTATTGCTCAGGAAGAAGGTCTTAGAAAGTTCCTATTATAAGATCTGTGTTTTGGTGGGGTGATTTCAGGAGGGTTTGAGAAGTAGAGTTTGTTCTCTGATGAGTGCTGTCAAAAAACAGAGCAATTCTATGACTGAGTATCTTAATCTCATCTATAGGAAGGGCAGAATAGAGCAAGGATAATACCGTCATTGGTAAAGAAGAGCAGTCACATATATGAGCCAGAAGAGGGGCATGTTGGTCTTTTGTGGGTTGCACAGCGATTTTGTTTTTCTGTGCTTATACAAAGTTGTGGAGTGGCCTGGTGTTGTCTCCATATGTCATGGACTCAGAGTGAACATATCTGATATTGGGGTCCCATAGATTGTTTATGTCCAACAGGAGGATATCATGGCTTAGCTAGAATGTCAGACCCTCCTCAAAAAAACATGCAAGACCAGTTGCATCTATCAAACCAGTTCCTGGATGTCAGAACCTGATTTGTCTCTTTCCCATGAGATGGAAAAGTGAGAAATCATATAAAAAGTATTTCTGTAGTTTGTGGCCTTATAGGGTCTTCTGCACAGAATCACATAGAAACATGATCACCTTTCTGGAATTTTCTGATGACACTTTAACTTAGAGATGATTGGAGACAGGCTGAAATTTGACACAAGTTTTACCCTCTAAAGAGAGAGCAAGAGCCTACTCTGCTACATTCTTGCCAGAGGATGTCAGCCTAGAGCAGATTCATAGTAAGAGTCCAGGCAAACACTTATTTTCTTCATTTTGCCCACTGACTCCTAGTCTGCCCCGACCTGTGCATTTCTTGGTAGCTCTTTAAGTCTGCGTCTCGGTGGGTGACTATTACCTCCAGGTAGCACACTTCTGTTCCTGAGTGTCATTTTCAGTGCTGGCCTTTTCCTCTCTGTGTCATGTCTTGTTTATATCTTTGCAAATATCAAATTTATTACACAATAATGAAGATAGAAAATACTAAAGAAAAATATACAGACCCCCACCTCTTTCCTACCCAAAGATAACCATTATCCAGAATTTGATGTTTCCTCCTCATACATTTATTTATACTTTTATACATATTTACATATCATAAAGCAATGTACTGTGTTGCTTTGAATGGTTGTGCATTTCATTTGAAGAGCTTCGTATACATTGTTCAACTTACATCTCTTAACATATTTGGAGAGTCATCCACTTTGAAGCGCATAGCTCTTGTTTACTCATTTTCTGTCTTAGATAATCAACACTTTTTATGAACATGCTTCAACTTTTACTAATTTTCCTGTTTTGGACATTATGATCATTAGGGGTTTTTTTGTTGTTGTTATTGAAAACAATATTGCTATGAATATTTTCAAATGCATTTTCTGCTGCACAGGTGGGTGAAATTCTCTAGGATTTATATGTAGGAGGAGAATTTATGAGTCATAGAGCATGTGTTTGCAACTTTAATTTTCTAAACTGATCATATGAATTTACTCACCCACCAGGAGTGTAGGGAAGTTCCCCAGTCTCCATACTCTCTGCCAATGATTGTTATTGTGGGGCTTTAACGTTTTGTGATATGCTAAAGTGGATTGGTTTCATTATGATTTCATTTATATTTTCCTATTTTTTGGCTAAATTAGGCAACTTTTCACATGGTATTTGTCAACTGAAGTGGCTGCTTATATCATTTGCCTCTTTTCTTATTTGTTGGCCTTTTTTGATTGGAGAAGTTCTTTGCATGTGTCACACGCACACAGTGTTTTGTAGGTGGCATGATTGCAAGTGTCATCTTGCATTCTGTGAGTTATCTTGTAGTCTGTGAGGTATCTTTTCATTTCTCAGGGTATTTTTGATGAATAAAAGTGTTTAAATTTTAATATAGTCACACTGTTCCAGTTTTTAGTGCTGTGTAAGAGCATAGCTTGGTGGCTTAAAACAATAACAATTATGTTATTATATCCCATAGTTTTTGTTAGTCAGAATTTGGGAAGGGCTCAGCTGAATGACTCTAACCCAGGGTCTTATGTTGTAGCAGTAAAGTAGTGGCTGGAACTGGAACAGTGGAAAGCCGACTCGATATTTCTGTCTTTTTATATAGTCTCCAAACTTCCCTTTATAACGCCTCTGTGGGGTCTTTTTTTGGTTTCTCCACAGCATGACATCAGTAGGTAGTCAGGCTGCGTACTTGGAGTTCAAGGCTCCAGTGTGTGTTTCAGCAACCAAGGTGGAAGCTGTATTGCCTTTAATGACCTAGCCTTAGAATTTCACTGTGTCAGTTCTGTTGTATTCTTTGGTCAAAACAGTTACAAAGCCTACTCATTTTCACAGAGAGGGAACATAGACCTCATCTCTTAATGGGAGGAGTGTCAAGGTTGCATGTATAAGAGCAAAGAATATTGTGGACATCTTTGGAAAACATAATTTGCCACATTGATTTATCATTATTTCCCCTCAACAACATTTCCCTCCATAGTTTCCTAATGTTTATTTAGAAATCCTTCTCTAACTTAAGGACATAAAGATTTTTTCCTATATTTGTCCTTAAAAGTTTTAAAGCTTTGCTTTACACAATTATATCTTCAATATACCTAGAATTGATTTTTGTGCATTTTGTGAAGAGATCATGTAACTTAATTTTAATTATTCTAGCACATCTTTATTATTTTCCTATTTACCAGTGATCTGAAATGCTAGATTCATTATGAATTAACTCTTCATGTATGCATAGTTCCATTTCAGAGCTTCCTGTTCTGTTACACTGAAATTTCTTTTAATTGCTATAGCTTTTGAAAAAGTCTCCTCAGCTAGTTCTTAAAAACAATTCTGTTTATTGTCTTTCGTTCTTTCATATAAATTTTAGAGTCAGTTTAACAACCCTAAAATCCCTGTTGAAAATTCTTTTCTAATTCAACTGAATTTATAGAATAGTTGGGCAAAATTGTCATCTTTATATTATTTGTCCTGTTATACATAGGTATTTTAATGGTCTCCATATATTTATAATTCAAAGAATTATATATTTTTCCTTGAAGGTTAGGCATATAAAATTATTTCTAAATTGTTTATTTTTATTTTTTAAAGATTTTATTGATTTATTTTTAAAGAGGGGAAGGAAGGGTGAGAGGGTGAGAAACACCAATGTGTGGTTCCCTCTTGTGTGCTCCACACTGGGGACCTGACCCACAACCTGGACACGTGCCCTAGACTGGGAATCCAACTGGCAATTTTCTGTTTCACAGGCCAGCACTCGACTCGATCCACTGAGCCACCCTAGCCAGGGCTAAATTGTTTATTTATTTATTTTTTAATTACTATTCTATTTGTTTTAGGAAACAGAAATGCAAATGATTCTTATAAGGTGATCTTGTGTTCAAGATATTTGCTGACAATTTCTAATAAGTCTAAAATGTTTCTATATTCTCTTAGGGGTTCTAGTAAAAAATGAAAGTTTTCTTCTATTTCAGTCATCATACATTATTTTATTTTTCTTATCCTATCTCACTGGTGAAGTTCTCCAATATAATATTGAAAAAAAAAAGAGGTAATGATGAGCATTCTCAACTGGTTTCTGATTTTAATGCAAGTGTTTTTAAACAGTCCCCCATTAAGTAAAGTAGTTGGTATAGGTTTTTTGTTCACATTCCTTGTTTGTTAAAAGAAGTTTTCTTCTATGGGCAATTTACTAAGAACTGTTAATCATGAATGGTAATGTGTTGTATAGAATTCTCTCCCAGCATCTATTATATTGATAACATATTTCTTAGTGACAGTTTATATTACCAATTTTATATATTTAAGCAAACCCTGGATATCTGCTATAAATATAAATTTACCATAATATGTATATTTATTGCTAAATTTGGTAAACTAGTATAGGCGTACCTTGAAGACACTGTGGGTTCAATTGGAAATTTTCCAGATATCTATTGGTTCTTTCTTTCTTTTTTAAATTAATCTTTTTTTGTAGTTTTTTCCAATTACCATTTTGTCCCCTCATACTCTCCTACCCCCAGCAATCACCGTACTATTGTCCATGTCCATGAGTCCTTTTCCTTTTTGCTCAATCCCTCTACCACCTAACCTCCCTTTCTCCATTGGCTGTCTTCCTGCTTTCCATCTATGAGTCTGTCCCCATTTTTCCTTGTTAGTTCAGTTTGTTCATTAGATTTCACATATGAGTGAAATAATATGGTATTTTCCTTTCTCTGACTGGCTTATTTCACTTAACATAATGTTCTCCAGGTCCATCCATACTGTCTCAAGGGGTAAAATTTTCTTCTTTTTTATTGCTGAGTAGTATTCCCTTGTGTAAATGTCTCATAGTTGTTTTATCCACTCATCTACTGATGGACACTGTGGCTGCTAGCACATCTTGGTGATTGTAAATAATGTTGCAATGAACATAAGATGCTTATGTTCTTTCGAATTAGTGTTTTGGGTTCCTTCAGATATATTCCTAGAAGTGGGATTGCTGGGTCAAAAGGCAGATCCATTTTTAATTTTGGGGGATGTCTCTATACTGAAAGCAGTACAGTTATCTATTTCAAATTTTCTGTCATTGTGGTAAAAGAACACTTATCACTTGAATCTTTTAAAATTTATTCAGTGATGGACAAATTTATCATTCATATTCATCAAATAGTATTACTTAGAAAAATTTATTCAGACTTTTATGGTCTGTCTTGGTAAATGTGCCTTACATACCTGAGAAGAACATGTGCTCTGCTGTCTTGGGTGGCACATTAGTGTTTGTCAAATGGGTCAGGTTGTTTGAAGGTGTTGTTCCCATCTTCTGTGTCCTAAGTGACTTTCTCTTTGTTGTTTTCTCTCCAGTCTTTATGTTTATTATTCAGACAGTGTTAAAATCTATGATTTTATTTGTATATTTGTCTATTACTCTGTCATTTTCTGACTCTTTGTTTTGTGTGTTTTGAAACTCAGTTAATAGTTGAATAAAAATATAGAATCATCTACCCCATCTTCTGAATTATTGTGTTCATACATTCTAAGTGTATGTTGTAATTCTGTTTAAACCACACAAGACATTATGTAAAAATAATATTCTCTTATGTTTACACACACATTTATTCTTTTCACTGCTTTTTTTACTTCCCTACATTTCTGTGTTTCCCTCTGGGATCCTTTGCCTTCTTCCTGAGCAATTCTCTTTGGTATTTGTTTTAGGGAAACTCTGCTCAAGATGAATTATTTCAGTTCTTGGTTTTCTGTTTAAAATATGTGTTTAAAGGATCTTTTTGCTCAACATATAATTTTTGATCGGTAGGTATTTTCTTTCAGAAATTTAAAGATGTCATTTCATAGTTTTCTGGCTCCCATTGTTGCTGTTGAGAATGCAGGTGTCTCATTGTTACTCCAGTAATGTGTCTGTTAAGCTGAGTGCTTTGAAGATCTTACTCCATGCCTTTGATTTTCAGCCATTATTTATTTTGCTTGGGTTTGCAGAGCTTCTTTTCTCTGCAAATTGATGTCTTTTTTTTTTTTTTTAGTTTTATAAAATTCTCTTCCAATATTGTTTTTGCTGTGCTCTCCTCTCTTTCTGGGAATCTAATTTTACATACACATATTTTACCTATATATTTATATATATATATATGTGTGTGTATTTTGTATTTCTTACTCTCATTGCTTTTATTTTGAATATTTTCTATTGACCTGTCTTACATTTTTTTCTAATCCTACCTTCTGCTACGTATAACTTCTTATAAATTCATCCGTGTGTAATTAATTTCAGATGTAATGATTTTCATCCCATTATGTTTTATAAATTTCAATCATCTGTTTTAATTTCCATATTTTCTTCTATCCCTCTATTTTTCTCTATTTAGAACAATTTATTAATATACTTATTTAAAGATATTTTCTGCTAACTCTAATGTATCAGTTTGCTTCTATTTGTATACTTATATGGTTCTATCCCTTGGCATGCCTATAAATTTTTATTGTATAAAGAACATTGTATATAAATGTTATGGAAATTTCTGATGAGCTCCTGTTTAATTCCTCAAAAGAGGATTCATTCTTCCATTAGATAGAATGGGAATAGAGTACTTTAATGCAATCAAGGCCTGAATTGACCAGGTCTGCATTGGAGTTTTGGTAAAGCTTAGTCTTTTTTTGTTTGAATTCTCATTATTTGGTAATAGCCTTCCAGTGTGTTCAACTGATAGAACAGTGTTTATTCCTCGGCTTCCCTCTGGTGAATATTCTCCTTCCTCATCTTGTGAATTTGGCAAATGACTGAGGAGGAAAACCAGCTGTGCCTGAGGCATGACTTCTAACTCTGTAGACCCTCAAACTGCTGACTCTCGGGTTTGTCACCAAGCTCAGCAGATTTTGTGTTCTGTGCATAAGATCATCAATGGAAAGTATCTTTACGTTGTCACCCATCTCTTTTGAAGTTTTCCTATACCACAGTGTTTACCGTTCTGTTTCTCACCCCTTTAGCACTCTCACATCTTTAGTCCCATAATTTAAAAAGTTTATCTGGCATTGTTTAGTTGTTCTTACAGAGAACACAGACCTGCTGTGAATTATTCCCATTCCTTGAACTTTTACTTTCAACTATTGTTTTATTTTTACAAGTTCTTTATCAAATTGAACTGGCCATTATTTATAGATTCTTGATTCTTGTTCTTATCAATTTTCTCCTTTCTTTTCTATGAACATTTTAACTGTATTATTTTTTCTGTTCTGTATCCAATAATTTTGTAATCTGAAGTGGCTGGTGGTGTAATTGTTGTGTTACTCCCGCTGACTGTTACTGATGGTGGCTGGTTTCCTCTTGTAGTGGGAAGATTTGATTGTGAGCCCACATTTACCTGGTGATGTTAAACCTCAGTCTGTCTGTGCATCAAGTCACTTATGTTAAAGATGCATTTTTCCAGAGAGGAATTGTATTTATTCCTGTCATTTTTGGTTCATGATGCAGTGTCTCCTGTACCAGCCAACCACCAGCACCCATTTAGGGTCATTATACTGGCTGGACTGTGGTCCCCAAAGATATCCACATCCAAATCCTTGGAAACTGTGAATATGCTACCTTATATGGCAAAAGTCATCTTGCAAATGTAATTAAGTTAGGGTCTTGAGATGAGGAGAGAATCCTAGATTATTCAGGGGCCCTTATATAGTCACTAGGGTTCTGCTAAGAGGGAATCAGGGTACCAGAGAGGAGAGAAGGTGCTTCATAGATGGTGTTTCATAATGGAGAAAGCAGTCATGAGTGCTGTCTGGAAGCTACAAGAGGCAAGGAATGAAGTCTTTCTGGGACCTTCCAGAAAGAACACATTCCTGGTCTTAGTTTGGTTTTAGACTCATGAGACCCATTTTAAATTTCTGGCCTTCAGAACTCTAAGAGAATAAATTTGTGTTGTTTTAAGCCACTAAATTTATAGCAATTTGTTTTGGCAGCAATAAACTAATACAGTTAGTCTGTGACTATAAATTATCCTAGGGACTCCTGGTTGTTTTGTTTTGTTTTTGTGAGTTTGTTTTGTTTTGTAATTGAAGCAGAGGCCTGGGATGGACCGATATTCTCGCCATTCCTCCTCCCATGGTCCTGGATGCCTGCAGAACTTTTAATCTAACGCCCCAACTTGTGATGATCCAAGAGTTTGCCTCTCATTCCCCTGCTACTGTTAAAACCAAATACTTATTTTTTTTCATGTCAGCAGATGCTCCCAGGCAGCCTGGCTCCTGTGCTCACTTTTCTCTCAGGCTTTTAATCGTGTATCACCCAGAATTTCTAGGTGTTGGTAGCAGGAGAGCTACCTCTCTAAATTCTAAAAGCGATTACTTTGAACTGTTTTTATAATCTGTAAAATGAACATTTTAATAGTACTTATGTGCTGTAATAGGGTTGTAAACATTTAATAAATATTTCAATGATGATAAAGATGATTATTCTGATGGTTCTGATAACTGATGGTTTCTCCAAGCAAGCCAAATTAATCATTCTTTCCTCTGCTTCCATGCCAAATTTATAATTCTATTTTGTGGTAATATATGACACACTCTGACAGGAATTATATTAAAGACCGTATTTTGTGTGGAGTGTTTGTAAATTAGTCTGGCTTCTTTGGGAACAAAAAACTTAATTGAACTATTGTTTGAGGTAGGCCCATTTCAGATTTCTTCCTTTGAAAATATCTAAAGCAATTCCATCCTTAATTTGAGACTTCAAAACACAAGAATAAAAGATTGATTTAGAAGGATGGAACCTATATTTTATAATTAAAGTTTTGTGGAAATTGATTTGTGATCTTCACCTTCAGACCAAGCTCTGTATTTAAAGGGCATTAAATCAGAGTCAGGACATGAATGGGGGTACATGGGCTTTCCAGAACACTGCAAATCTGAAGGCAGAGACATCAATCTGGGTATTTGGAAAATGACTCTAATTTCTATGCTCAGAGGAGGGCATAGCTTGATGATGCAGCATTTTAAGATCAAGAGAGCCTGCTGTAAATCTCTGAAACAAAATGGACAGGTATTTGGAGTTAGTCCTTTCTGAAAAGAGAAGCCCCAAATACGAGATGGTAGTGGGACAGCAAGAATTGAATTTCCTACATGTGGCGAGATCCTAGCTTATGAGGACAATGTTATTAGCAATTGGGTATCTTATGAGGTCTGAGGCAACCCATGATTAGAAATGCTGCCTCTGCTCCTGTTCTGTGTTGTCACCCTACATTTGATATGTTTACGGATTATTGGTTGACAAATTGGAAATTTAATCTTGCAGCAATCTTCAATCTATGAGAAGAGCTACAGAGCTTTACTTGGCATCTTATATCATTATATTACCTAAAATTACACAAATAAGATTTAACTACCATAAATAAAATATAGTTCTATACTTTTACTAGTGGATTGACCTCAGGTCTCCCTTGTAAATAATTGGTAAAACCCTGAGCATTGTCTTTTTTGATGTGGTTAGTTTTTCTTTATCTTTTCTTTTTTAGTATTTTTTTTTATTGCTATTCAGATACTGCTGTGTAGTGTAATTCGGGACTGGTATTTGAATCTAATTCTGAATCTCTTTTGTTTTAAAGAATATAAGTAAGCCTCACATGAAGTTATTTTTAAAAGAACTTTTTAAAAAATTAGCTCATCAGCTGGAGACTTCAGGAACAAACAGACTCAGGTATGGCTAGAACTGGGTGTTCAGATGAGGCTGCTCAGCAACTCCCTTTTCTCCCTTTCTTCCTCCATTTGTCTCCTCCCTCCCTCTCCTCTTTTTCTCTTTCCCTCCCCTTTTTATACATTTACTCTCTTTTCCTTTATTTTTGTAAGCTTCTTTTTCCCTTGTGGCAGGAATGATAGTGTCCAGGAATTCAAAATTTAGATGGTACTTACAGCTCTGGGCTCTGGAGCAAAATTGATATTCTCCCTTTAGCTTTCCACATGATGAGCCTTACAGCTGATCTGATGAGGTCATGGTGATCTAACTACTGTGGTCAAATGTGTGAAGTGCTCTTTTTTGGCTAGTCCCAGGACTGATGATCATCCCTGTAGGAAGGTGGGAGATAAAGTTAACCCCACCCAACCTACAAAGAAGGTGTCCCTCAAAGTCAAGTGGAGGTCTTTTATAAGAAGAAGGTAGAAGGTCATGCTAGATCAAGAATAAATACAGATGACCCTTGAATAACACAGGTTTTAGCTGCATAGGTCCAATTATATATTAATTTTCTTCAATAAATATACAATTAGCTCTCCATATCCCCAGGTTTAACATCTGCCAATCAAAACAATGTGGATTAAAAATAGTATTTTCAACCCACTTCAGGAATTCACAGATGCAGAAGGCTCACTGTATGCATTGCTGTACACCATTTCATAGAAGGGCCTTGAGCATCCTTTTAGAGTATTTGGAGGTCTTGGAACTAACTCCCCATGGAGACTGAGAGATGACTGTGGTTAATTTTAGGAGAGTTAAAAAGTATAGGCAGATTTTTGACTGTATGGGGTGTGGGCATCCCTCATCCGTGCATTGCTCAAGGGTCAACTCTAATAGCACAAGGAACTTACACAATAGCTTTTATATCAAGACCCTAATACAATATGCAGTTTTTAGCATCTTGGTGTCCGTAATTGTTTAAAGTTCAAATTTTAAATACTGTCTTCATCAATACTCTCTTCATTATTTTCAGTAATGTTAGTGCTATAAGTGTCTCCAATACATAGAAGTTAAGGAGGGCATTTCTCCTCTAAGGTACTTTGCAGGAAATCTGCTGATAATTACTGTGAATGACCTCTCTCTCCCTCTCTGTGTCTCCATTTGTGGGTGGTGCAGTTTGCTGGGTGCCTCTCTAGTTAACCATTCTCCGGCATTTGGTTATGATTTAAGGTGAACGTAGCTTGAGGACTAGTGGGCTCTTTGCTAACAATTGACCGAAGGCAAGTTGCAATCATTCCAAGTTGCCCAAATTTGCCTTTTTGCATAATGTGATTCAAATTTTATGCTCTTGTCATGTCTCCATTTAGAGTCATTTTTAATTAGTATTAGTCACAAGTGATTACTGGCAATTCACTTTTTCAATTGATTTCTGTTGCTTATGAAGTGCCCCATTAAGTGCCACTACAGTTTGTTTTTCCAGTTCTGAGAGTTGGCATAAACGGGCATCTCTGTGCATGAGTGGTGCACAGTGTGGGCATTGCTAATTTCTGGTCATATTTATTTCTAGTCCAGAAATCATCAATCAGCGATACTCATTCATATGTTGTAAATTCCAGTAACCTTTCTAAAAATCAAAATAAAGTTGAATTCCTCTAAATATTTGTATCATGAGTCTTATGTCTAATACCTAACAAAGTTAAAACTGAGACACCATAGCTCCCTTTTTAAGATGACTGAAAAATGTGTGTGCAATACTCTTGTGAATCAGGGGAAACATGTCCATTCGAAGGGCAGTGCGTTTAGGGTTGAGACGCAGGGTCCTGCCGAGGGAGTGGGAATGGGTGGGGGTGAGGTTGGAATCCAGCCAGTGATGCTGCTACCCTACTGCCCCCTCAACCTCTGTGTTCAGCTGCTTGTCGGTGAATGGTATAAGATGGAATCCTTGGGGTAAAAAAATGAATGTTACCGTTAGACCATTAGGCCAAACTTTCCTACTGCTTACCCTTTCATGTCTATTCTATCCTGTGGGCTACAGTAGCACTTGTAATCCTAATAACATTGAACATTTTGTTTATTAACACTAGGATTTTGATTACATGGATTTTTTATTTTATATTAATTGAGATAATATGCAAAAATTTAAAGAAAGCATAAAACTCTTTTTCAGGTGATGTTGAGCACACTGGTCTTAAGATTTTGTTGAGGGCGTTTTCCTTGATGTGTTTTCTCTTTCTCTCTTATGCACACAGAGGTACACACAAAATTTTCCATAAATGGGATGATAAATGTTGTTTTTTGTCATTAATATCTGAAAACACTATGAACCTATTTATTCCATTCATCAATTAAATTTTTATGACAAAACCTTGTTTTGTAGGTTCAGAAAGTGTTTTTTTGTGCTGTGATTGAATTTCATTTATTAATTTTATTTTTTAACCAACTGCTATTTGTCTATTCCAGTAGTTTGGTTTTCCTAGGGGCTTCTTGCTCTGGATAGTCTCACTGTGCTTCCTGTCTCCAGCCGGGCATTGAGTGGGCCGTTTTCCCTTGTGTCACTAAGTGAGGCTCAGGTAAACACAGTTCTGTCAGTCACTCTAGTGACACTCACATGCATCCAGCAGAAACTTTGTTTCAGGGCTGGCTGGCTGTCTACCGAACTGTACCAGCCATATAAGCAGCCTTCTGTTCTGTTGGTCTCCTTTCCAGGCACCTGATACATGCCCCTTCCTTTCCCTTCTCATCAGCTGTGAAGGCTTGTATCCCTTAGGGAGACGGGTGTAGAGGACTCAACCCATATATCTCCCAGTTGCTCTGAGGGCCACAGAGACCAGAGTTAGTCCCAGAACGCTCATGTGGACTAGCTCTGCCCTTCCTCTCTAGAATCCTTAGAGCTTGTAGGACAAGTTCTGTCTAAGAAACTCTTGCTGGTGCTCTAGGTCTCCATTCCACTAAGGCCCAGGCTCTCCTGTAGCACAGAGATAAAAATAAAAAGTCCCACACAGCTCTGTATATCTAGATCCTAGATCTGGATCACTCCCTCCAAGCCATGCTCAGTTTCCAGTGTCAACAGCGAGAAGCCTGCCTCAGGAGAAGCAATCTGTTGGAGTTGTACTGGGAGCGTGGCTGGGACTCCTCAAGTCTTCATAATTCCCAGAATCCTTCCCTCCTCCCCACAGTCATACAAGGAGAGTGTTCTCTTGTTTAATCCTTACAACTCTATGAGAAAAATATTTTTTCATCACCAGTTTAGTTAGTTGCTTGTGAATCTTTTCCTCCAGAAGAAATCTGAAGTCAAAACATAACTGCTAAAAGAAGCAAGAAAGAATAGCAAATATAGAAGGCATTCATTCAGAAGCTGAACTGAAGGAACACCATGATATGCCATTTCATTAGACAGTAAAATCTTAACATCCACTGTCTACTTCCTAAAAGATGATAATGGGTGATGTTGCAAAGTAGTTTATGGACCTCTGAGTGCTCTGTGGAGGCATTCTGGCTAGAAAGTCTCTTTTTCTTTCTCATATTTTTCTCTCATAGTCTGTCCCCTAAAAGGAGAAATGTGCCATCTGTCTGTTCTAGATATCCTAGTACATTATAAAATTCTTTCTTACCGAG
Organism: Tonatia bakeri; assembly: GCA_004024845.1. Lineage (NCBI taxonomy): Eukaryota > Metazoa > Chordata > Mammalia > Chiroptera > Phyllostomidae > Tonatia > Tonatia bakeri. The sequence goes on along the minus strand of PVIA01000948.1, from coordinate 180,233 downwards.
TTACTTAATGCTGTACAGTTATTCTCAATACACAACTGGAAGCAGCTCAATACTGTCGATCAAAGTCTGGGCTGGAGATTAGACTTTGTGCCATCTTGAGGTGTGGTGCCTGTCATTCAGCTTCCCTAGTATTAGTTCCAGAAATCTGGAGGTAGACCTGTATGTTCCATTTTTACTATGAGGATCAAATGAGAGTCATATGTGAAATGATTTTGGGAGCTCCTGCCAAAACTCCTCCAATGACCTGATCTGCATTTTGAACAAAAATATTCAACCTCCCAGTTATGGCCTACAAAGCACCTGGTAAACAGGCCCTAGCTTATTTCACCACTTCTTGCCCCATGGCCCTCTACACCAATTCCTATTCTTTGACCACCCCAAGCAGATACCACTCTGTTCACTTGTGGGAAGATCAGTTTTGTATGCATTATATATACAAGTCTTTTCTCCTGAATATCTCAGGATGGTGATCCGTGGCTCAAACAAAATCAGCTCCCGACAGCCTCCAACCACGTCATGAGCTTGGAAATGTGCTTTGCAACAGAGATTTGTTTATGCTTTAAGGCCAAGAAAGTATAATATCACCCATGTGTCTCCTGGAAATTTTGGTTTCTCATCAACAAAATGAATAGATGGTCTCCAAAAACGCCTTTCCAATTTTGAGTCCGGGATTCAAATTTATTTTTGTGGGGTAGTAATGTTTTCTCTCTCCTTACTGATTAATTCTAGGCAGTATGGAGATAATATTATATATAGTGAGTTAATTCTACAAGTAATTTCTTTTTAATGAGTTCATTGAGGCAACCACAATGCCTTGCATTTAACCCCACAGTTGTTATGATGCTTGTCCTATCATATTCTCCACCTTTACGGGAACTTCAAGGCTCAGAGAAATCAATAACGAAGAGCTTATCAGCAAGTCATGCCCTCCTTGGGAGTGAAAATAGCTATGCCCACTGGGAGAGCTGATGTGGATATAATGATCACCAGTCTTGTCACAGTTCCTTCTCTGTTTCCCAGTCTGGTATCCTTGATGGGCTTCTGACCTTTGACTGACTTTGCTTTCTTCCTTGTATCAGCATTTGGGATTTTTTTCCCCCTTTTTTTCCTGTAGACACCTGATCAACCTTGGGTCAGTCCTGTGCCTGATGACCTTCTGAAGTGCTTGCTTGACCATTTGCAGAAGCTCTAAGTAAGCACCCATCTCATTCTTAAGCTTTTTCTTGCCTGGAATCACTAGGGTGTTGTTCTGTTTTTGTTTTCTTAAAGATATTGTAACATAAAAAAGCTTGGGCTGAGGTAACAGATCTTGGTTTCATTGACTGTTTCTGTCATCTGAGGCAACTGGTTCAATTTTTCTGGATCTTAGTTTCCAACTTTAAAAGGTCATATATGTATTATGAAGTCAAGCATTCCACCCTGTTTCTGGTGTCTGGTCAGGACATAATGATTTTGGATTTCCTCTTTCTTATGCCTCTTTCCCTACCCTGCTATTAATCATGAATTCTTGGGCTTTATTTTATCCCTTTGAAATTTTGCCTCCCTTTGCATTTGTCTTTATTTTCAAATATATTACTCTAATTCAACAAAAAAGATTATTATACTTAATTAAAATCTTTAATTTAAGCTACCTCTAAGTCTGAAGTTTAGGTATACAAAAAGTGGATATTTTAAAAAGGTAATACATTGCTATTTATGTTCTCAAACTTACCATTTGTCAGTATTTGAGGGGTAAGCTATTGTTTCTAATAGGTCTCCTTTTAAAATGAATTTGAGAAGTGTTGACTATGAGATTTTCTCTCAGTCAAAATAAAGGGGCTGAGATCTGCCCAGAGGCAATCTAATAGATGGTTAAGAGCAGAGATGCTGGTGTCGAATGACTAGGATGCAAACCCTGGTTCTATCACTTTTTTGTTACGACCTTGGGAAAGTTACTTAGCTGCTGGGTCTCATGTTTTCCATCTGTCAAGTAGGAGTAAAAAATAGTACTTTATATACAGCACAGGGAATATAGTCAATAATATAGGGAACAGCAAAAGTAGCTTTACAGTTTTTCATTTGGAAAATAGTACAATAATTAATAAATAATAATATAAGAATACAATCTGTTTTGCATACTCACAACTGTCAACCTACTTTTGCCTGACCCTGTATTGTGGGGGGTTTTGAATTATTGAGGAATCACTTTGTAAATTATATAATTTTCTAGGCACTATGATGTACACTTGAAACTAACATAAAATAATATTGAATGTCAACTGTAATTGAAAAATTAAAAAAATACTTCTTAGAGTTATTATGAACATTAAATGTATATGTATATATAATACACTCTCAGACCTATGAGAGTCCTAGAATGTAGTGTTAGCTGTTTTCATCATCATTATCATCATCGTGGTTCCTGTTATTCTTTCTAGTTTATGATGCCCATTGCATTTGATAAAAGTCATAGTGGATGAAGCAATATAGAAGGTTATTTCTGGTTTACATAAAAATCCAAGCTGGTAGGTAGTCCCAGGGGAAGAAGGTCTAAAGACACAGATTTTATTTGTTTTTTGATCTCCTATCATGTAACACAGAGGCTAGCATATTTTATCTGTAAAGGGATAATGATAAATTTCTTAGCCTTTCCAAGTCATATGGCTTTTGTTGTAATTACTCAACTGTGCTGTTGCCATGATATGTGAACAAAGAAGTGTGGCGGTGCTGTTAACCTCTCTGTCCCAGCATGGTGCTCTCGCTTATGTGGTGAGTGCCAAGTCTCAGCCCATACTGCCGTTCCAGCCTGAGGGAACCGGGAAGAGGGCAACATACTTCTTTTAAGAACATCATATGGAACATGAACACATAAATTGTCACTGACGTCCCATTGCTTAGAACTTAGTCACATGGCCATCCCTGGCTGCAGGGAAGCTAGAGTGTGTGGCTGAATTGCCATATTTCCAATTAAAACTTGGGAGTTTCTTCTATAAGAGCAGGAGGAAGAATGGATATTGAGAGACAATTAAATTTCTGCCATATGTTTGACAAATGTTATAATAGAAATATATACTTTCTTAGAGAAAAAAGTAGTGAGCAGTATGGTTCTTTTTTTTTAAGATTTCATTTACTTATTTTTAGAGAAGGAAAGGGAGGGAGAAAGAGAGAGAAACATCAATATGTGGTTGCCCCTTGTGTGGCCCCCATGGGGGACCTGGCCGGCAACCCAGGCATGTGCCCTGACCAGGAATCGAACCTGTGACCCTTTGGTTCACAGCCCGTGCTCAATCCACTGAGCTACGCCAGCCAGGGCCTGCAGTATGGTTCTTTATAGCATCTAATTTACAAAGCACATTCATATTCTTTGTAAAATCTAATGTTTTTCACCATTTTGCAAAATAACCAAGGCTGTTTATGTATTATTCTCAGTACATAAAATATAATATTAAACCTCAGAAAAGTTGAGATTTTTCTCAAGGTCACATTGCTCTTTGTTGGTTGTCATGCCTTCAACTACAAAACATATGCTCTTCTTGCCTTATGCAAACATTTCAAAAATGTTAAACTATTTTTTTTTCTCTGTTATTGGGAAGTTATTGACCTCTGCTACTCTGTAATGAGATGGAAACAATTACAGACAGGCAAAATCTGGGTGTATTAGTTTTCTATTGCTATTTAACAAATTACCACAATCTTTGTTGCTTAATAATACAAACTTATTATCTTGCAGTTCTGTAGGGCAGAAGACCAATGCAGATCTTTCTCAATTAAAATCAAGACATTGGCTAGGTTGCATTCCTTTCCGAAGTCTGTGTGGGAGAATCCATTTCTGTGTCTTTTTCATTTTCTAGAACAGCCCACTTTTGAAGCTAGCAAAGTTAGATTCTTTCTAATCAGTCCAGCCGGGAGAAGTTATGGATTTTAAGGACTCCTGTGGAAACACTGGCCCCACCAGATAATCCAGGATAATTTCCCCACCCCAAGCCCATACTCTTAATCACATTTTTATAGTCCCTTTGCTGTGTAAGCTAATACATTCTTTTACAGGTTCTAGGGATTAGGATGTGGAATTATTTTGGGGGCTATTAGTCTGCTCACCACACTGGACAAAAGTTTTCTGCCACCTTATTTTCTTCATGTTTTAATAATTGTAACCAAAACATCAGCATGAGAAAGTATACTATTTGATATATGTATATTGAAAAATTCTAAAAGAACAGGTAGGGTAATATGATAATTATCATTAGTTTATGATCTCAGCATAAAGAAACTAGAAAGGAAAAGAAAAAAAGTCAATAGCCTGATGAGCAGTTTCAGATGTGGTTGTAAATTTCAGTGTATTTAACTTTATACTATTCAGCATCAAACATTAATGGACCAAGGCTGTTTTTGCTTGATACGTATTTTACCTTCAGAATGTAAAACTTGTTTTGGGGTAGCTCGATGATTAAGAAACTAAAGAAAGTAGAATTGCAGAAACACACCTGCAGATCTATTTCATTTTTCCATCCAAACTAAATATGAGCGCCCTCTAGGGGCCAAGGCCAATTTTCTATTTCTGGATAGTGCCGTGATCCTCGTCTATGTCCTTGGTCCCACAAAATGGGGCATGCATGTTTTATTTCTTTTTTTTTTAAGATTTTATTTATTTATTTTTGGAGAGAGGAGAGAGAGAGAGAGAGAGAGAGAGAGAGAGAGACATCAATGTGAGGTTGCTTAGAGACATGGCCTGCAACCTAGGCATGTGCCCTGACTGGGAATTGAACCTGCGATGCCTAGTTCGCAGCCCGAGCTCAATCCACTGAGCTACACCAGCCAGGGGGCATGTTTTATTTCTGAAACTAAAATTTTACAGAAATCTCTCTGGTATATAGAATATAACCTGGGACTTTGTTATACCTACAAGGTCTATCTAGAAAAAAATCCAGCCACGGTTAATATAGTGAGAATGATTTTCATGACATTGATGTAATCTGGCAGCTAAGGCAAGTGGACTGGAATGCACATGCATGAACAATGACAACTTCACTGTACTAGTCAGTGTCGGTAGATGCCGTTTAGTGAGCATGTATACTGTGTGGCTGTCACATTCAAAATGACTGAGGGAGTACAGCAACGAATCTGCAATGAATTTTGCATTAAGCTTGAATATTCCTCCATGGAAACTATTTGAATGATTCGGATGGCCACAGCTATGGACAAGTGGTCATTGGCTGCTTCATCATGACAATGCACACACTCATGCATCATGTCTTTTACAGAGTTTTTTGGTGAAACATCAAATGACCCAGGTAACTCAGACCCCCTACAGCTCAGATTTGGCTCCCTGTGACTCTGGCTTTTCCCAAAACGAAAATCAGCTTTGAAAGGGAAGAGATTTCAGACCATCGATGAGATTCAGGAAAATACAACAGAGCAGCTGATGGTGATTAAAAGAACTGTATGAGGTTGTAAGGTGCCTAATTTGAAGGGGACTGAAGGATCATTATCCTATGTACAATGTTTCCTGTATCTTGTATCTTCTTCAATAAATGTCTCTATTTTTCTTGTGATATGGTTATATACCTTTTGGACAAACCTTGCATATCTTCTACACCAGGACCTGTAATCCCAGCAAAATCCTGACACTTATCACAAATTTGAATTTTAGCTGTAGATTGGATAGAATCATTTTGAGTCACTGATTAGAATACCAGCAATAAAGCCTGTTTGTATTTATTGTTTTGCTCAGCCAAATATTTACCAACCCTTCAAGGGCAAGCACCCAAGAGCCCTGCATTTGGTATTTGTGCAGAGGATACATTCCCAGACACCATGAGACAAGTGATTCCACAAACACACAAACACATACAACCTTAACATGCCTTTCATGTAGCAATGGCTCAGCATTCTTTAAATCCTGCAGGAAAAAAACAAATTACATGAAGATACTATAATCATGAATTCTTCATGTAAAAGAGGGCCTTTGGTTAGAATACCCTCAGAACTAATTTTTACTACCACAAAATAGTTGATAAACAGATTCCTTTCAAATAACCTAACAAATAGGATAAAGCCCCAGTTTACAGCCTGCAGCTGCTCAAAGATCCATGTTCACCTGAAGATAACATTTGATTTCCTGCACTAGAAATGTGTGACTCATATAATTATGTAGTCTCAAAGGTCTAGATTCAAGGACTCAAATAAACAAGGCTGGAAGTGATCTAGGACAGTGTAGTCAGGTGGTCTCTGAATGCAGCCATAAGTCACAGTCGCTTGGGGAGAATTTTAAAAGTATAGACGTGGGGGCCTATCACAGACCAACTTTGGAAATGGGGCCAGTGGATTAAAATATGCATGGTGTGAAGATTACTGGTCAAAATTCGTCTTATCTACAACATATCTGATAATAAGATATTTGTTTTCTGTTTGTACATCTCCAGGGATGGAAACTCACTAGCTTCTGAAGCAGCTTCTTGCATTTTCAAAACATAACAGTGCTGGATATTGTTTCTTAGCATTCAACATTCAGTCCTGATCTCTTTTATATGCTTATCCATGAACCAGAAAGCTAAAAACTGTATCTTAAAATTCCCTTGCAACTAAGGAACTGGACTTGACATAAATTTCACAGATAAAGTGGATTTGCATAAAATTTAAGAGGAGAATTGGTGAAAAGCTCTCTTACCTGTGACTCCTAGTTGTCCATGTGAGACAGCAAGGGTGTGATTTTTTTCAACAGCAAATTCCATTTTCTAGACTTTTCGCTGTCAAAAATTAGTGGGTATAAGGGCAGTTTGTTGACTTGACTCTAATCTCTGGATTGATGGTCTGGTCATTCATTCTCCAGCTTGTCAGGATTTATAGGCTGCTGCATGGTGAGTGGAGGACTCCACACGCAGGCCAGCACAACCCCAGAGGTGGCCGCAGAGGCAGCGGCCTCCTTAGGGGGTCAGTTCCATGTGTCCTGGAGACATTCCAACAGACTGGCCTAAAGCCTGTTCCTCTAGCCCTTCCAACAGCTTTGCAAAGACTTAATTAAGTCCCTGTACTAAATGTCTTTCATTTTATAAGGAAAGTGGAGCCCAAGAAGGGAACTGACTTGCTCTGAATTATACAACTTGCTAGTGATGGGAATGCAACTGGGGTTTGATTCTTCTGAAGGGACACAAGAGGAAAATCAAGGAAAGACAACGCTAATTGTTTTGACCCACTTCAGTGTCTTCTCCAAGGCCAAATTGACAGATGAAATCAAGCTTCTATGTTGCCCAATCTTTGATGTAAATAACCCTTACATTCCGTAATTACATACAGCAATACCTGCTATAATATGTATACCTAATATATATTTGTATATATCTATTTATATCTACCTATCTAATTTTTTCAACAAAGGGTTAGCAAACCTGACTGATAAAAAGAAATGTTTGCTGTAAGGTAGAGGAGTATGGATTAGTAAAGGAAAGAAAAGTCACTAAAAATTGTTGTAAGAAAATGGTTTAGTTAATACCTTTTGCAAGCATTTTCCCAATCTAATTTTATCAAGTATCTGTTATGTGCAAGACAGTCAACAAAGATATTATATGAGCCCTTGTTCAAGGCCTTACAAAAATCAAAAGTTTCTGGCAGTTCTCTAAAATGTTTAGTAACTCTAGTCAAGAAGAAAATCTAGCTAGCTGGGCAAGAATATTTCTCAGTAAACTCACGATGACCTGCATTGATTGCAACTTATTTTCCGAAGCATTTACCAAGCCTCTGTTCAATTACTTAGTATAGGATTTGGCCTGAAATCAACAACAAAACATAGCAAAGAACGATTTGCCAAATATTTGTGCTACTTCTGTAAAATCAGACAATCATCTCCTCTATTCTTTTATTGCTTTTCTAATCCTCTGTGGTTTTTAAAGTTCCCTTTGTGTAGATCAATAAACTAATCTGAAAGTTTTCTTAGTACCCTGATTTGTAGTTAAGCAATTAATAAAACACTTTGTGGTAGCATAGGCATTCAGTTTTCAACAATGAACAAAAGACACGGCTTTTACTCAAAGGTTTGACCTTCTAAATGAGCAGCAGTTCGTGACAATCAATCATGATGTTACAACAAGATACCATAGGGATCTGTGGGCGGCAAAGCAGATGGAAGTCCCCACTGAAACAGTGAGACAGTCATCCAGGCCAGACCGCATGGAGAGCGACTGGAGGTCCTTCTCACGCACTTTAGTCTTCAGTGTCTTCATTTCAGGGCCGCTTCTACCGGTCCTCACTTCCATCCTTTAAAGAAGGAGAAGTGAAGTAACAAGTGAACTTTTTTTTTTCTCATCCCCTAAGCCTGTACTGTCTTAATCAGTGGCCTATCAAGTTTTTATGTTCTTGCTCTGAATATAGTTAAACTCTCCCCTTTCCTCCTCTTCCTCCTTCATCTTTCTTTGATGGTTTTAGCATTTTTGCAAGTGTTGCTCATTAGAGAATCTAACTCTTTTGACTCTGATACTGGTCTGAGCCATTCCTTTACAATTAGGCATTCTATAGGTGTTTTGTTTGTTGGTTTTGGGGGCATCAATAATATCAGGCCTATCACTGTTCTAGGAGCCGCCAGGGGTGCGACAGTGAACGAAAGCAAGTCAGTGCCCTCGAGGAGCTTACGTTCTGCGGGGAGAGAGGATGAAAGCAAAATAGAAAATAAATATATATGACATGTTAGATGACATAGAAAGAGTGTTATGGAGTAGAAGAAAGTGAGGAGGGAATAGTGAGTGTCTAGGGTGTGGGTTGCATTTGCAGCAGAGGGCTGGGGAAGCTGACATTGATTAGGTGGCATTTGAGAATGGCCTGCAGGAGGTAAAGTGTTTCATTCACACTCTGATTTTCATCATTGTCTCTACGTCTTTCTTTCATCTTTTATCCATAAACTAAAAATAAAACATAAAAGTCAATCATTGTTTATATAAAACCTTATTGTAGAAAACCTTAGGAAACCTGTGTAGAGAAAAAGAACAAAATTGAAAGTACCCATATTCTCACCACATACCTAGGTATACATCTGTGTGTGCACGTGTGTCTGTGTATACCTGTGTGCACTCATATAAAATTGGTATCAAATGTAGTTTTTGTAACCTGTGTTTTTTACTGACATTATGTCGTGGACAATGACATCATATTGAATGACTAAATAAAGAAACCCCGACTGTTGGGCATTAAAAAAACTCAGAGAAGCAACAAAGTCTTTGAATACATTCATCACTGAACATGTTCTTAGTAGACATTTCTAAAATAGAATTGTTGAGACAGTACATATTCTAATAGCTGATATGTATTTTTAATATTATTCTGCTGGAGAGAAAAGAGCCGAAAGTTGACAGATGCAAATAATAATCCTTGGAGCTGATTTGTATACTTACGACTATTGATGCACATGCCCAAAGGGCAAAATCTCCATGTTAAAACCCCTTACTTGAATTAAATTGTTTTTCTTAAATATAATTTCAAATGTACTTAGCTTTATGGTGTCTTTTAAAAGAAAATGGTGTATTATTCTCTAATTCATTTGCCATAAAGGTGTGAGTTGATCAAAAGTTTTTAAGTCTCAAGAAGGACTTAGAAAGCAACTCAGAGTGTTCTTTAAAATGCCAACCAAAGCTGTCCTGAAAGAGTGTCTTTCAGAAAAATAGTGGGTCTGTGCCACTTTTCTCCTATCCTAGGTGCCCACTGAACAGAAAGAGGAGGAAAGGAGTCTTCAGTGCAGAGAAAGCTCACTGTCATGGTCACGGCTGATAGATTCCAACCATGAGGACCTGACAAATAGGAAACTGGCAAACTGATGTGGATGTCTTAACAATGACCTGTAAGTGCCTTGAGGAATAAGGACGATCTTGGCTGTCTGAGGTTTGTATGTGAAGTTGCCTAAAGTAAAAGGTTTTTTGGCATTCCAATTGTGACTTCCACCTCCTCCCATCCCTACCATCTACTAAGCTTTTTGGAGCTAACCTGTTGCTTTGGAAATCGATGTGGAAGTGGTAGGTTTTGTAGAGATGTAATAAAAGGTCCACCCACCAGTGTTCACTCTGCTTTGACTAGGAAGAACTGAAACACCCATCCAGAGAATCACTCTCTCCCGGCTGTGGTATGTCACAGTAGAATGAGCCTTTGGGCTGGCAAATTACTTAATCTCACTGAGTCCTTGTTTCCCCCAATTACCTGGGAAAAGCGGCTAATATCAGTTACTTGGTCACACTGTTGGAAGAATGAACATAAACCATTGTACAGAGTCCCATCTCATAGTAGTTTCCTTCGTCTTCTGATAACTATGACACAGAAGACGTAAACACAGGAAGACATTAAAGTATATATTTTCTTCAGGACAGGGACTTTTTTTTTTTTTGTAGAAAATGTTCTTGTTATTCAGGCTCTACCCCCAAAGCATTTGGGTTCCCGCTTGATAGCAGTGTGTCAACTGTGGAGCTGCCAGAGTTCATTCTGTTGACTGCATCGGATAACCATCATGATCACTAAGCTAAAATATATTAACTCAGCAATTTCACGATTTTGAAAGGAGCTGAACTTCCATGAAGAAGCAGTGCTGCAAAGATCATGTAACTCTCGCTGACTGCCATTACAGTCTGGCTTGCTACTCATGCTAAGTAAAAAGACGGTCAGTGGTTATGCAGTGAAAGGTTCTTGTTTTCTAGGCCTAGATAAGGTTACAAAGTAACAGGGATTAAAAAGAGAGAAGCTGGGTGTCCTCAGGAAGCTACATTTGAAAATAAAAATTAGAAAAAAGTGACCAAGAGCAACCCGCTGTGAATTGTGTGTGTGTGTGTGTGTGTGTGCGTGCAGACACAAGCATGTCTGTTTGTACAGGCTGTTTAAACACAACGTAACAGTGAAGAGCTCAGCCTGCATGGTGGGTTTGGCTTCTAAACTCAGCATGCTCCCCACTAGACACTCAGCCTTCATGAGGTGACTTTGACTTTCCAAGTTGCAGTTCCTTCATCTGGAGAAATGTTAAATAAACCTGACCTCTAAAGGGTTTGGGGAATATAAATGAACTAATGCAAGTGATGTGCTTAGCACCTTGAAGATACTAAAAAATGTTCGTTGTTATCATTGCCATAATTAAGCTGTCATTGTTATTAAAGTACAGGCATAGGCTAGTGTCAGCTGACTACTGACTTCATCACAGTAACCTAATGTCTCTTTTGCATTTTTTCCCTCTTGAACTTTTAATTTCTTGATAAGAAAATGTGAGGGTTGGTCAAGATGGTTTCTAAAACACCCTTCAGCTCCAAATGTTGTTTTCCTTTAGGTCTATAACATAGGACTCATTTTATATTTTTTACATGGATATTGTTAGATGAGTTTTATGTTATTATAATGTGGGCCTTTTGGAGACGTGTGGTCCTTTCTGCATTATTTATGTCTTTTTGAAAGAGTGTGTGTGTGTGTGTGTTCATCCATTGTTTCAGAGAGAAATGGATGGAATTACCTGTAACCAACCACAAAATATTTTTATCATAAAAAGTGGACGAAAACCCACCATATTGGAAATGACAATTCCATGCTATTTCATGACAGTGAAAAGACAAAGGTTGCGGATGCAAAGTGTCGGTAGTAGATGGGTGCGGAAGTTGAGGGTTGGACACCTCGGCAAGCGTGGGCAGCCCAAGGAGTTTAGTTTCAAGCTCTGACGCATCTTCATCTAACATTTCCCACCACTTTAGCCTTGAGGAGTTTTGCTGTCAGCTTCAGGAAGATACAGGGGCCTTGGCCATGGGATCTCTGAGGCGAGTAGGAGAACTCAAAACAGATGTTTCAGTGAATATCTTTCCTTGGGTGATTTTTTGTTCTGAGCAAAAGTTGTTTTTTTTTTAAACTTTTTTTTTTCATTTTAAATTGTGGGTGCATGAATGTATATGAAAAATACTCTCCTCATTCCTATTTTCTGTGTCTGATCAACAAATGTAGCACTTTAAAAACATGCACATGGTCAAGTCTATCAATTCCAAAGTAGAACAGCTGCAAATCCAAATAGAACGGTTTGTGTCGGGGTTTCTGGGTTAATATAAAGAAAATTAGTACAAACTGTGTATTTTGGTCTTTATAGAGGGGACTCCCTATGTATTCTACCATTCTCTAGCTTTACCCTGAAGTTTATTTCCTTAAAACAGGTAAAAAACAAAACAAAACCAGACACTGCTAGACCCTTCTACCTTCTACCATGGAGCACCTGGGTTCAAATCTCCGTCATCACTAGGTTTGCAATTTGAGATAGGTCACTCACTTCACTGTGCCTCAGTTTTCTTATTTCTAAAGTAAGGGTAATCATAGAAATCACTTCATAGGTAGCCCAGTGAGCACGTAATAGATGTTAGTTATTACTGTTATTCTATGCACCCACCACCCTTGACTATATCTAAAGGTCCCGTACCCGTCAGGGACCACAGGGTCACTCACTTAACCACAGGGCATGTTAAATGCAATCATGATCTTTTAGACAGCAGCCCCACATCTTTTATATCATTTAAAATACTTAAACATGTAATGAGATAATGCTGGTCAAAGAGTTAGTATAATGCTTAGTATAATATATAATGTTCACATTTGATCTCATTTACATGAGCAAAGTTCAAATAAAAATGTTTCTAAGAAGTTATTTTAAATATAGATTAGTAAAATAAAAGTATGATGCAAAATAGAAGGTTTCTTCCTACGTAATAGAATTTTGTCTGCAACCACCTGGAGAGCTCCCTAAATGTACTCTGTTTATTCCTGTTACTTCCCTACTGCCTTGGTCTGTACTTGACAGCTTCAATCAATGTGTCTTATAGGCGGAACAAGGAACCCCTGACCTCCTGAAAGACGTCTCCTAATCCCCAGAACTGATGACTAGGTAGCTGTACCTGGAAAAGGGGATTTTGCAGATGAGATTAATAACGTTAAGATAAGGAGATTATTTTGGATTATCTGGGTGGGTCAGTGTAGTCTCCACAGTCCTCGGAAGGAGGCAGGGGGATCAGAGTCCTGGAGTGATTTGATGATGCTGGGTGCTGGTTTTAGAAAATCTTGAAGTATCATGAAGAACGTAATATTATGGCCAATTGCATTTTGTGGGCCATTTAGTGTTTCAGAAGATTTTGTTCTTACAATTACAACCTTTTCATCTCAGGGCAGTTTTATGAAGCTATTTATTTTTTGGATGACAGGGCATATTTAAAAGTCTTTCTCCCTAAAGCATAAAATGTACATTTTATGGTCTAAAGTGTCCCCATTTTCCCTTAACACTAAAGTTAAAATTTGTATCTCCTAGAAATAATATATTTTTATTAGTCCCCAGAGATGAGATTATACCCTAAAGAATACTCTAGCTTTTGAAAGGAACAAAAGTCTTTGATGACCTGCAGGAATTGCTTTCTCACGGACCATTCCTTTTAGATTTCCTCACTGGGCTCATGCCTTCCTCTTTCCCCGACACACCCATTTTGTTCACCAGGGCCGCACAGGGGATTGAAATGTGACAGCTGAAGCACATCCTTGAATGATGGCTTTGCACTGGAAAGTGAGCTCTATGACACGGCGGTACTAGGCCACCTCGACATTTAACTGACTGGTGATGCTGACCTTTCTGCATTAGTTTCCTGATTGGTGGGGGAAAAGCCACGTGTGAGCTCGTTAGAGCCAAAGTTGCTGAAGCAGAAAAGCTGTATGTGTGTCCCTCCCCACAGTCTTCCTTTTTGTCTAATTCTTAAGTCACCTAAGACAAGTTCTCTTTCTTCTGCGTCTCACCTTTCGTCTCAAATTATCAACATGAACACCGAGATTATTTTTGCAGTCTCACCCTTCTGTCTGTTTGGGGTTGCCAGTTCGCATGCTTACAGGGTCCAGCAGGCAACACGAGTAAGGTAAGTGAGTCAGGCAGCGGCCAGTGGCCAGGCTTTGTGGTGGGTTGGAGTCTGCATACCCTCTCAAAGGGGTTAACTGCTATCCAGCCCTGGTTAACTTTATGTTGAAACATGGGAGAAGTGTTTCCAGATGTTCTGACTTTTTTTTTTAAGAGAGACCAGAAATCTTTATTTTTATTCGATATCACGCAATATTTTTGGTGATTTTTGAGAGACAGAGAGAGAGGCATTGACTTGTTGTTCCACTTACTTACGCACCCATTGGGTGATCCTTGTGTGTGCCCTGACCCAGGATCAAACCCGAAACCTCGGCCTATGGGACAATGCTCTAACCAAGTGAGCTACCCAGCCAGGGCCCAATATCACCCAATTTTTAAATTCTGTAGACTATACCTAACTTCTCCAGAATGGATTCAGCCTGTGGGAGATAAGACCTTGGTTTATAATATTTCAATTTTATTTTTACTCTACACATACAGTATTTTCTGTATCCTCATTTTCCCTTCTTAGAAGTTTACTTACTTATTAATTCTTGAAGGGTGGGAGGGTGCTATGGCAGCTCCTAAGGAAGTTGTTTAAGGAGAATCTGGGAGCATCAAGAAAAGAGTGTTTGAAAAAGTGTGACTGAACTGTGGTTTGAGGGATGGGCAGAAGTTGGTTCAGTAAAATAAGAGAAGATACACATGTGGGATGTGGGAGGGAGCTCTCTAAGGGACATCAGTGTGAACAAAATCACAGACATGAGAGAGGGGACCACACTTTCAGAGAAGCCACAGATGTGCAGCTGGGCTGGAATTTAGCTTGGGGAAAAGGGAATCACGGCAGATGACCCCGCAGAGGTAGGCAGGTGCCAAAATGGGAAGAACTCCCACGCTGTAATGGAATTTAATTTTAACCTGAAGCAATAAGGGACCCACCCAGTTTGCTTCTCTCTAAAGCTGACATCCTTCTCCATCCCAGGAGTTATTCTCTAATTTATTTGATTTGCTCAAGGCTGTGAGTAATTTTATACAACAAACTTCTGTAATTGTGAACATGAAGAGACTGCTTCGGGTGTAAGGCAAACTGAGCAAACGCATTATTAGAACCAGGGATCTCTCTGGAGCTAGGGACTTAGTAATTGGACTGAAATAAACTCAAAGTGGTTTGGAGGCCCAGTTGCATAAAATCAGATCTTTTTCTTAGAGCAATAACCCATTTAGTTTTCGTGCTATTCCCAACGGCCATAGAATGTCAGCACAAGGAATGCGAAATCTCTGATGGCATCAGTGGTTTTGGATCTATGCTTGCTGGGTCTCAAAGAAGAGAGCCACATGTACTATAGCACTGAGAGAGGGCTGGCACATTGAAACGATTCTGACCTATTTCCTAAGGCAAAGGAAGATGACTTCAAGCCTTTGCAGGGACCAGAAGTCTAGAAAAAACGGGAATGAAGAAAATAGCAAATTAGAAGACCTTTGAAACATGGAAAACCAGGTCAAGCAGCAGTTTGGTCATGCCGTAGTAGGTCACCCTACTAATAAAATAGATACATTTATGTCATTTTACCATTTCAATATGCATGTATATAATAATATCCTAATGGCTATTTTCTGGTATGATCCTAATCATTTTCCTAGACTGAAGTTGTTAGAAAAATGATGATACTAAGTGAGCAAGATATTCTCCCTATCATTGAATAAGCAAGCTAGCTGCTCTTTTTCATGAGTGAGAGATGCTGGGTGTAAATTTGTTTGAAATCAAGATAATTTGCTATGCTTTTATTCAATATGCAGAAAATAAAATAACAGGCTGCATTATGAGTTACAGAACAATTTCATTATCATAACTGAAGCAGATGCTATTTCTTGAGAGAATTAGGTAAATGTGTGAAAGTATTTGCAGCTACTGCCTCTGGATTTTTCTAATGTTGCAATGTGTTTGTGAGCAAACACCTTTAACAACAAAGTCCAGGAGGACCAGTCAACAGAATAATAAAAGAAACTTTAAAAACGGCAGCCAAGTTAGAGTCCTTTGGGAAGTACTGGGTTGGAAAACTAGTCGTTTTTCTTGGCAAATTAGTAAGATATAATTGGAATAAATTGTTTCCTTCAATATGTTAGCACAGTGGCTTCACATCTGTAAATATGTTGAATTTATCCCAATACTATATTCATATTAATATACATATGAAAAGATATATATTTCTCTAGTTAAGACTGGATAGAGTCTTTTGTTAGAAATGATGTTCAAGTTTATTTTTAGGTACTTATTTGTCTGAATTTGATTTTTTAACTTGTAATGCTTTTTATAAATTACTCTTGTAATCATATATGAAGCTAAATAGCCCTATCTCCTGCTCATTTAGGGTGTGAAGCCTTTTTGAAAAAAGAAAATTACTCATCTGAGAGAATACTTCAATGATTTGCTTATTTATAGTATCTGTAGTTTGGTTCACACTTTTTGATAATAACTACTGCTTTTGATCATTTTTTTTTTGCCAGACATCACATATATATTATCGGAACAACCCTGAAAAATAGGTATTATTTCTCACTTTATGAATGGAGAAAATGATACTTACAGAGGTTTAAAAGAATGCTCAAGGTCACACAGCTAATAAGTACTAATGCCAGGATTTGAGCTAATGTCAACCTCAATGCTGCGTGGTCTCAGCTGGGTCTTAGTCTTTTCCCACCTTCAGAATCCCACCTCTAAGTCCCAACTGAACTCCTGATTTCTTCAAGGTGGTTTCCTTATAACATCAATAAACATCATGCTTTTGTCAACATGGTGGGTCTCAAACTCATCCTCATGGTGAAATGCCTTGGAGGTTCTTACACCCTTTGCCCACACCAGGAAATATAATAGTACTATGCTTAATTTTATCATGACAATTAGAAGCACCTTTGTCAGCATAAAATATTCTACTAACTGTAATATGAACATAGGTTTCCTTATCAGAGAAAAGTCTCCAGCAAGCTGATGACATACATTTAAGAAAATCTTACTTCTAAATATTCCTCTTAATAATTGTTTGAGTCTTGTTTTATTATGATATTTGTTAGCACATTCAAGCAAGCTGTTGAAAGCAAGTACATATGTTATGTTTTTATAAATGGATTGGAGAAATATAAATTCGAAAAAATTCTATCAGCTTATATTCTTTTCTCTGACTTGGGACAAAATCACTGTATTTTCTTTTTTTTTTAATTCTCCCCTGAGGACATTTTTTCATTACTTTTAGAGAGAGATGGGGGGGCCAGAGAATGTGAGAGAGAAACATTGATTGATTGCCTGTCGTGCTCGCAGTGACCAGAGATGCAGGGATTGAATCCGCAACCTAAGTGTATGCCCCGACTTGGGATCAAACCTGCAGCCTTTCGGTTTCTGTGATGAGGTTCTAACCAACTGAGCTGCACTGACCAGGGCAACGTCGGATTTTCTCGACACACTGCTGTAGTGTTGCTCGGTGAGAATCACCTGAGAAAACGGTTACAATGCAATCACAGGGAGAGTTTGTAACACTCTTACATTGATAGTTTTTGGTTTTGCATCTTTGGCATAAATATATATCTTTTTCTCCTATGAAGCTCTCTGTTATTTTCACTATTGCTTTTGATTTCAGTTTATTTAAAATTTACTTACTGTGAAATGCCCAAATTTCATGAACACAATTTGAGCTTTTCCAAATTTATACTCAGTGTAACCTCTAGTGCTATCAAGCAAGAAATAGAATGTTTTTGTCATTCCAGAAAATCCTGGCAAATTCTCTCCACCCAGAGGCAATTCTTTTCTGAATTTTCTCACCATAGATCAGTCTTCCTTGTTCTGAAATTTCATATAAATAATACTATACAATATATGTGCTTTTTAGTGTCTGGCTTTTTTCTACTCAGTATTAAACCTGTGGGATTCATCTATGTTCTTAGGTATATCACTAATACCATTCCGTTTATTGCTGAATAGGGTCCCTTTTGTGAAAACATCATGATGTGTTTATCCATTTGCCTACTGATAGGTGTCTGTGTTGTTATGGGAGGAGACCACTGAGAGGACGTGACCATCAGCTGACTTGCGAGCTGGATTTGAACCATCAGAGGTTCCTCCTCTCCTGCCCTGTCCTTGCAGTGTGCACTCTTCCCCCCATTCCCATAGTGGGCGCCATTGTGAAGGATGCAGCCTTGCGAGAGCAACATGTTGTTGATTCCACCTGGACTGAATACTGACTGAATCCAGGTAAGGTCTCTATATGAACTCTGAAGGTTCTGGCAGGTGGGTATGAAGATCTACTTGTCTTCCAGCCACTCACAATAAGCCTGGTAAGTAAGTTCCCTTGCTTATCAAAATTGCTAAAACCAATATGGAGTGGTCTGCCTTTCTTTGGTCTCTTCTTATGCTCTGTGTACCAGGGTCGGTTTGCAAGCCAACAGTTGTTTACAAGTGTTTTTGCTGTCATGAACAGATATGCTGTGAACATTCCTGAACAAGTCTTTTCATGCACAGGTATTTTCATTCTTGGAAAATAGGGTATGTTTAATTTCATAAGAAACAGCAGAACTGTTTTCCAAAGTGTTTATACTATTTTACATTTCCATCAGTAGTGGATGAGCATTCTGGTTGCTACATAGCCCCCCAAAATTTGGTTTGTCAGTCTTTTCGCCATCCTCGTAAATGTGTATTGGTATCTCCTTATGGTTTCCATCTGCATTTTTCTGAGGGTTAATGATATTGAGTGCTTTATTTATGGGCTTATTGGCCACTTGTATGTCTTTCTTTGTGAAGTATGTGTGTAAGTTTTGCTCAATTTATAGGATTGTTTATCCTTTGGTTAAAGTTATTTATATTTTTCTGAAAATAAATCTTTTTGTCAGAAGTATTATTTAACAAATATTTTCCCCCCAGTCTGAGCCTTACCTATTCATTTTCCTAATGGTGTCTTCTGATGAAAAGACATTTTTAATTTTGATGAATTTAGTGTATCAATCTTTTTCTTTTATGATTGCTGCTTTCTCTGTCACACTTAAGAAATGTTTGCCTAACACTAGGCCGCAAATAGAGTGTGTTCCTCCCTTATGAACTTATCCCTCACCTTTCATAAACTTTTATAGCCTTGAAATTTACCCTTGTACTTTTAAAGCTACAATGTTGGGAACTGCCCTGCCTGGTATCAGAAGCTGTAACCCCCGCCTAGGCTAAGGCTGAGGGAACGACCTTGGAACTGCAAGCCAGCAAGGAGACAAAAGCTTATCTCCCTGGCAGGAACGCCTTTTACTTCACCCTGCCTGGCCCCGATGCTTGGTTGGTTAGCCAATGACAGGTAAGATTCCCCAAGGGGGTAACGACCTAAGGTAGGCACGATCACGTGGGAGGCCCCCAAGGAAGGACTTTGGGGGCTACAGCAAGAGGGGGTGATGGACCCCTGCCCCTCGGCTTTGACATAGCCTGAGTCCTCATGGTCTGAGAGAAAATCTCCTTATCTCTTGGCTGCCTTAGTTCCCTTGCTCCACCTAAGCCTGAAACAATGACAGAGGGTGGTGCAGCCCTGTGCTGAAAAGGGCAGGTTCCCTGGGTGATCAGGCCTAAGAAAGAATATGTAAAATCCTGTGAAACCTGCTTTGTTTAGAATGCTCTTGTAGAATGAGAGGGTCCAAGGAAGAAGTAAGTTTGTTCCTTAAAGTTTTTATAGTTCTTTAGCTATCTGACCCTGACTCAAAATAAGCCCTCAAAGTTCCTTGTTATTTGATCCTTTCTTCCTGGCAATGAGTAATGAGCTTTACCTGAATTCCTGTGTAAACTAACCCAATAAAAGCCATTGAGGAAAAGGCTCTTGGTCCTTCTCCTTCGAGAGATCAGCCACCTTTCCTCCCCAAGCAGATCAAGTCTTGGTAGACTTATTCTCATCTGTGGCAGACAGGGGGCTTGGTGGGCAAAGCTCCCCCACACCACAAGGACTGTAGCTTTCTGCTTAAGTATTAGATACTCAAATGCTTTGAAAATGTCCCAAGTATCACCTACTATCATTTTCTTATTTTGAATTTTGAGTTCTTTCTAATTTTTTTTCACTGAATTTGGCCATTGTTTTGTGTTTTTAAAGTTGTGTTTTGTTTTAACATTTTTTGCCCTGAGTTTATTATTATAATCTATAGCACAGTAATACAAGCTATTCTACCATTAATGGAAACTGAACTCTACAGATCTTTTTGATATTAAAATAGTGTAAACTTTTTAAGCACAAGTATTGAAGCATATATTTCTTTCAAAGTCCATGGAAAAGGACAACCTGGGGGGAGGATTGAAAGTGGAAGGTGGAGATGCAGATGGGGCAGGGGAGAGCTATAGGGTAAGAATGGAGACAACTATAATTGAACAACAATTTAAAAAATTTTAAAAAACAAAGTCTTAAAAGAATATGCTAATGTGCTATGTATGCAATAGAATATCAGTAAACACCTGCTGAAGTAAATGGATCTGGTTGAACTAAATGATTTGCCACATCTACATAACAATTTGATTAAATTATTGTAAAATTATCCCATAACATGAGGTGGGGGATTCTAGAAATTCAAGTAGTTTAGTACAAGACACTTTATATTTTAAAGTTTTTTAAAATTTAATCTTTATTATATTTTTTCCATTACCAATTAGCCCCATTATACTCCCCTCCCACCAATAATCCCCACACTGTGGTCCATGTCTATGAGTCTTTTTTCCTTTTTGCTCAGCCCTCCACTCCTTCAGGTCCCCTCCCCCACAGGCTGTCATCCTGCTCTCCATCTGTGAGTTTGTCCCTTTTCTCCTTGTTAGCTCAGTTTGTTCATTAGATTCCACATATGAGTGAAATCATGTGGTATTTTCCTTTCTCTGTCTTATTTCACTTAGCATAATGTTCTCTGGGTCCATTCATACTGTTGCAAAAGGTAAAATTTTCTTCTTTTTTATGGCGGAGTAGTATTCCATTGTGTAATGTTCCGAAGTTGTTTTATCCACTTATCTACTGATGGACATTTGGGCTGCTTCCACATCTTGGCAATTGTAAATAACACTGTAACGAACATAGAGGTGCTTATGTTCTTTCAAATTAGTGTTATGGGTTCTTTCAGATATATTCCCTGAAGTGGGATCACCAGGTCAAAAGGCAGATCCATTTTTCATTTTTTGAGGTAATGCATACTGCTTTCCACAGTGGCTGCACTAGTCTGCATTCCCACCAACAGTGCAAAAGGGTTTCTCTTTCTCCACATCCTCGTCAGCACTTGTTGTTTGATGATTCATTATACTTGATCTTAGCCTAAAGGCTGAGAAGTGATTGGTGATTTACTGATGACAGCCATTCTGACAGGTGTGAGATGATATCTCACTGTAGTTTTAATTTGCATTTCTCTGATGATTAGTGACATTGAGCGTCTTTTTATATGTCTATTGGCCATCTGTATGTCTTCTTTGGAGAAATGTGTCTCCAGATCCTTTGCCCATTTTTCAGTTGAGTTGTTTGTATTTTTGTTGTTGAGTTTTATAAGGTTTTTATAAATTTTGGATATTAACCCCTTATTAGATGTATCAGTGAACATGTTCTCCTATTCTGTAGGTTGTCTTTTTATTTTGTTGATGATTTTATTTTCTTGATGCTGTGTAAAAATTTCTTAGTTTGATGTAGTCCCATTTGTTTATTTTTTCTTTTGTTTCCCTTCACTGGGGAGATATATCCAATAAAAAGTTGCTAAAAACAATGTCTGCAATTTTACTGCCTATGTTTTCTTCTAGGATTTTCAGAGTTTCAGTTCTGACATTTAAGTCTTCAATCCATTTTGCATTTGTTCTTTTGTGTGGTGTGAGAAGGTGGTCTAGTTTCATTTTTTTGCACCTATCTGTCCAATTTTCTCAGCACCATTTATTAAGTAAACTATTTTTACCCATTGTATGTGCTTGCTTCCTATGTTGAATATTAATTGACTATAAAGGTATGGGTTTATTTCTTGGCTCTCTATTCTGTTTCATTGATCTATGTATCTGTTTTTATGTACCAGTGCCATGGTGATTTGATTACTGTGGCCTTATAGTATAGTTTCATATTAGGTAGTGTGATTCCTCCAACTTTGTTTTTTATTCTCAGGATTGCTGTTGCTATGTGGGGCCTTTTGTGGTTCCCCATAAATATTTGTCCTTGTTTTGTGAAATATGTCATTGGAATATTGGTAGGAATTATATTGAATCTATAGATTGCTTTGGGTAGTACAGACATTTTAGTGATGGTAATTCTTCCTGTCCGTGAGCATAGTATGTGCTTCCATTTTTTTTGTCTGTTCTCTTTTTTTCTTCAGTGTCTTATAATTTTCCATGTATAGGTCTTTTACATCCTTGGTTAGTTTTATTCCTAGATATTTTATTCTTTTTGAAGCAATTGTGACTGGGATTGTTTTCTTAATTTCCCTTTCTGTTAGTTTGCTATTGGCATATAAAAATACAACTGATTTCTAGATATTAATTTTGTCTCCTGATACTTTGTTGAATTTATTTATCAATTCCAATAGTTCCTTGGAGGAATCTTTGGGGTTTTCTATGTACAGTATCATGTAATCTGCAAATAATGATAGTTTTTCTTCTTTTCTGATTCGGATGCACAAGCCACTAGTTTGAATATAACAGCTTAAGTTATGTTTGCCACTATATATAGACCTGAATGGTTGAATTGGGCTTAAATATTAGATTCTTTTTGGGGGGTATGGCTGCAATTGAAAGTGTTGTCCCCAAGTGAAGTCTAATGCCCTGGTTCAAGCCATGTAAGTCAACACCCTAAATCTAGCATTTTAGGCCAACACTAGATATATGTCAATGTTGGTACAAATTCAAAATTAATGCTAGTTACCATATGGAGTTCAGTATTAAGGAGGATTCTAAAGTTGAATGTAGGTCAAGAAAGAATGACATGAGCAAAGGGTCCGGTTTTCTATAGGCTCTGAAGTGAAAAGTGATGCCATATATGCCATGGGTATCTTACTTTGAACTAGACTTTCTACTGCATTATTTACTGAGAGACATAACCTATGTTATGCAACCCAATTGTTTTATTTCCTCTGAGACTCCAGAAGTGAGCCTCAGTCAATAATGTACCTAACCAGTGAATAAGTGTTAGTTGCTTATGTGATGGGTAACTGCAGTTTTAAACTTAAAAAAAAAAAAAAAATGTATGAGAGCCAAAAAAAAGTCTATTTTTAAGCTTTTTGCATCCCGGCATGGTTTCTAGAAACACATCATGGTGAAAATGGGGACTTGCTGCTAGTTTTATGGAGTCTACTTTTCTACTGATGCCCTAATTTTATCCTGGAAGGAAATTATTGAAAATCCTTTCCCACTGACAAAGTAAATTCTCAGAAATATCTAATAGCACACACAGTCAACCTTGGAACACTGCCAGCATATTTGTAGCATAATGTTGCATTTAAATATGCTTTTTAAGTATCTAATTATGCATAACCATAGGGAATGCTCTTAGTAGATTTGGCCTCTAGAGAACAGATCTTATTCTAAGGTAAATCAGTGAATCTTGACCAATTTTAAATAATTTGCTTGGTTTTAGAAATTTTACTACGCATGTTCACTTCTATATACCTCTAGAAACAAGCTGAGGTATTCAATGTGGGAGTCACTCTCAGATAAGTTTATATCCCACACAATTTTCTTGTAAAACCCTCAGGAATACGACAATAAAAATGTTGACATCTAATTGCCTTTTAAAATGTGACTAGAAAGGACAAAAAGAAACATGACTATTTAAATTTATCTGAAATAAATAAAAGCATTTAGAAATATAGCTGAACTCTGTTGCATTATTCATTTACTCATTTATTGATGGTATACAATTTTATAGAGCACTAGATCTGTGCCGGATGCCAACCCATATCGACAAGACACGGCCGAAGCCCAGAGGGACCACAGTAGGGGAGGTGCACAAGTTACCTCAGTGTGGGCTGTTGCCTTTTGTAACAGAGGTTTGTGCAGAGTGCCATGTGATCACTTTTGAGTGGTAACACACTGAGTTTGTCATGTGTCAGAAGGTGTTATAAAGACTTGTGGGAACTGATTCCAATTTCTAGTGAATCTTTCTCAAGATTCAAACAATATCACCCTAAACTGTATCCTTCCCTGTATTTGATTCTGCTTCTTTGTTATTGCTTCTATTCTAATGTTAACTTTTTTTAAAAAAGATTTTATTTATTTATTTTTAGAGAGGGAAGGGATGGAGAAAGAGAGAGAGAGAGAAACATCAATGTACAGTTGCGGGGGCCGTGGCCTGCAACCCAGGCATGTGCCCTGACTGGGAATCGAACCTGCGATGTTTTGGTTTGCAGCCCACGCTCAATCCACTGAGCTATGCCAGCCAGGGCTTAATGCTACTTTTTGGACCCCAGATGGGTTCTAGCAGCCTCTGTGGCTGCATACATTCTCATTAATATCAAAACAGAAAGAGGATATTCACTTTTTTCCAAGTTGAAAATGTCCAGGCATTGAATCTCCAGGTGCTTTATTGGCCTGACTTGGACTGGATGCCTGCTCTTGAATCGGTCACCTTGGCCAGTGCGAGCTGCTGGTAGGGAAGTGGTAGATGGGATTAAAGTTGAAGGTAGGTATACATTTCCTACCTTGAATGGCTCAGCAATTTGGGATACTTTGGGGGAGAAAGGGAATGGATGAAAATACCAAGAAAGGGAATGAATGCCAAATAAAATGTACTCCTTCCTACTTCAGAGTGATTGTGTGCCCACTCCTCATATCCAGATCCAACTTAACAAAATGAAGTCCAGATTCCATAGGATGTATACAAGAACCCTGGGAAACTGTACTTTTCTGCTAATACTAGCCAAATTGATGCCAGCCTATGATCTTTCCACCTGAGCCAACCCATTCATTAAGTGATTAGATGATTAACTCTGGGTTCATTCATTCATTCATTCAATATTTATTGATTATATTATTCTGTACTAGGCAGCATACAAGTTCTGTTTAGCAATGTTTAGCAAAATACAGTTTGCTCACATAGAGTATACTTCCTAGTGTAAGAGACAAGTAAATAAGTGCAAAATAGGAATAAAAGGTTGATACTGGAAGTACAAAGTGCTAAGAAAGCACTTAGATGGAGCCTTTGTCCTTGTCTTGGGGTCCCCAGGAAGCAAAACCTGGATAATGAATCAGGATAAATGGACATCCATTAGGTGAAAAGCTGGAAGAAGTTAACCCTAGTCAGAGGGAACATGTGGATTTTTTTTCACGTGGTGAGCTTGTGCTTCTCTGTCTGAATATTTCATGGCAGGTACTACTCAGACCTGGGGTCCATTCTCCCCTTTCGCCAGGTGAAATCCACTTTTATTCTAGACTAAAACGTGCCTACTGTTAAATTAATTAAACGAGGAGGCCATTAGAATGAGATAACTCTACTGCTGTGGTGGCCTCCTTAAGGAAACCAACATCTAAGCCTATAAATGCCTTAAGGTTACGAAACCGAAACCTAAGGACAACCGATCCCAACCACCGAAGCTCCAGTCAGCCAGTAATTCCCTTGCATTTGCTTCTTTTTCCTTTCTATAACCGTCTCTCCCTGAGCTCCTGCTGGAGCTCGCCTAACCCTTTCTGGTTTGGTGCTGCCCAGTTTGAACTGATGTTTGCTCAGATAAGCTATTAAAATGTTTAATGTGTCCACATTTATATTTTAACACCTCTGAAATAGATTGACCTTCCAAGATTCCCTTCCAGTCTTTCTCAGACAAACAAAAACCAAGCCAAACAAAGCAATAAAGCAGTGTTTTAAAGACAATGAAATACAGTTTCTGGACATAAATTCCCTGGATGAAGACGTTTTCAAGCTTTTAAAGCTAACAAAACAGATATTAAAAATTCATTCTACACTATCATGACTACCCCAAATTGTTATTATCAAAATGCCTTTTTCCCATTTAACTTCTTTGACTTTAATATTTTTTAAAATTCAAACTGCCCTGGAGAACTTAGTTTATTTTATCCTGACAACCGAAATCTATTCAAAATGCTCAATTAATACTCTCAAATATTCAAATAAAAATTTGCATTTCAGTGTTCTGAGTAATAGATGTAATTGATCTCTAAATTCTATTAAAGCCTTACCATTGTGCTTAGTAGACAGGTCTCCTTTTAGTAACAAGGTTTCAGCACAGGCATAAAAGGTTAGGTGATTAGCGAGGTAGAGGATGGGATAATGAAGGTGGAGGCTGCGGCTCTGTTTTTTATCCTAAACTGGTATTTGATTTAACTCAGTGTTTCTTTGCAAGACAAATGGTCCTCAGACCTTATTAAAGATTTCAGTGGGTTTCATAGAGTCAGAGGTCGTTGCTTCTCATAATTATTGTAACAGAAACCAGCCCCCAGGACTTAATTATTCTTAAAATTATGTATGGAAGGGTAATGCTACCTTATGAGGAAAAAAATGCTATTTATGACCCTGCTTGTATCAAGAGGAATGTGACTTCTGGTGTATGAAAGATATTTTAGATTCTTGCATGCCGTGATTCATTTGGGTGTCAAGTTTAGAAATGACTCTGCATAATGGCGAGAGAAGAATTTGAAACTCTATAGCAATCTTTGATGAGAGAGAAGTCATAGTAGGTGGCAGATCACAAATTCTATAAACTGCCCCCAAAGACAGTCTAGTCTACTAAGATCATAGGTGATTGAGTGATCAATTTCTTGAGGAAATCAATGTTTTCGATTTCTTTATGGGTAGGAGCTGTCTCCTGTGCTTTTCTGTTCTGCTGAGACTAACATGGGTGTTCATTCAATACTGAAAAACTGTAACACTTAAGAACTAGAAGAAGCTTTATTTGCCATCTTGTTCACACTTCTCCAACTTCATCTTCCTTTAATCAGTTGTTTGTGGAAAGCTAGGATGTGGGGAAATGAGCCCCTGCAACCTTCTCCAGGGTCCGTCCTCCAGACTTCTGAGTGTCGGGAGACAACTGTGGTGGTGATGATAGTGGCAGTGGTGATGGCAGCATCCAGTTTCACTAAGTATTAGACACGGATGTCAGCTATGCTGGTCAGTTCCTTCATTCAAAACACCAAGTGGGAGCCTTGGCAGTAGTGGCCCTTCTGTGGGTCAGTTCTGTATTATTGTAGGTATCATTTCCAAGGGCCCTGCTGAGGAGTCTTATTCCTTATCCAAATAACCTATGTATAATTTTTCTGGCCCAAACATAGGTGATTACAAAGGCTTAATGTGGCAGAACTCACAGTAAAAACTGTCTCCATGCCCCACCTCTGCACACAAGACTTGGTGCATAGCCAAATGCATCTTTCCTCGGTGGGTACTTGCAGTCAAGGACTCAGCCCCCCTGGCCCACCATGCTCTTAAATATATTTACATTCCCAGTCCAGGCACCTTCATTCAAATTCTCTCTATCTAGTGTCTTCTTGCTGAGTTCCTCTTTAGGTATCTCTGCTCAGGCCTCTTATGGGGAAGAGGTGGTAAAAACCTTGAAATGCTTTCCCCCACTCTGACTCAGTACTAAGTACTTTTCAACTCCCAGCCCTCCTACTCTGACTCTACTGTCTGCCTCAGGATCCAACAGTGAGAAGATGCCCCATATCTGCACTAGGTCGGCCCTGTGTACTATACTGGTCTACTGGTCAACCCTCTACCCCTGTACCTTTTCATGGGAAAAAATAGAATGGCATGGGAGAGTTGGCATTTTCTGTGACTTTCGCCTCCTGCTTATATTTTCACAGTGAGTGATTAAAGGCTTTATTGTTAGTTTTGTTTTGGCTTGTTGCTCTCTGACACCTGGCAGCTCAGTTTTCTCTCAAGATCTACTGAGATCCTGACACTAGCACTCAAGGTAATCCAATGGTTTTGTTTAAAATACTCTGTATAAAAGCCCTTCCAGTTTAAAATCCCTAGAGTGGCTTCTTTTTCCTGTGCTGAACCCTGACCATTATAGGATTTGTTATCGAGAAGTGAAGCTGGTCTGCTGGTCAAGCAGACATTGTAGGCTCGGAATCCAGTTATTCTTGTCAAGCCATGACAAATGCTTGGTAAAACAAATACTGTAATGCCTTGAAAGCAGGTGTGGGACTACTGAATCTGAAGCTCTTAAGAAAGTAAGTTAGAACAAGTCAGAATGTCAATAGGCAATAAATGCTACTTGCTGCTTTTAACCAAGTTTTAGAAAGAGATAAACTGAAGAATTAGCTCATTTGCAAGCAGGGATAAAATGAACACTGCTCTGCTAAGGGTGGCTTTTTCTGGCTGTGGCCTGCAATTAATACTGACTGATAGTCCGGTATTCAGGGACTTCACAAGTTGAAAAAGTCAATTGCTTTTTTTTCCATCTCAGACAATAAACTATAATTTCAGCCTTCTTAAAATTCCAATTTAGTGTTTGTGGCAGATAATGGGAGCCAACTCAGTGACCAGATGAAAGGTGTTGCTTTTGAATGGAAGCTTATTGCTTCAGATGGCATCGCCAATGGCCAAGCACAGAGACCTGAGCCATACTTGTAGAAAAGCTCAGTACTAGTTATGGTTACCGTTGTTTTTTAACTTAAAAAAAAAAGAGGGCTCTGATTTCTATTCTGAGAAGCTTGGAGCTTTTGTTAAAAGAAAAAAAAAACCCTAGTTTTAACCAACAATTATTTCTAATAGACTATATATTATTTTAAGATTTGTAGGTAATAGACAAGAGCTATGATGTTGTTTTCTAGTTTCTAATTCAGTAAAAATCACATAACCACCATACACATTAAATTTATGAAATCTTTGTCTTCAAGCTGTTCATCATCCTATCTAGGTAGACCAATGTGTTACATATTGTTCTAGAATCTACTAGGTGGATGCTATCACAGAGCTTCAAAAATCCTTAAGGAGGATGCATTAGCCTGCTATGGCCACTGTAACAAAATACCACAGGCTGGGTGTCTGAAACAACAGAAATTTATTTCTCAAAGTTTGAAGTTGGGAAGTCCAAGATTAAGGTGCTGCACATTTGGTTTCTCCTGGGAACTCAGGATAATGTCTTCCGTAGGCAGTCAATCCCCATCTTATAGGATAACGGTGGATCAAACATTAGAATGTGGTTACCAGCAAATTCCTAGCAAAGTTAACAAACAAATTATATATTTAAAAATAGATAGACAAATCTTTTATTAAGTGCAAGTAAAGGCTAGAGAAAAAAGGAAATTTATAAAATGAGAATAAATTAACAAGTAACATGTAAAAAAATGAGTAGAGAAGTTCTCTTGATGCAGTTTGGTTTAATTGTCAATGGTCTTCTATTTTAATTTATATTTATTTGAAAATGACTCTGAAAAGGAAATCATGTCTTTGATTTTTCCATTAAACACCTAGACAAAAAAGTCTTACTTCAGAGTTTGGACTAAAGTGGTGGTTTACAGCCTTTGGCAATGTCTGGAGATATTTCTGGTTGTTGTACTGGGATGGGGGTGTGCTACTGGTATGTAGTGGGTAGAAGCCAAAGATGTTGCTGAACATCCACAATGTACATTCCTGCCCCCACAATAAAGATTTATTCAGCCTAAATTGGTGGTAATAGTACAGAGCCATGGACATTTTCAATGTTTTCCTTATTTTCTGTATTGCTTCTGTGTTTTAAAGTCTTTGATATGTCTGTGTGTCTATATGTAATACATGTTAATGTATTAGTGAATGCACTACATTGTTTTTGCTCTGTCAGCTGAGAGCTTAGAAGAAACAATGCCCCAGGAACAATGAACACACCTAGTGTCCAGAGCTTGGTTTCTAATACAATCTCCAATAAAGGGAACCAGGAGTCCTTGGAGAAATGACCGATTTTAAGACTGCTGTAAGAAATACACAAGATGAGCCCGGAACACTTTGTAGTGCCAGAAAGTAAGAAAGTGTTCAAATTAAACACTAAAATAAATGGAGATACGGCCAGGAGACACAAGAACTAACTGAAAGAGATCCCAATGACCCAAGTTGCAACCATTTGAGCAAAATTAAGTAATACTGGATTACAGTCCAAAGTATAAAATAAGTATCCACAAGTCTATACTGATATATGTAAATTATTAAATAAATGATTAAGTGGAAGAGGATAGACAACTCTTCTACATAGAAAAATCCCAAATAACTTGTATAGATTCTTTGCCCTGAAGGAGGTGGTCATACTTTGTACTCTCTAAGTGTGGGCTGCACATAGTGACTTCCTTCCCAAGCGTAGAGTATGGGAAGGGAGAACAAACAAGTAACTTTACAGTGGAGAAACCTGACATCCACTACTTTACCCAGGTGTTCAAGGTTAACATCAATAATGATAAATCATGTGGATAATATGATGAATTACATGGGTATTGATATAATGTGATAAAAATGACACTTTATCTCTGCAGTCTTTTTCTCTAAACCCATCACTCTAATCATAAAGAAAACATGAGAAAAATTCCAATGGAGAGATATTCTACAGAATATTTGACTTGCATTTCTTGAAATTGTCAAGGTCTTCAAAAACAAAGAAAGTGTGAGAAAACTGTCACAACCAGGAGGAGTGTAAGGAGACATGACAACCAGCAAGAGTGTGATTTGCGTGATGAGCTCTAGGAACAGGAAAAGGACATCAGGCAGAGGCTAAGAAAATCTGAATACAAATATATTAATATTGGCTCATTAATTATTACAAATGTACCATATGTAATCAAGAATCTGACTTCGTATGTCGATGTTTGCTGACAACTTCTCAGTCTCCCCCCTCTGCCTTCCACATCTGCTCACATCTGGGCAAGCAAACTAGAAAGCTTGAGTGCTGTCTCCTTTGGTGCTGGTGGGATATTCAAACCACATTGACTCCTGACCACACAAAGGAGCTGCCACCCTGATCTAACCCTTCAACCACAGTGACGAACCTAAGCCAGTCTCCTTTCTCAGCTTTCTCAAGCCATTTGAAACTAAACCTAGAAAACCTGTTGTACTCTCCTCTTTATATAAGTAACGCATATGTTTATAACCTCTTGGTGCATGTATGTGTGTGCATGGCATCATCAGTTATGACATTGAAAATGAATTTTGAGTGTGGGGGTCTATTCAATTTCTTTAGAGTTGCTACAACACTGTATTAATATAAGATATTAATAAGAGGGGAAACTGAGTTTGGCATATATAAGAACTCTCTATCTTTGCATTTTTTTTTCTGTAAATCTAAACCCCTTCAAAAATAAGGTTTATTTTTTAAAAAGTCTTTGCACACTAGCTCAAGATGACAGATATAATCTAACTCTGACTTTGGGTGTGTTATGGACTGAATGTTGGTGTCCCCAATTCCTATATTGATGCTCCATCCCAAATGTGATGTATTAGAAGGCAGGGCCTATGGGAGGTGCTTAGGTTTAGATGAGGCCCTGAGGGTGGAACATCCACTGCAAGAAGAGGAAGGGACACCAGAGCTTCCTCTCTGCACCATGTGAGGACGCAGTAAGAAGGTGGCTGCCTGCACACAACCCAGGAAGCGGGCCCTCACCAAAGACCAAATCTGCCAGCCCCTTAATCTTGGGCTTTCAACCACCAGAAATCTGAGAAATAAATGTTTATTATTTAAGCCACCCAGAACATGGTATTTTGTTATGATAGTCTGAGAAGACTAAGACAGGTTTCGTGGAAACTTCTAGGTGACGCTTCTTCTGGAAGAGACCATTTAGTGTTGCTGGAAGACTCTTGTTCCAATTCATTTTGAGCCAAATTGCACTAGAAGGTAAATTGCATTTTCTTGTGATTTACTTTTATTATACAATTTTTAACTTTTTAATTTTTAAAATATATTTTATTGTTTATGCTATTACAGTTGTCCTCACTTTTTCTGCCTTTGCCCACCTCTACCCAGCCTCCTCCCAGTCAATCCCCACACTGTTCCCCATGCCTGTGGGTTATGCATACATGTTCTTTGGCTAATCACTTCATCTTTCATCCAGTCCCCTTCTCCTCCTTCCCATCTGGTAGCTGTCAGTCTGTCTCATGTGTCTATGTCTCTGTTTCTGTTTTGTGACTTAGTTTATTTTGTTCATTGCATTCCACATATGAGTGAGATTACATGATGTTTCTCGTTCACCAATTTCTCTTCTGGGACTATATCCTAAGAATCTCTAAACACCAATTCAAAAGAATATTTGCACACTTATGTTCATAGCAGTGTTGTTCACAATATTAGACTATTTTAAAAAACAATGCAGATAGTAGATTTCTCTTTCTCTTCTGCCAGTCATAGAGATGGCAATTTCAAACACATAGTTACCCCTGGCAGAACTTGGATGTGAAATAGTAATAATCTCATGATTATTACTCTGAATGCTGCTTTTGTAAATGGCATGTATAGCTCAGAGTAGAGGTCCAATCATCAGGCAGAATAAATTGCTTTCAGGGCATGTTGCTTATATTTCTATTAGCCTTTGTTTATTTGCATCTTGTATAGTAAGTATGATGGTGATCCTGCACACTAATTCCTGAAGATGCGCTAAGCCTTTTCCATGCATTATCTCCCTTAATCCTTATTCTATCAAGGAAAGGGTACATCCTGGATTATAACTGAGAAAATTAAAGCCTAGGAAAGGTTAAGTAACTTGCTTAAGGTCTCCCAGTTAATAAGTGGCAAAGCTGGATTTCATCCCAACTCCATATGACTGAAAAACCTGAGTTTTTGCTACTAGATATAACACTTTTTATTTACATACCAATGCCCCTCAACAAGATTCAAATTCCTTGGGAGTGAGAATTGTATTGTACCCATTTTTGGATCCCTAAACATAGCATAGAACCATACCTGGAAAAGGTGTTTACTAAATTTATTCTTTATTTTTCCTTAATACATAAATTTGGTTGTGTTAATCACATATAAGAATAATTTTGCCAGTTATTTTCAACTTCTTAAGTAATCATAATTTTTATGGATAATTAATACTGCCAAGAAGCATGAGCTTATGGAATTATATAGAGGAAAAATTCACTCCCACTTGAAACTAAATAATAATTATATGTGCCACTAAAACTCAGCTGTGCTGTGCTTGGTATTCACTTTTACCTGGGTTAGGAAAGACATTCTTGTCCTGCTTCTTAAAACCCAGGTACAAGAGAGGATCTTTAAGAGCTCTTGTGGGAGAGCATGTGGAATTTATTATTGTTTGTATATAGATTTTGGATGAAGACTTTGGTGGGTAAAATCTAAGACCCATTCAAATTGATATTAGACACCATGCAACTCTATTTTGAGGGAGCAGTATAGTATGTGAAAATCATTTTATAACTTCAGTATTTCTGTATCAGGGGCCATCAGATAAACATAATGAGAATTGTATGTTAGGTTCTATGGATTTATTTGTACTCTACCCTGATAAAATGAATCTGGTACAAAGTACTATTTTTCCTTTATCTGAAGAGATGCTTTAGCATCACAGATATGCTGTGGATTAAGTCCTGCTCTCCTACATAATCACAAGAGGATAATTCCTTTGCTATAGCTTGTAATGTTCTAAGTGATGCACATCTTCAGATTTCTCAAGAACTTTACACTAAATCCAAAGTGTGCTCTCTTATCCATGGTTCTCTCTCTCCAGCCCAACATAAGGTGGAAATTCATTGCAGCTCTTTGAACAAGTTGAATTAACTTGCTTAGATCTTTGTAACCTATAATAACTCAGACATCTCTGTGCAATTATAATACTCAATATTATATTAGGATTCACAATGAGGCCAGTACCTGAGCAGATGCTGGGTGGTGAACAAACATTACAAATATGAAGCCCAAGTCTCAATTTCTCTATTTTGCTGCTAGCTAGCTCCATGATATCAGCAAAGGCCTTGGTTTACTCCTATGCACAATTCTAAGTGGGTGATCTCTGAATTTAACATTTTATAGTTCTAAAATTTTATTATAGAAACACAAACATGGTCTGTGAGGTCTTTACATTCTCATTAATAAATAATAATTTTGAATTTCCATAGTTCTGAGTTCTGGAGGGAACTTAATTATCTGAAAATGATTTATGTACTTAGATTTAGATATGGAAAGATTTATATTAAGGAATATGTATAAGTTTGTGTTTAAAATTTATATAGAAGTGTGTAAATAATAAAAATAAATTGATGGTAGGATGCTACTTGAATCTATTGGGTCAAAAAAAACAACAAAAAATAATTCTGGCTTAATTAACAATCTACCTCCTTAGTTGACTTTCTGCTACTAAAAGGCTCTTAAAGGCTCCTCTTGTTCAACTGCTATTTCAGAAAGTAAGTATTTTGGAGGTGCACCCTGAGCTCTCCATGCCTCTACATGGAGAAACAGACTTGCCTGATAAAAGTAACTCATAGAAAGCCCCAGACAGTACCAGGGTGTGGGAAGGTCATAGAGCTAAGGGGAATGGGGGAAATGGGTGGTCAGAAATGATTTTGGAGGTACTGATGGGATTTGGAAGTGGCTTTTTATCCGAGTCAAGAGGAATAGTAGAAAGTTATCAGATTTCTCAGGATTTTGGTCTGGGATATTTTAAATTTGAGATGGTTATAATGTATCTAATCCAAGATTTCCAGTAGAGAGTGATATATGCAAATTATATAATTCTCCCAATAACCTTATGAGGTAGGTTTTACTACTATCAAGATTTCATGCAGGACATATAATTATTATCCTGGTGACATGTGTTCAAGGACATGTAGTTCATAAATAGGTATGTTGCCATTTGAATCCAGGCAGCCAGAGTTCACAACCATGTTTCTTACCATGTAGTTTCATTGCTTTTCCCAACTCCTTTCATGCTGGCACAAGAAAATATATACAGTCACTGTGATTGAATGAAAATAAATGGATTCACAAACGGAGGTTACCCAAGAATTCTCATGATCTATATTCAAATGCACATATAAATACTTACATAATAATTTATCTAAGTCTCAATAGTAGTTTTATAAATTAACATTTAATAAATATGTGGAAGAAATAGTTATTCAATATATCATACATTCTAAGAGTTCTGAGTTAGGCTTCATTCATTGATTCATTCATTCTGTCACTCATTTAGTGGACATTTATTAAGCCTCTAGTGTGTACCTGGTATTACAGTGAAGATAATTAAGTTTCTTTTCTCAATAAATTTACACTAGTGGAAGAGAGCAACATAAATCAAATAACTGTTCATGTGAATGTAAAATACAACTATAATGAGAGCTAGAGGGAAAGAAGCTACTATACAGAAGAGAGATTATATGCGAAGATCAGAACAAAATGAAGAAATAAGAATTCAAAAAAGCCAGGGGAGTCCTGCCTGGTGTGACTCAGTGGATTAAGCACTGGCCTGGAAACCAAAGATTGCCATTTCGATTCTCAGTCAAAGCACATGCCTGGGTTGAGGGCCATGTCC
Source organism: Tonatia bakeri (assembly GCA_004024845.1). Classification (NCBI taxonomy): domain Eukaryota; kingdom Metazoa; phylum Chordata; class Mammalia; order Chiroptera; family Phyllostomidae; genus Tonatia; species Tonatia bakeri. Next base: position 145,002 of record PVIA01000948.1, on the reverse strand, counting down.
CTGGTTGAGGCATGCAAAAGGCAACCATACGTGGATGTTTCTCTTCTTCTCTTCCTCCCTCCCTTCCCCTCTCTCTAGAAATCAACAAACAAACAAACAAATAAAATCTGTAAAAAAAAAAACAACAATGCCTGGGGAGTTTAAGACTCTGGGACATCTCCAAAAAGGCAAACATCCAACCCATAGGGATGCCAGAAGGAGAAGAGGAATAGCAAGAAATTGAAAAATTATTTGGAAGAATAACAAAAGATAACTTCCCTAATTTGGCAAAGAAAATAGACGTACAAGTTCAGGAAGCATAGAGAATCCCAAACAATTTAGAGCCAAAGAGGTCCACACCAAGATACACCGTAATTAAAATGCCAAAGGTTAAAGACAAAGAGAGAATCTTAAAAGCAGCAAGAGAAAGGCAGAGGTTACCTAAAAAGAAGTCCTCATATGCTGATTTATCAAGAGAAACTTTGCAGGCAAGAAGGGATTGGCAAGAAACATACAAAGTGATGAAAAGCAAGGACCTACAACCAAGAGTACTCTAGCCAGCAAAGCTGTCACTTAAAATTGAAGGACAGATAAAGTGCTTCCTACACAAGGTAAAATTAAAGGAGTTCATCATCACCAAGCCTTTGTTATTTGAAATGTTAAAAGGCCATATTTAAGAAAAACATAAAAAAACTATGAACATTAAAATGATAACAAACTCATAACTATCAATAACTGAATCTAAAAAAAAAATAAACTAAGCAAACAACTAGACCAGGAATAGAATCATAGGTATGGAGATCATTTGGAGGGTTATCAACTGGGAGAGGGAAGGGGGAGAATGGGGAAAAGTTACAGAAATTAAGGAGTATAATTTGGTAGGTACAAAATACACAGGGGGATGTTAAGAACAGTGTAGACAATGGAGAAGACAAGACTTATTTGTACGACCCATGGATATGAACATAGGGGAGATCACTGGAAGGAAGGGGAGTACTGGGAAGAGGGGAGCAAAGGGGGGAAAATTGGGACAACTGTAATAGCTTAATCAATATATATATACTTAGAAAAATACAAAGAAAAAGGAGAGCATAAAAGAAGAAATTAATAATCCTTCACATGCTAAATAGCAAGGGAGATATTAATGAAATAATTTATGAATTATGTGACTATAGCTAATGTGTTCTCCTTCTCCAATGACGGAATTCATCCCCAGTTTTTTCTCTCTGTAACATTTCAGTATAATTCTTTTCCCTACAGATGAACACACAATGATTACATTGAAGGGCATTTTGCCTGTGGTATGATTATGCTTATACTCATAAGGTTGAATCCCATGTTATATTTGCTTGCTTTTATGAACCTAAGATACTCATTCAAAAGAAATAACACCAGTTTTTTTTATTCTGATATTAAACTCATCTACCAAATCTTTTCTAATTTTTAAAATATTTTCTTAATTTCTTTATTACAGAGTATTGTTTGCCAAACTTCCGTCACTAATCCATTAGCACAAAACTAAGACTAATGAATAGATGTAGTTTGATGCAACAATAATGGTTTAAAAGAGTGATAATGAAAATACCTAACATTTGTATGAAAATGCATAGTTTATGACCACTTTACATACACTGTTATTAAGCCTCACAAAACACCATGACAGGGATTCTCAGCCCTAAATGTACATCAGGGTCAGCCCAGGAGAGTTTTAAGACATTTGGATGTCTGGGTTCCACTGTAGAGCTAATGAATCAGAATCTTCAGTATAGTAGTTTTTGTATGAGTAGTTTAAAAAAATGATGCATTTATGAAATATGGCCAGGTCTCATGAAACAGTAAAATAGGTCCACTGTTTTCATGTTACAGATAGGAAATCAAGGCAAAATAATTTTCACCAAATCATGTGTCTTTCTAACCCAGTAATTCTTAAACTTCCGACTCCCGATGCCAATTTTATTACATAGCTTGTAATTCTCTACTATCTTGAAGTTTATACATTATAACATATATACATTATAATTTAAAAATTATATATGGAGTTCTGCTTCCAGTTGAGATGCAGAAGGATGTGACTTTCATCACTCCCAAAACAACAAAAACCATGAAATAAACAAAAAAGCACACACTTTAAAAATCACTGAAAGTCCTGTGAACACAAAGAAATCTCAAAAAAATAAAGTTCTAGAAAATCATGCCATTCCAAGTGAGAAGGAAACAGAGGGCATTTTTGTACTTATAGCCAGTTATAGAGGTTCAGGGTAGGGCAAAGAATTAGAGAGAATCCATTTGGGAAGGACAATGTTGGCTTTGTTCAGAGAAACTAGTCAAAGTTTTGGTGAACCAGTGGTTCTATGAGACACAAAATTCAAAAAATGAACTTGTGACAGAATAAAAAATTTGAATAGCCTTACGTCTATTGAAGAAATTGGGTTTGTCATTTGAAACTTTCCTACAAAAAAATCTTCAGGCTCAGATGGGGTCACTGGTAAGTGCTATCAAGCATTCAAGAAAAAAAAAATTATCCTACACAAACATTCAGAAAATAGAAGAGGTGATATGACTATTCAACTTATCAGGCGAACAATAATCCTGACACAAAAATGACATGGGACATCACAAATAAAGAGAACGAAAGACCAATCTCACTCAGTAATCATTCAGAAGTCCTCAGAAAAAGATAATCCAACACTAGATAAAAAGGATAAAACATGATGACCACTTGAGTTTTGTCCCAAGAATGTGTATGTGGTTCAACATTTTCAAAGCCATCAATGAAATTTACAACATTAGTCGAGTCCAAAAGAAAAAGTCGTGGCAAAAAAGATAGTTGATTCAGAAATATGTTGACAAAATCGACATATACTCATGCCAAAACTCTCAACAAAATGTAAATAGAAAAGAATATATTTCACATGAAAAAGCCCATAGATAAAAGATCTATGGCTAACCTTATATTTAATGGAAAAAATATTGAATGCTCTACTCCAAAAGCGAGTAACAAAGCCAGGATGTTGTTCCCACCTCTTTATTTCACATTGATCAGAAGTTCTTAGAACAGTGCTACAAGCAAAAGAAATAAAAAGCACAACAATTGAAAGGAAAAGAAAAAAACTTCTTGTTATTTGTAGATGGCACGATTGTATATGTAGAAAACCCTAAGAAATCTACAAAAAGCAGTAAAATTAATAAATGATTTTAATAGAGTAACTGAATTACAAGGTCAGTATTGAAAATTAATTACATTTCTATGTATATATATATATATATATAATAAAAGTTAAAAACAATACTATGTACAGTAATATCATGAAATCCTTATGATCCCTGTAAAAGATGTAAAAAACATAGAAAATGATAAAATACTGCTGAGAAAAATGAAAAGACCTAAATAAATATTGAGTTTGAAAGACTCAATATTGTTAGGATACCCATTTTTTCTCAACTTGAGCTATACATTTGAGCCCATCCTAATTAAAATTCATCAAAACATGTATTTTATAGAAATTGACAAGAAAATACTTAAATTTATATAGGAATGTATATATCCTACAATAGCTACAAAAATTTTGAAAAGGAAGAATAAAGTTAGGTGAATTATACCACCCAAGGTCAGACAACTTAAAGCCATAGTAGATAGCATGGTACTTATGTAAGGAAAAACATAGAATATAACAGAATAAAGAGACCAAAAATAGAGCTATACATATAAGATCTATTGATTTTTAACAAACTTCAATGACAAATAAACCTTTATATTTTTAATAAATGATGCTGGAACAACTGAATGTCCTTAGGAAAAAAAAATTAAGCTTTATCTCATGCCATACATAAAATTTAAGTGAAATACTTTAGCCTAAACATAAGAGCTAAAACCATAAAGCTTCTGGAAAACGAGTGTATCCTTGTGAACTTCGGATAGACAAACTTTTCTGACAGGATACCAAACACACTAAATCTTAAAAATATAAATTAGGCTTATCAAGATTAAAATAATCTGCCCTGGCTGGCGTAGCTCAGTGGGTTGAGCGCAGGCTGCGAACCAAAGCATCACAGGTTCGATTTCCGGTCAGGGCACATGCCTGGGTTGCAGGCCACGGCCCCCAGCAACCGCACATTGATGTTTCTCTCTCCCTTTCTTTCTCCCTCCCTTCCTTCTCTAAAAATAAATAAATAAAATCTTTAAAAAAAAAGATTAAAATAATCTACTCTTCAAAAGAAGTTGTTAAGGAAATGAAAAGATAAACTGTGAACTGGGAGGTAATATTTGCAATATATTTATCTGACAAAAACTGTATCCAAAACAATCTATATAATGCCTTTAATTGTGACCTAAGGAGAAATAAAATCATTTAAAATAAAATGTGTGTTACAATGCATCAGTGAAAGAGTCAGATGCTTGCGATTGGAGGTAGAATCATTCTATCTGTGACAACTGAGAATGCGGAACAACTCGAGAAAGATGGTTGGTGTCTAGGACTTGATTTTCTGAAATGAACAACTGTTGTAAGTCTGAACAAAACTAAGTACTCTCGTATTTTTGTTTTCATGGTAGTTGAAATCCTGGAGATTTCAATGTATTAAAGTTATGCAAATAGACTTTGTGTTTTTGTGTAAGATGCAGTTAGATTCTCAGCTGGGATTATTAATGAATTTTTATACCCACAAGAAAATCCTGTGGTATATTCAAAAGAAAGTTGCACAAGTTACAGTTCTTTGATGTTTGAGACTGTGAATCTCATTGCAGACCTCCAACTAACAAACACTATTAAGGTTCTTTAATCATTATGACAATCAAAAAACTGCTCCCCTTATTCCAAAACTGTCCCCTAGTGGGTGATACCATCCCTGAAGGAAACTACTGTTATATTAATGCAATCAAGGGAAAAACAGAGATTTCCTGTCCCAAGCAATACATGAATGGGGGATGTCTTTGTTCCCATTGCCTCATTTCTTTCCCCAGATGAATGCATAAATAAAGCCCTACCAGTTTCTATGTTTCAAAATATTTTCTTATTTTAGAAATATGGATGGGTTTAGCAAAATGATGGAGATCATCTCTGCTGATTGTTCCATAGTGCATAGAAAGAAGCCAGCAGCTGCTTCCTTGGTTGGTTGCCCGTAAAAACTGACAGATTGAATACTTTCAACCTTGACAGTGAATGAAATGCATTTAGAGAGATGCAAGATTAAAAACTGGTCTCTGCAAACAGCTTGGCATAGATGAAAAGATCCTGCAGCCTAGAGCCCTGAGTCCCCCAGGCTTTGAGTTAATGGTGCCTAGACCCTGCTCTCCCTCCCAGTTGAAAAATGACCCAGAGCTTCTGCCTTTGGTAATGACTGTGCACAGAGGTTCTGCTGTGCAGAGTAACCTCTTCTTGACAGGGATCCAGAAACAGTGCTTGTCTTGGCTCTCTGGTTTTGTCAAGCACATAAATCTCATGGTTTTCATCTTGATAGTGCTATTGCATAAACCAGTTAAAAAATGGCATGACTTTTCCATCAGGCTTGCAGATGCCTTCATGTTTTTGATACAAATGCATATAAGCTCCAATGTCAATGTGCTGTAGTCTCTCAGATGGTTTCAGAAAAAAAGGGTGAAGCAGACAATTTCAGAAATATACTATACAGTTACTGCTTTGAAAATACCATTTCTGATTGGGAATTTGGTTGGCAGCCTCTGTCATAAAAAAATGGTGACTCATTCCAAGATTGTGTTCTTGGGTTTTTGCAGATATTAAAGTCTCAGTCATATCTGTCCAACAGAGTCAAGCTAGCAATAAAATGATCTAGGATGACGAGGAAAACTCTTCTCATTTCATTCCACCTGGAAGCAGGAGAGTGGTGATCTGAAAATCCAGTGCATATGGCACTTATAAAGAGAGCATCTTTGTTCCTTTACACATTACAGACATTTTCACAGATGCATTGAAAGTCAAGACCGGAGGGGTCCAAAAGGTGTCACTTAGTGCAACATCTAATTTGATACTTAAATCTTCTTTGTAATATGTTTTACAGAACCATCTGCTTGCTATTTGAAAATGTGTGAGATTTATAAATACATCAGATCTTTGGAGAGACCCTGATAAGAGTAGAACTTGAACACCTTCATTTTAAAATTGTTCTCCCTCGAATATCAGAATTCTTCTCTGGTATCAACAACACCCTTGGCTTCTGATTTGAGGTGGTTTCCAGACTGAATGTCATCATGCTTATTTTTCTTTGAGTATAAATGAGTTTGTGTAAGTCCTTCTTAAAAATTGACTTCTAGAACTAAACATAGTTCTTCAAGGTGTCTTCTGACTGGTCAACAATAGAATAGGACTTGCATGATTCTCTTTTCTTAATGGACCAATATTCTCTTTTTAGTTTGAGCAGTGATTACTTTTTGAAGGGACCCTGTTAATTCAAAACAAAAGCATTAAAGGAAATCTAACTTGGTAAAGCAGGCTTACACGCAAACCCTGCCATTTTTCTGCATGTGTTTTCTCTATCAAAAGTCATTAAGAGGGACTGAGAGGGAGGTGTTAGTAGTGAATTTCTTTGAAATGACACCTTGACTAATTTCAGCATTCAGGAGTTTAGTGGTCAGTCATTGAGTCAGCTAATGAGTTTAATAGCTTGAAGATTAAAAATATTATTAGTCCCTAGCCAGGTTGCTCAGTCAGTTGGAGCATTGTCCCACACATCAAAAGTTTACTGGTTTGATCCCTGGTCAGAGAACAAACCTAGTTGCAGTTTGCATCCCTGGTCAGGACTTATACAGGAGGCAACCGATTGATGCTTCTTTCTCACATCCATCTCTCTCTTCCCCTCTCCTTTCCCCTCTCCCTAAACCAATAAAACATATCCTTGGGTGAGGATAAAAAATATATAAATAAATAAATAAATAAATAAAATCAGGATGTGACCAAACTAGAACAAAAAAGGCACCTATCAGTTTTGTCTCGGTAAGTATGTGCATCCCTATGGGGATGCACAGTGTTGTGTGCCTCACAGCCTTCACTACATGCTCTGGAATCATACTGTTCAATGTGCTTAGAGCAGCAAACCCATCTTTGCCTCTGCCATGCCACAGAGAACGGCGACTGCATTAAGATAGCCTAAAATCATAAACATGGGGAGGGGGAATTAATTCTCTAAAAATCTTGGTGTGTTGTAAATAAAAATCCAGGAAACATTTATTAGGTTAGATTTATTCTCTTACATTCTAGTCTCTAACTTGCAACAGATAATTTTTGTCATTGTGTAATATATTCCAGAGAGCCCCCAGGGTTAAGAAATATGCAGGTACTTTTTCTTTTAACTGTTGGAACTCAGGCAGAAAGTGGAGCTCATCATAGTCCTGAGTCCATATCACATGATCAAATCAATTCATGTAAAGCTTTACCCCCATATATTTTCTTTTCCAGTAGATTTGCTTTATATTCTTTAATATACTTAAGAACATATATTTATAAATTTATATAAGGGCCCAGCACAGATAACACCCGCTTTTTATTACAAAATCATAAGTATGTAATTTTGTAATATAACAATATCACACTCAAACTCACCATATAACATTTTAGGCAAAATGTTCAAATTAAACTATAATTTATTACATCCGTATTGTTACTTTACCAACCACACTCAAGCATGTGTTACTTCTGCCAAACCCTGTATATACATACTTAAATACACACATATCCTTGTGAAATACATGGTTTTGATTTGTGTGTGCTTTTAATTTACACAAATGGTATTGCACTGTAAATCCCATTCTAAGAGTTTGTTCCTTTCTTCAATACGTTAAAGACTGGTCAGCATTACTGTGTGTGCATCTAATTTTTTGTTTCTTAGAGCTTCATAGTATTCCATGATATATAACTACTTTATTTTATAAAATTCAACTTAAAAATACACACTAGGCATGCCTCATATGCCTTTCATTATAAACAATGTCACCATGAACATGCTTGAACACATACCTCTAAGAGTCTCTGAGGGAGCTTCCCTGAGCTCCGGATCTCCTGGAGTGGCAATACTTAGTTTTCCTAGGCACTGCCCGCTGTTCTCCGGCGTGGCTGGGTCAGGGAATTCTTGCTCCCACTTCAGTTCCCGAGTGTTCAGGTCCACACCTCCCCAACACTGGATATCACTCACCTTCCTTGTGTTTGCACTCTGATGGGTGTACATTGATTTTCATTGTTGCTTTAATTAGTACTTTTCTATTAGTAATTGTGACTTGTAGTATCTTTCCTGAATTTGTTAGGTGAGCATCCTTTAGTTTCCGCCTATGCTTCCTGTCTTTTTCCTTATTGTCAAGAGTTCCTTTTTATTAAAGTATTATTTCCTCATCAGTTTTAAAGGTTGAAAACATTTTCTCCCAGTCTTCTCTCTGTCCGTTTATTTCATAATATCCTTTAGAAAATCTTTGGTTTTAATATAGTCAGATCTATTCTTTTTCTCCTTTTATTTAACCTTACAGTCTTTTTGAACAGTTGCTTCAGATCTCCCTACAACCTTTGTCAAAAATATATTCTCCATTTTCTTCGGTATGATTTATGGTTTTATCTTTACATTTGAGTTTTTAACTCATTTAGTACTCAGTTGGCATAGGATTGAAAAATAAGGGTTCAGCTTCATTTTTCTCCATATGGTGGGCTAACTTTTTAATAACATCATCAACTAAATAATTCATCTGTTCTTCATGCTTGTGGTACCACCTTCATTATTTATCAAGTTTTCAAACGTGCAGGGTCTATTTTATGTCTCTTCCATAGTATTCTATTCATTTGTTAGCCTAAACAATCCATTCTTCTGTTTCTGTATCAGTAGCATATCTTTTTAAAAAAATTCTGTGGCTTAGTAATATATATTAATAGCTTATAGGATTAGTTTTCCTTCTTGTTCTTCTTTTTCAAAGTTGACTTCAGCTTTTCTTGCACATCTTTAGAATGAATTTATTTAATCACTCCAGTGGTGCATTCTGTTGCTACTGTGTTGAATTTACAGATTACTGTGGGAGATAATTGACCTGTATGCCATATTAATTATTCAATTTGTTGAATCATTCAATTTATTCTAATTTCTTTCATGTCCTTCAATATAGTTGAAATGTTTTTTGTGAAAGGCTTTGTGCTTTCACTATTATGTTCATTTCTATACACTTACATTCTTTGCGGCTACGATTAATGGTATCATTTTGAGACTGAGTCCATTTTGTGAAATGAATCAGGTAAATCAAAAAGTTCTTATATGTGCAAAGTACCTTGGCAAGAAAAGTTGTCTTTTAGCAACACTCATATTTGTCCCAATTCCTATATTAAACCCCTTGTAACTGCAACAGAGACTGTGTTTCTGACTGAACTTAGGCTGATGGATGCCAATATATCAACAGTGACATACTTTATTGGAATATGTGAAGAAATTATTAGGATCTTTAACCTAAACTGGTTCCTGAATCATAGAAAATTTCTTTACAAAGATATAAGAATTAGGAGAGTTAAGAGAGAAGTAGAGTAAGTTTGTGCCCTTGGGAAATTTCTGGGGCAATTCATGTCCTAGATATATAGATATATTGGCACTAGTTAGTTTTATTATATTGTTCATGATAAGAGAAAAGTAATGCTATATTTGAACTTTTTCTCATCACAAAGCCACAAGAAGAAAATTCTTAAATTATGTGCTTAATAAAATGTTTGCATTTTGCAAAACCAAGCAATGTATTAGAAGAATAATACATTGTGGTAAAGAGTGTTATTGGCCCTAATTCTTCACTCTTTCTGATATCTACACTCTTTTCCATGTAACTGTGGAATTAATTCTTCACACTTACAAAAGGTAGTGTATACTTACTACCTTTTGGTCATTGGGAACTTGGTAGATATGGTGTACAAGGGCTTGGAATCAGTGTGTATAATAAAGCTGTTTCTTGTTCATCTATCATCATCATGGGAAGAACATGCAAAGGGCAGTCTGTTGGTCTAAGGAGGAAGAGTCCTCTGAAGCAAAGCCAGTTGGCCAACTTACAAACATTCAGCTTGACTGAACTACCCAACCCAGCCCAATTTAGACCAGCTTACCTGCAGACAGAAGCTCACAAGCTCAGGTAAGCAAACCTAATGTATTCCAGATGCCACAGATGAATCAGAGCCTCCTAGATAACCAACAATCCATGAGTATAATAATTAGTGCTGTAAGTCACTGGGTTTTAGGGTGGTTTGTTAATGTAGTGTTATTGTGCAGTAATACTAATTGATAATGCAGGTGATAATACTATTGATAATGTACCATGACAATAGTGATAAATGTAGAAATATTTAATAAAATTCAATACCTTCTCATTAAAAAAATGAAATTAAAATTTTTTGAAGGTTAGAAGGAATTTTAACTTGACCAATGGAATATAACAAAAACTTCTAGAAACCCCATATTTAAAGGTGCAAATTTGGAATATTTACTTTAGAATTAGGTAAAAATTAGGTGAAATTTCTCATTATTCAACTTATTTTCAACATTGCAATGGAGTTCCTACCAGTATAATAAGAAAAAGGAAACAAAATTATAAAAAGAAAGATGGGAAGGAAAGAACACTGTGATTTATAATTGGATATGATCATCTTTATAAAAACCCAAGGGAATCTATAAAGGTTTAGAATTAAGCAAAGCTTACTGAACATAAATTACTAGCAAAAAGAATTTGGTTTTCTATAAATAAGCAGCAAAAATCCAATTAAATACAAAACACATATACTGTAGTCACAAATGTAACATACCTATGACTGAATCTTCAAAACAGAAGTTGAAGACAATACTGAGGGATTTATAAAACTTTACTGAGCAATATATTAAAAGGCATGTAAAATTATTGCATGTGCACGGACAATGAAATTTAATGTCATTGATGTTCTTCCAAGATAATTTATAAGGTCTGTACAATTAAATAATAATAACAACAACAACAACAATAATAATAAGCTTAGCAATTTTTTTGTCAACCTGAATAAACTGTGGACTTTTGTTAATAATAAAATATCAACATTGGTCCATTAATTGTGATAAACGTATCATACTAATGTAAGATATCAAAAATAGGAGAAACTGGGTATGTAATACATAGGAACTTTCTTCTCATTTTTTTTCTATAAATCTAAAACTGTTCTAGAAAGGTATTCTATTAAAATGGGAAAAATTAAAAATTGGTTATATACTGCAGGTCTTGAAGTATATGAGTACTAAGGCAATGTTCCACAAGTTTCAAGGAAAAAGGTTTTAGAAATAGGGCTCTGTGCTTTTTCCAGTTCAGTTTAGGATTTATCAGAGTTGAGCCTGGCACATTTCTGTCCCCAAATAGCAATGACCCATGCAGTGATAACCGGAGATATGAAAGGCATTTTGTCTTCTATACTTTGTCAAGAAGTCTCCTCGAAACCATTTCCTTTGTTCTGGTACTTCCTCCTATCCATACAAAAAATGAGATGAAGTAACTAAAAATAAATGAAATAAAACTAGGCTAAAACAAGCATTTATAGTAAACTCTTACAAGTCTGGTTGGCATACCACCTCAAAAAAGAGGTGTGTTATATGAATTAAAAATAGGTAAGGACAGAAGAAAGAGCTGCTAAAGCAGGTCCGAGGGCCTCTGTAGGGAAGTAATGCTGAAGGGAAGGCCTGCTGCAAACCGGCCGGAAAGTGAGGCTGATGACCCTATTGGAAAAGTTACGTCTTTAAGCTCTCACCCTTCACCCTGCTCTTCACCTTGTCTTACTACTGATGTGTCCGCAGGGTCTCCTGCGCACAGGAAGAGCACTGAAGCCAGTGGTGACTGGCTTAGCCACTTTCTCTTCAGCAGCTTTGCTCTTCGTCAGAGACACACAACTCACTGGGACCAGTGCCCTGGGAAGGGCCCCCAGGGCTGTTGAACGAGTAGATGACCCAGGGGTGAAAGGGATGTTCCTCTGGTTGAAATGAAATCATCTCTGGATTGAGCCCAGACTTCACCACATTCCTTTCCCATTTTCACCCTCTGACAGGAATTAGTAGCTATGGCTCAAATTCTGTTATAGTGTCAGGTTTAAAAGATGCCCTGGCCCAGAGGAAGGAGCAGCAAAGGAAAAGTCTGGCAAACAGATTCTGCTTTTGGGTAGGCCACTTCAGAATAGATGACATTTATTGAACACTTACTATGTTCTAAGCATCATATAAAAAGCTTTGCATTTGTCACCTTATTTAATTTCTCAACAACTCTATGAGCTAATCGCATGTACCCCACACCCCTTGTTCCATTTATTAATGAGAAGTAAACTGATTCAAGTCACACAGCTAGGAATTGCAGAGGCAGAGTTCTAACTTAGGCAGTTTGTCCCCAGAGCTGCACTTACCTATCATTGTATATGTCTCTCTGCACAATTTGGGCCTTAATTTTCTCTTTTGCAAAATAATTTCACGGCTAAATAACTGAGATGTAGTCCTCAATTGTTAGTTATTAATTACCCACTATCTCCAACAGACACAATATTTTGATGGAGGTGAGAAATAAAACTTTCTGAAAAATCAGTGCATTCCCTTTGATGTTGTGGAAGGATTCCACAACCACTGAAAGAATCAACTGTCTAACAAGACTAAAATGCTAGTAGACCTTCCAATAGGCTGTAGGATTGTGCTTTGTTAGGAACATGCTCATCAAGAATTGTGACTTGTTTGTCCCGACCAGTGCAGCTCAGTTTGTTGGGCATTGTCCTGCAAAGCCAAAGGCTGCAGGTTCAATTCCTGGTCAGGGCATGTACCTGGGTTGTGGTCTAGTCCCTGGTCAGGTTGTGTATGAAAGGCAGCTGCTGTTTCTTTCCCTCTCATTCTCCCACCCATCCCCTCTCACTATAAATAAATACTTTCTTTTTAAAAAAGAGTTTTGACTTGCCATGGAAATCTGGAAAGAAATATGTCCTCATTTTTAGCAAACGTGCTTTGTTTGATACAACTGTGTCTAACCAGACGAGACTGAGATGCATTTGGTAGCATTTTAATCGAGATAACCTCAGAAAGAAGCAGTTTCTTATTGTTAAACATAAAATTAATCAGCACACACAAAAGGGCCAACTCTTGTAAAATAAATGACTTAGAGGGATTTGATTACTGCTAGGCAGTAATTAGGTGCAAGTAATGAATGGCTGAAGAATAGGAAGAAAGCAGGACATTATTTAAAGTTGAAGCTTGTCCTTTAGTAGAAGGCGGTGCAGATAAGTCAGAATTCAGGGACGTGTAGACATTTTTCTGTGGCGCCATATCCAGGATGCCTTACAGTGAGAGTTATCTGTTTTGCAGTGAGTGATGCGTTCAAAGGCTGGAGGGGTGGAATCTGGTACAATCACTTTGACTCTTTCATTCTTCTCCTCTCATTCTCTCTTGGACACATTCCAATCCAATTTTCTTAATCTTTTTTTTTTAGTGCATCAGCAATTTGATACAATTGTTGATTCCCTCCTTTTAAAACTCCTTTATTTCTTGGCTTCCAGTACTCACTCCCTTAGTTCTCTGAACTCACTGCTCCTTTTCATTCTCCTTCCCCAATTCTTCATCTCCCTGAACTTGCCTAAACACAACATGAGGGAAATCATGCCAAACAGTTTCAGCAGAAAGTGTAATGTGTGTGTGTGTGTGTGTGTGTGTGTGTGTGTGCGCGCGTGCTCATTTTGAGAATATCTCAATGTTTTAGGATGTTAGATCAGGGTTCTCGTAGGCCAAGTATAGTTGGGAACTGTCCTACCTAATTTTTCAGTGAGGGAGAAGTTCTAGCACACTTTGGGGAGCAGGTAGTCATACATCTGAAGAGATAGTCATACATCTGAAGAGATAGGCCTAGTAATGCACATCTTAATGCAACTTAGGTTAATGGACTCAATTCTCAAATCTGTTTTCTTAGTCTATTCTTCCTCCAAAAGTGATCGTATCCATTAACATGAATTTATATATTATCTATGCACTGATGATCCCAAAATATATATCTCCGATCCATACATTCACCTAAACTCCAAAATCCTAAATTTATCTGCCCAATTGAACTTTTTCCACTTAGAGAGACTCGTTTCAAGAATTAGACACCTCATTTCCAACTGCTTCCCACATACTCTTCCCGGCAATTTCCCCATGCCAGTATGGGGAAACTTTGTCCTAGCTATTCAGTTAAAAACTTAAACTCAGCCTTGAGTCCTGTTTCTCATCACACTTGGCTTCTGAGCAATCATTAAATATTTTCATCAATACCTTCGTAGCATATCCAAGATGGGACCCACTGCCCCCACATCTGCTGCTAACACCTTGGTCTGTGCCACATTTCTCCCCTAGGTGACAGTAACCTCCTAACTGCTCTTCCTGTTCCTTCACTAAAACTTTATTCCTAATGTAACACCCAGAGCCACATCGTATTATGTCTCTGCTCAGAAACCTCCAATGGCCTTCTCACTTGTTCAGAGCAAAATACAACTTCGTTCGGTGGTCTACACAGTCCTGCGGTATCTGGACCCTGTTTCAGCTCTACGCCCCCTCCTGGCCTCTTTCCCTTGCTCACTCTGCACCGGACACATCGGCTTCTTCGCTCTCTCGACACATCAGTCACCTTCCCTCCTCAGAGTCTTTGCTTTTGTTTTCCCTTTTCCTACAGTGACATCTCCCGAGATTTCTGAAAGACTTGTTCCCTTACTTACTCATATCTTATCTTAATAGTGGTGACCTTATACAAAAATAGAACTCCCTCTGTCCCCATTCCTCTTTCACCACTTTATTCTTCTCCTTAGCATTGATCACTATCGGACACATTTCACATTTACTTGTATCTTAGTTGTCTATCTTCCCCTATCAGAAAATAAGCTCCAGCTTAGAACTATGTGACATTACAGGTTGCCAAATATTTCCAAGTCTCAATCTTTTCATCTGTAGAATGTCATCGTGACTTCATAAGGGTGTTTAGAGAATTAAATTATATGATGCTTGTAAAGTATCTTAGTACAGTGCCTGGAACACACAATAATTAATCATGATTGCCGGTCCCTCAGATACCAAAAAGCAGCTATGTCCCAACAGCCTGGTGAAATCTACAGCGGGGTTCTAAGAGATGTAGGTGACTTACTCTGTATCATATTTTCCAATTCTGTGGGAAAACCATTTCAAATTCCACATCTTCCTGGAGCTGGATCAGTAGTCTCCTTAAATGAGGTAGTGTATTTGAAGATTCTAATAAGGAATGAATTACACCCATGTCTGTATTAGCCTTTGGGTTACAGTTAAGGTACAAGATATAAAAAGTTGTACCACCTCCAGTAGACAGCTGGTCTTGGGAGCTCATTAAGTTTTAAGGAACAAAAGATTCCAGTTTGAGGACTGGCCCTGCAGGCCAGACACTGTCACAGCCAACCTCTTTGATTGATTGCTAAGGCCTTGCATATCCGGTTTGATTAACTGAGTGCATTGAGGTACAATTGGCTAGAGCTTGAGAAGCTTGGATGGAAGTATGCAGATGAAATATTTGTTCACTTTTTCTTTATCGTTTCAGTGACACTTTTTTCCTGCTGCTCCGAATTCTCACACTTAGAAGCATTTTGGCTTATTTAATTATTTGCTAAGGCTGCATTTTCAGAAGGGTTGTGGTCCTTCCTTCTGTGCCTTGATCCTTGAGACACATGTAAACAGCATCTGTGGCAACTCAGCCCTTACTCCCCTTCTACTTCTTGTGGTCTTAAATATTCAGTGGATGAACCAGGCTTCTGCTAAGTCAGCCGGAGTTTTCTGATGTCCTCTTTGGAAACAAATGTATTCAGACTCAGTGTGATTAGAATATTCACTCAGGGATATTAGATAATAAGATGTGGCAGGGGGACCAGCAGGCTTCTAGGGGTGCTGGCTGGTCTGCCTCTTTCCATTGTTTTCGTCAGGTGTAGTCCCACCCATGAAAGGCTGAAATACAAGGCTGAGTCAGCACTACTCAATTTTTTGATTCTCCTTTAATGAACACTCATTTTACTGAGTTTCATACCCTTTGTGTACACCTTTCTTGCAATCCTTGTAGGAGAATTCTTGTCACTTTTCTGCCCTTGAAGTCATTTAAGGGGAAGGACCATTTCCAATTCACTTTTGCTCACAGTTTTAACAATTTGTTCATTTAAGAATTAACAAATCCTTGTTTATTCACGTATTTCCTCCAAGTTGCTTTACCTTAATAGCCTCAGTTGTCTTTAACTCTAGGGAGGTTTTTCTTTTCCTTTTGGAAGGAGGGGCTGGGTCAACTGGATTCTCACAATATGGGAAGAAATAGCTATTTTCACTTGAACTTTTGGTTGCTGAGAAGGGGTGGAGTTTTGTGTCTTTCTCATTCTTCTTTGTCCTATTCATTTCTTTGCAGGGTTCCAAGAATGGGTAAGGAATCTCATCACAGAGGCCCATAAGCGTGTCTTTTTTCTTATCCTTTAGTTTTCTGGTTGAGGACATTTTCATTTTCAGGGTCAGGGAAGAGATGCCAACCCCTTCAATCACATCTTTAAAGACGGAAGCACAATAAAGAACCAACTTTAAACCCATTATTTAAAAATATGTTTTAAAATGTCTATGCTAAGTCCAAATTTTAATCAAATTCTTTATTGTTTATTTTTCTTGAAAGCTATGATTGGTATTTGATTCTAATCAATATTGGCCATCATATGTATACCAAAATAATTAACCATTGATCAACAATTTAAAGTGGTACAAAAAAATGGCAAGGAAGAGTGATGTTTCACTTATTTAGTAAGTTTTACCCTGTTACACATTTAGGGAGATAAGGTTACTGAACAACTGCAATGGTCTACTTATAATCACAGTTCTTAACTTCCATGCTTAGTCCTTTTTCAATTTTCATGTGCAGCCGAGCAATGTTTCTGAGACATTGAAAAGGCATTTATTCTACTTACTACTTCTGAATGCTGTTTCAAGTATGTTGCCATCAGAAATGTTGGAAAAGCATCATATTCTCTGTGGAGTTTATCTGATATCAGAAAGTACAAAATATAAGTAATAACATAAGTGAGTGTTATAAATAATTGTTCTGAGTCCATCTTCAGAAAAATAATCTCCCAAAGGTACAACATATATTATCCTCTTAATACTTTCTCTGTTCTTTACAAAATATTTTCTTGTTTACTCTCTCTTTGTGGCCTTTTTCAACCTTTCCCTATTTCTTTCTCTTTTTATGGACCAGCAGATATACTCTGGTTAGTGTATCTCTGTTGATGTTGTTGTTCTTCTTCTTCTTGTCTTCTTCCTCCTCCTCCTTCTTCTTCTCCTCCTTCTAAAATCTTCACTTCATGGGAGTAAAAGAAAATTGTACTGCAACAACCATTAAAATAAAAAATATATATATTATAAAAAAATAAAATCCTTCATTTCTTCCTTACCCCATACTAGCCATTTCCATCTGGCATCAGTTTCAAGGTGTGATTTTGTTATCAGGTCACAGATCACAGTCTCAGAGTTCATTAGTACAGCCATGTCTTCACTGCAACAATCTTTCAACATCCTTAAGACCCATTCTTTTCTTCAGCTTTTTATGCCAAGAGGCAAGGCTTTCTACCCATGAGCACATCTAGTTTCTTATAAGTTCTTTAACCCAACTCTTTTTGCTGGTCACTTACCCCTATCACTCCTACGTTTGCCATCTGGAGCCGTGTGGAACCAGTCTAGCCCTTCTTCCATAAAGCATCAGCTGTTTTCCACATCAAACCTTCCTTAAATCTTCCCTAAACTTTATATACACAGTGTCTCTAAATTGTTTTTATTTTTTAAATCTATTTTTCAATTACAGTTGACAAATAATATTATATTATTTCCAAGTGTATAACATAGTGGTTAGACATTTATATAACTTACGAAGCGATCACTCTGGTAAGTCTAGTATCCATCTGACACCATACGTAGTTATTATGATATTATTGGCTATACTCCCTGTGCTGTATTTTATATCTTTTTGACTCTAAATTTTTTTTAAAGATTTTATTTATTTATTTTTGGAGAGAGGGTGAAGGAGGGAGAAAGAGAGGGAGAAACATCAATATGTGGTTGCCTCTCACGTGGCCCCCACTGGGGACCTGACCTACAACCCAGATATGTGTCCTGACTGGGAATCGAACAGGCAACATTTTGGTTCACAGTCCATACTCAATCCACTGAGCTACACCAGCCAGGGCTCTAAATTGTTTTTATAACCTACCTTTGGGATACTTTATCACTGTGCCATCATTTTGCCAATATCCTTCTAAATAGGATTTAACATTCAGGTATTGTTTAATCTGTGTGAAGCCCCATGGAATTATTAATTTCCTTGATCTGAATTAATTAATTTCCTTTAGTATGAGATTACATTAAACATCCTATTAATTGTGTCACATTCTAGCTCATAACAAACCTGTGATCATCAAAAATATTAGTTCTTTTACACAGAATTATTTTTAGGTATGTTTTTTCTTATGTTTGGAAAACTTAATTTTTGTAAAAGATTTGAAGGCTTTTTCTTTGTTAATTAATTAATTCATCATTCCAGCCAACCAAAGTAATTTTGAAATTGTTAGCCATTAGCAATTTTCAGTCTTTTATTTAAAAAGTGAGGAAGATATATTTTTTACTTACTAATATCTACTTCCTAACTTTAACTCAACCTCTTCATTTTCCACTCAAAAAATTGAAAACCAAGTGAATGAGAATATTGATTGTTAACTTAATTAATGAAATCTCAAACTCTGTTTAAGTAAGAAACTTGCTAGAGTCATTTTGTCTTATCTCCTTGCAACTGGGGGAAGAAAGATGCGCTTAGGTTCTTGTTTTGTTTCAATAATGAAGATTAACACAAATTTCTACTTTCCAGAAAATAAAACATCAATTTAAATGTTATTATTAGGACAAGGTACCTCATCAAGTAACAGAACAAGACTGAATATCTTTATTGATCCCACTAATTCTACTCTTCTGCTTTCTGTGCCCTGATTTATGCCCAGAGAGGCTGACCTGTGAAACACAGCAAGGGCACTTTGTCCTTTGCCTTCTTGTTAGGCATGGGGAATGCAGAACACCAGCAGAAGATTGGAGGTACTCAGGTATGAGAGTGAGGTGAGGGTATTAATTTTTCTGGTGCCTTCTCTGCTGAGTTCCCAATTCTTGCTCATATCTGTCTATTAAAGGTCAAGCTTTCTCTCTTTCTCTGTCTTCTCTTTCTCTCTCTACACCCCACTACTACATGCCATTCCCTTATTCCCCACTTCCATAGTAGTAATAGCTCCTTCCCCACCTCCTCCAAGTTTCTCACCATGACTCCTTGGGACACTACTCCATCTCACTTGAATCTCCCTTAACCTTGCCCACACCTTTGTAAATAATCTCTTTATTAAATTCTCCTCCACTATGCCCTTGGTTGTGTCATTTGTTTTCCCCCAGACCCTGAGTGGCTTGGCAATCCATCAGAATTACAGATTTATAGAGATCGAAGGTAACTTTCATGAGACGTAGCTACTAATCAGAGCCTTCACAATTGCCATGCCTCCACCCACATTTGTTATGGGATGACTCAGCCTGTCCAGCTTTTCTGTGCAAAACTGTTGGGAACTCTTCGACCACTAACAAGTTCCAACCTCATTTGGCCTGTACTTGGGGTGTGCTTAGCTGTAAATATTAATGCAAATACGAGCCCTGGAATCATGTGTCAGTAGTCAACCAGAAGGTGCTCATCCAGCTAATCCTCAGGATATGCTTTTACCAAAGGAAAGAAAAAAATATGCCAACACTTGCAGACCCTTGAGGAAAAGACAGTTGATCTCAAAGGTCCATGAATACTATCTTAGTCCTTGCAGGCTGCTATAACAAAATATCACAGACTGGGTGGCTTACGAATAATAGTAATTGATTTTCACAGTTCTGGAGGCTGGGAGTCTGAGATCAGGGGGCCAGTGTGTTTGGGTGAGTGCTGTCTTCCAGTCTGCAAGCTTCTCATTGTATCCTCACATGATGAAAGAGGTAAAGATCTCTCTGGAGTCTCTTTCATAAGGGCACTTAGCCCATTTATCCATTTATAAGGGTTCCACACTCAGGACTTAAGTACTTCCCAAAGGTACCACCTTACCAATTCTATCACCTTGGGGTTAGGATTTCAACATAAGGCTTTTGGAGGGACATACACACTCAGACCTTACCATATGCCCAGTTTAAGAAACATTGGCATAGCCAATAAGCACATGAGCCTTGAACACTTGTTAATGGTCAATCTCAACTTGGTCACTTTTAACAACATGACATGTAACTTGCTAAATGTTTCTGAATCTCAGTCTTTTTTTACCTGTGAAAATGAGATAATAGGATCTACTTCATTGTTTGGTGGATTACAAAAATTTTGTGTTAAAAAAATCTCAGCACAACCTTACATTTTGATAGCACTCAACAAATATTTATTAGAAACAAGAAAAATATTAGTAAAATGAAATCAACTACCCATTCACATGTCAAAACAGACACTGGTGTGTGTTCAGTTTCTTCATTAATAAAAAGGAAAGAGCTAGAGAAGGGGTGTAAGTGGCGTTATGGCATTAATTATGAAGTTCTAAAAATCATGGCCCACTAGGATGGATGCAAGGTCCCATAAACCACCTATCCTATTTGCTCCCAGTGGGCAGTAGAAAAAGAAGTTAGTGAATATAAAAAGAATTGAAGAGCAAATCTAAACTTTAAGGTGCAAATGATTAATTATTTTTAAAAACTTGTAACAGTTATTCTCCAAATCTATTCAGTAATGCAAGAAGAGAAACAATTGATATCCAACTACCCAACTCAATACAGTATGATTAATAATGAACTCTTCACAAAATTTCAAGAATTTCAAAATCTTCATGGATAAACTACTAAGCAGGTAGCAAACTAATTTTTCAGTAGTAGGCTCAGTTAATGCTAATAACGGTCTAATTTTGGTTTATAAATGTCCAATCTGGAAACCAAAGGTTTACTAAATTTGTTACTAGTAGGTGTATGGATATGCCCATCATTCTACAGTAAGACTAGAATTTTCTATGAGTTTGCTGCTGATGTGGAGAGAAACTCTTAACACATTAATGGAATATGAACCAAGATTTGGGTAGTATTGTTCTAAGGCTGCTTTCTTCACTGTACTCTGTGAATTTACTTAAGGTATGTTATTACTTCTCCTCTATCCCTATCCCAAGTAACTCCCTGTGTTCATTTTCTGGGACTGCCATAACAAGTACCACAAATTAGGTTGCTTAAAATAAGAAATTTATAGTCTTACAATCCTGGAGCTAGAAGTCCAAACTCAAGTTATTGGCAGGGTTGGGCCCTTCTGAGAGTTGGGTGGGAGAATCTTGCCCATGCCTCTGTCCTAGCTTCTGGTGGTTTGAGAGCTATTCTGACTATTCCCCAGCTTGTCGATGCATCACTCCAACCCTCCACCTTCACATGGCATTCTCCCTGTGTGCCTGCACATCACTTTTCCTCCGTGCATATCTGCCCCTGTTTTTGTATAAGGATTTCCCCTTTTTATAAGGATTCCAGTCATATTGGATTAGGGCCAACCCTAATGGCCTCAACTTAACTTGATTGCCTCTGTAAAGACCTTATTTACAAATAATGTCACATTCTGAGTTACAGGGCTTTAGAACCCTAGCATCTTTTTTGAGGGACACAATTCAACCTGTAACACCTACAAGCCTACATTTGTAGAAAATGGAACAAGATTTTTGGGATCAGTGTCTACCTTGCTTTAGACAACTTCCTTGAGACATGGAAGAAATATTTATATAAACCCAGGGCTGAGCTCCTAAGATAGGGATTACTCGGTGTGGTATGTTTTCCCACACAAAACTGAAGTCTGCTTCAGCATCATCTCTGGCCTTCAGGATAGGTCACTATGAAAAGAATGAGTTCAGGGACTCCCTCAAAGGAAAAGGTATCTAGGGGAGAATTCTGCAAGTTGTAGATTAGACTGTCCTTTCCTTTATGTGGCAGCTGTTGAGGATACATGGGGTTGACCTCCAATTACTGGAATGCTGATTGACCAATTGTCAGCTCAGAAGCTGCTGCTTCTGAGTCCCTCATAGCAGTTACCCTTTACTTCTCAGATATGGCTCCCAGCCAACCACAGATTTAGGTATTGATACTAAAGCAGGAATATTCCTGAGGGGTACAGGCATACCTATGGGCTGAATTTTACCTTGGTTCTCTCCAGTGGCTTCACCAAACATTTTATAGATGTAGGGAAATTTAGCATCCAATTTCCCTCCCTTTTTCCTTCACTCAGGGCTACGCTTGTACTTTGGTTTGATGCCTCTCCTAGCCTCTCTTGGCTCCTTTCTATTTTTTCCCCCACAGGCATTTCCCTAATAAAGATTCTTTCATGTTTAATTCTGTCTTGGCACCTGCTTCTAGGAGGAGCTGGCTTAATGCACTGTAATTCCAGGAAGCAGAGCTTTTGCTTCTTTCGACTGTGCCTTTGGATTAAGGTCTTGCTTCTTATTTCTCCCCTTTATATCTAAATTAAAGCAAATAATAAGCAACCATTACAGTAGATAATCTTTAAATAAAATAGTGTTGAGCCAATCAAACTCAAAATGTGTATGTATCTCTTTGATATAATCTTAACTTTTTTAAAGAGTGAATTCTGACTTTGTTCTTATACATAGACCTTTATTAAAATGCTTGCTTCAGCCCTGGCTGGCATAGCTCGGTGGATTGAGCGTGGGCTGCAAACCAAAGCATCGCAGGTTCAATTCCCAGTCAGGGCACGTGCCTGGTTTGCAGGCCACCGTCCCCAGCAACCACACATTGATGTTTCTCTCTCTCTCTCTTCCCCCCTCCCTTCCCTCTCTAAAAATAAATAAATAAAATCTTTAAAAAAACCTGTCTGATTTAAAAAAAAGTGAAAAAAATATTTTAAAAAATGCTTGCTTCAAAAATCATAAAAACTTATTATATATTATATATTACATACAATATTATATATAATATATTATATATTACATACAAAATCCCTTTCAGTTGAATTAAGGTTTTTCCCCAGTTTGCTCTTAATAAAGATTTATAACAGGTAAGAAATATTTTTAATTGCATAATTATTACCAAAGGCAACATAATGAAGTTTAAAGACCCAGAAGGCATTACGCTCAGTGAAATTAGCGAGTCAGAGAGAAACAAGCACCATATGATTTCACTCATATGTGGATTTTAATAAACAAAACAGAAACAGACTCAGATAAAGAACAGACTAATAGCCATCAGAGAGGAGCGGGTTAGTGGGGCTGAGTGAGAAAGGTGGAGGGATTAAGCAAAAAAAAAAAAAATAGACACAGACAATGGTGATTTCCAGAGGGCAAGTGGGGTGGGAGAGGCAGAAGAGAATATAGGGGGTGTAAATGATGATGGAAGAAGGCTCAGCTTGGGATGGTGAACTCACAACACAATATATAGATGATGTATTATAGAACTGTATGCCTGAAACCTACATAATTTGATTATCCAATGTCACTCTAATCAATTCAATAAAAAATATATATTTAAAAAATCAGAAAAGTTATAATTTAATTTTTTTATTTTTAATTACAGTTTACACTTAATATTACTTTGTTTTTGCTATAGCTGTATAGCATAATGGTTTGACAAACCATTACTTTACAAAGTGCTCCCCCTGATATTTCTAGTACCATCCTGACACCACACAAAGTTATTACAGTATTATTGGCTATATTCCTTATGCTGTACTTTACTTCCTTGTGACTATTTTGTAAATACCAAACTACCAATCTGTACTTCTTAATCCCATCACCAGTTTCACCAAGTCCTCCAAACTCTCTCTCCTCTAGAAAAGTTGTAATTTGAAAGCCATCAATTACTAGATGTTGAATTAAAGAACTTGGATAGCCATGCAAGAAATATCAAAATTAATTAAATTACACAAATTCTTTGAAAAGTGATAGTTAAATATCAACCCCATACCACTAATGAAAATGAATAAGGAATAGGTCTGTTGCACATTACAAGGGTAAAGCGACCTGACCTTATTTTCCTAAATTCAGTTTTTTTTTTAAAGATTTTATTTATTTATTTTTAGAGAGAGAAGGGAGGGGGAAAGAGAGAGAGAAAGAGAGAGAGAGAAACATAAATGTGCAGTTGTTGGGGGCTGTGGCCTGCAACCCAGGCACGTGCCCTGACTGGGAGTCGAACCTGCGATGCTTTGGTTCTCAGCCTGCGCTCAATCCACTGAGCTATGCCAGCCAGGGCTCTAAATTCAGTTCTTTAATAAATTTACCTTAATGATTTTCTGGAACACTTTCCTATGTTTTTCTTCAATCAAATTTAGATTGTGTTGTAGTCTTTACAGTGATATTATCCTGAATTCATCTGAGCTGTGTTTGTCACAGCTGCTATCACTGTGATCCCACATGCCATCTATATTTCCAGGATTCTTCACAACTTCTGTGTCCCTGTCCTGTTGTACCTTATCTGTGTGTATCATCTGCACCTGCATCTATACTAGTATCATCTATATCTGGATCTACCCATATCACCCATAGATGTATCTAAATAAATGCACACATATTTACAAATGTGTGCCTTTCACTTTACAGAATTTGACGCAGAAAAGAATATTGGAGCAGGTGCTCTATCCAGCACCTTTATTTACTCTTGACAGTATTTTTACATTGAAGACTCTGACACACATAGAAAATGCCAGATTTTTTTGTTGGCAATTTAGCAACATTTCCCCTTTCTTTTCCTGTATTGCAGGGGTTGAAAGCCTGGAGACGATATTCCTCAGAATTCCTACCAGCAAGACACTGTGTTGCATACTGCCAGCAAGGGCCCTTGCAACAAGGAAAGAAGCCACTGTTGCTCCTAATGCAGTGGCACAGGCAGGTGGACTGCAGAGGGGACGACTGTGAGGTTCGATGAGGGAATTGCTGTGTCAGTCTGTGAATCAGCTGTGGTAGTTTCCAGTGATTCCTATTCTTTCTGAGGTTTTTAATACTAGCGATAACTTCCCTGCCCTTTATTTCACCAGTCATTGCAATGGCTTTTTAACTCTTTAATCTCTGCATTCTATGTCTTTCTATTTGTAATACCTCAAGCAGTTTCTGCTTTCCTGAGCAAACTCTGACTGATACATAGAGTTTCCATAACTTGTACAGGGTTGCATGGGTACTCAGGATTTAAACCCACATCTGTCCAGCGTTTGACAACATTGGTAAGTTCTAGGTTTTTTCCTCAGTCTCTTCTGAGGTGCTTTGCATCCCTCAATGGTGAATAGTATATTTGGAGTTTATAGAGGAATGAGATTAAATACGTGTTTTAAATAACATTTTATATCTCTTTAAGTGTTCTTAGGTCCACTAGGATAAGTCTATGGTAAATTAAAATATATAGCCACAGGCAAACAAGAAAGAGAATTATTGAAGATGTGAGTTATCCCTTTATTAATTTTCATAATCCTGAGTTAAAGAGGGAGGATAGTAAAGACCAGTAGACACCAGAAATTTATTGTGATTTGAGGTAATATGACTTATTAATCCAGTAACTATTCCTGTACTTGTATGTATGTGTGAGCATTTTTAAAATACTACTCAATTCCAGTCATTTCAATATTTGTTTGTTACATAAAGTGAATATGAACCAGATGGGACTGATTTATTTTTAAGTTCAAGTCTTTCATTTGATTCAGGATGAAAAAATTTAAAAAATCACATAGTTATTACTATTAGTAATGATTTGCTATTATTTTCTAAAAGTTAAAATTAAATTTAGAAACATACTTATTTATACATTATATTGTTGACCTTCAGAAGCAGTCTATTTTATTTTCTTGTAAATAACTAGTCTGAAGCAATGTTTTACTTTTCTATTCATTCGTGTGCTTTAAAATTTCTCTGAAAGGACAGAAAGTGAAAGCTGGATTAACAATGAAGCAATTGATTTAATTGCAAAATAAATGCCTAGGGTATTGCTTTGAATGTTCATGACTGGGAAAAATATGAAGCATAAAGGAAAAAATTGAGAGGAGCACTTGTGTTGCTATGGGGACAGGATTTGTAGGTGACCTTAAAAAAAGAATTAATGTGCTTGGATTTTGTGTGTGCGTGCAGTTCACTCTCAGTTTGGAAGTGGTTGCATGTTTGGCAAAAAAAAGTAGATTGAGAATGATTATTCTAGTATTTAGAGGAATTTTTGTAATAAATCACACAGGTGATTTGATCTATATCCAAAATAATCCAAGCCATATAAATGTTGTGTGTATATTTTATGTTTCTAAAATTCTTCAAACAATTTTCAGACTTCAGTTTCCTATAGTGATGGGCTAGGTGTTCTGCCTAGTTCCCTCCCACCAACCAGAATATCCATACATCACACCCTCACATCATAATGAAAAATGGCTGCAGGAAATATTGTTGACACTATAATTTAAATCATCAAAAGGCTGATGAAATAGCTAAGAATCACCTGGCTAAAATGAAAGGAACAGTGAAAACCCAGAAAGATAAACTGACCCAAAGCTGCTCTTGCCAAGGGAATTTGACAATTGAATTTTGATGTACCAAATGGTAAAGAGAAAAAAAGTATGTAACTCCAGATATGCAGTCAAATAGTGGACTCTTCTTGTGTAAACTGGGTCTAATTAGCAGAATAAGGGTGGCCTGAAAGTAAACCTAGCTTTTACCAAACCCCACATCCTAAGGCTTACCTTGTAATTAAGCAGAACAGAGGGAAAAATTCCTGAAAACTTGCATCCAACAGACCTGCCCTTGCATATATTGTCAGGCCAGTTTACTGTGCTCATAGAAAAGACAGTGTTTCTAGATGCAGACAAAACAACAAAACTTTTCTGCAGTAACACACCTTTATTCTAGGCTTCCAATGGTTGTTATAAATATTTTTTCAAGGACATTGAGCAGTACTACTCAAAGATAATCAAACAGACAAGAAAATAAGACATAAGGTACTGTAAGTGAGCACAAGTAGAAACAACAAAAATATACAAATCTGCAAACATTCAAATGTAAAATTAGTAGACACACTATAAAACACGTAGTTTCCTATGCTTATATAAATTAAAGGCTTGAGCCCTGGCTGGTGTAGCTCAGTGGATTGATACCAAAGGCTCAAGGGTTGGATTCCCAGTCAGGGCACATGCCTGAGTTGCAGGCCAGGTCCCTAGTAGAGAATGCATGAGAGGCAACCACACATTGATGTTTCTCTTCCGCTCCCCTCCCTTCCCCCTCTCTAAAAATAAATAAATAAATAAAAGGCTGGAGAATATCTTCAATGAAAAAGAAAAAAATAAAAAGTGACCTAATAGATTTCAAACAACACATGAGAAATTCTATAAGTTAAAAATATTAACCAAAATGAAAACTCAAAGAATAAATGTAGCAGAGAATTAGACAAAATCTAAGACAAAATTAGTAAACTGGAAAATAGTGAGGAAAAATTACTGAAAACATAACACAGAGACAAAAAGGTGGAAGATATGGAAAAGACATTAAGAGGATGAATGACAGGGCCGGAAATTCTAACACACAGGGTGGATAAAATGGGTTTACTGTCATGAGTGCACAAACAGAGCTTATTCTTGTGTTATTATTATTTATTAGTCATTGCATTATTTTCCATATGAACAACTGTAAACTTACTTTTGTCCCACCCTTTATTTATTTGGACTTCCAAAATATTGAAATTTTATTTTTTCATTCAAATTTATACTACATTTATTTCTAATTTTTCTCCTCTTCTAAAGAGAGGTGAACTGTATAATCTGTGCATATATATTTGGTTTAAAACATTGTAACATAATTTTTTAATTTACTATTTAACACATCACTACTATATTATCATATTGCAAATTTAAACAAAAGATAAGACTATTTTTATAATATGGATTATATGAATAAATGAACATTGTTTAATAAATTATAACTACCAAATTTAATGCTTAAGGCATTAAATTTATAATTACTGTCTTATTAAAATATACAAACTCAAAATAAACACTAGAGATATTTCACATGATGACTTTTCTTTATTAAAACATTCTTCTAATTGAAAAGACAAAGAAAATAGGTTAACTGCACTTGAATATACAAGTGGCCTTTCCAGTTTATGGATCTATTGAATTAATAAACATCACATTTCTTTCCCTGTTTCATAAAAGGAGTAAGTATTTTTTCAAAAACAGGTACAGTTACTAAAATAATTGACGGTGATGTCTAGGACAACTAAACTATTGTCTTTGCTTTAAAAAAAGACCTGGAAAAGTCATGTCAATTATGAAAATGAGAAGTATAGTGAAATCATAAATACCTGTATCTGGTGTTTCTTTTTTCTTTTTAAATACTTTTTTTTAAGATTTTATTTATTTATTTATTTTTAGAGAGAGAGAGAGAGATACAGATACATCAATGTGTGGTTGCTGGGGGCCATGGCCTGCAACCCGGGCATGTGCCCTGACTGGGAATCGAACCTGTGATGCTTTGGTTCGCAGCCCACGCTCAATCCACTGAGCTATGCCAGCCAGGGCGGTGTTTCTTAAAAATGATTATTTGTGGGAAATCTCTTACCTGGTACACAGTGTCTGGACTGTATCAGCCTCTATGATGGTGAAGCCCACAGATTTCAAATCACAGGGGTGAAAAACTGAGATGTCATTCAGTTTAATCCTCATAAAATAACTCTCTAAAATGCCTGAAAGATGTTCATTTATACTTTTAAAAATACTTTCTAGTGATGATAACTTAGCGTGACCAAATAATTAGATCACTCAAACTCCCTAACCCCTTTCTCTTCTGTATTTGTTTTTGTTTATTGCTGTTTTATAAATCTTTACTTAGTTACAATCTACATTGAATTTATAAGTGAAAATGTACATCTGATGAATTTTGACACTTTACACACTCATAAAGCCATCCTTACAACCAAGATATCAAACTTCGCTGAAGTTTTCTCATGCTCATTGTAATCCATTCCTTTATTGACTCTTTGTCCTTGAAAATACTTATTTGTAATGGTACTTGGAGGCTTAGTAAGAAGACTCATTCTTCTTATTAGAATTATTTTATTGTTGTTCGATTACAGTCATCTGCATTTTCTCCCCACCATTCCCCCACACCCCAGCCAAACCCACCTCTCTCTCTTGCTTCCAGCCCCCACACGCGTTGGCTTTGTCCATGTGTCTCTCCTAGTTGTTCTTGAAAACCCTTCCTCCCATTATCCCTCCCACCTCCCCTCTGGTTACCATCAGGTTATTCTTAATTTCAGTGTCTCTGATTATATTTTGCTTGCTTTGTTCTTTTGTTGATTATGTCCCAGTTAAAGGTGAGATCATATGGTATTTGTCCCTCACCACCTGGCTTATTTCACTTAGCATAATGCTCTCCAGTTCCATCCATGTTGTCACAAAGGGTAGGAGCTCCTTCTTTCTCTCTGCTGTCTAGTATTCCATTGTGTAAATGTAGCACTGTTTTTTGATCCACTTATTTACTGATGGGCACTTAGGTTGCTTCTAGCACTTAGCTATTGCAAATTGTGCTGCTATGAACATTGGGGTGCATAGGTTCTTTTTGGATTGGTGTTTTAGGGTTCTTAGGATATAATCCTAGCAGTGGAATTGCTGGGTCAAAAGGCAGTTCCATTTTTAGTTTTCTGAGGAAATTCCATACTGTTTTCCACAGTGGCTGCAGCAGCCTGCATTCCCACCAACAGTGCACTAGGGTTCCCTTTTCTCCACATCCTCTCCAACACTTGTTTGTTGATTTGTTTATGATGGCCATTCTGACCAGTATAAAGTGTTATCTCATGGCTTTAATTTGCATCTCTCTGATGGGTAGTGATGCTGAGCATCTTTTCATATGTCTCCGGGAAGCCTCATTCTTCACGAGAGGATTTGTCATCACTTCCAGCAGGTCCTTGGAGACAATCCTACTCTGGGATCACTTTCTGAGGATTTTTTTTTTTTGATGACCAAGTTGTATGATTTATATATGCAAATCGGCCTGACAACTGACTTTTGGTTCTCTTTCTTTACCAGCATCTTTGCCCCAGTTTGTCTTCCCCTTCTCCAAAGAGCAACTTTCCTTGGGATTCCCTTTGGACATGGTGTGTGGAACAGTTGGGTCACACACTTGGGTGGGTGACACATATTTAATTTTGGTTCATTCTTGCCTGAGAAGTTAGTCCCATGAGCGTCCATCGTAATGTGAGCAGGGTCTCCCACTGGTCTTTCTATCATGGGAAAGCTCTAAGTTTTACTTCTTTCCTTTTTTTGCTTTCCAACATTTTCAAATCTAGTGTTTAATTTTGCCAGGTTTGGCAAATGCTGTAGGAGCAAAAGTAGCTTGAGTGCTCCACTTACGCTTAGAAATTCCTGCTTTTTCTTAGAATCTGAACTGCTCATATCTTACTATCTTTTCAACTCTTCATGTTGAGGAGTTTTTAAAAAGTACATTTTATCCAGTAATTTTAGTTTTTCTTTAGCAAGAGGTTTGATAATGTAGCCCAACATTTTCTCTGAAACTGGACTTCATATCCTGAATTTTTATTATAGTTTTAACAAAGAACTTTATTCTTTTCCACCTGGATGGTTTATTTAAATTCATTTATTCTATTCAATTTAGTCTTGGAATCTTTATCAATTAAAATACAAAGTCTGTTTTTAGTAAGTCAGATTGTTCACTTTTTTGAATAGTTTTTCTCTTTCTTTTTCTGCTTATATTCGACAGATTTTATTTCGAGTCTTGTTGCTAAAAACTCAATCACAAAGTACATATGGGGTAAGATAGGAATGCACATATTCACTTCAGTGAGATTATCACTCAATCAGGATTTTCCTTTCATTCTAGGAAAAATTAATCTTTAATCAGTAGATAGCACCAGAATAGGTTATCAGCTTACAGTCTAGTTTGTGGTGAGTAGAGAAAAGATCCAAAAGGTCTTTTTTTCATTCAAAAGGGAAGAAATTGGAATATATGTTATCTTCTCCTAACCATCAGATTTTCTATTTTATTTAAATAACAAACCAGTCACATTTAGATCAAAGAATCAGAACCTCTTTCCATACATATTTGCACACTTTTATGAGGTTTTGGCTTGCTGTTTATGAAACCAGACCAGAGGACCATTTCTGAATTAAACGAGTACATAGTTCTAGGGATCAAGAGTTTAATTCTAGCTCCATCACTAGTCTCCACTATCTGACCTTACGTGCTGTCTTCCATAAAAGAAAGGGACATCTAAGTTAGTCAACTTAGGGTCAGCAGAGTCATTAAATATCACTTCACTGCATCCTAGATCACAAATCAGAATCACTGGGGCTGAGTCTTGGGAGATTTTTTAGGTCCAAGGGCTATTTCATTTGTTTCTTGATCTAATCATTACAACAAATTTGGAGGTGGATATCAATCATCCCATTTCTGTGATGGGGAAATTGAATCTCTGAGCAGCTAAACAACTCACACATGGATTCACAGCTAAAAGAAGAGTAGGGATTCAGAGCCAAGTTTTCTGTCTCCACATTCAGCTGTTTTCCCACTGTATGAGCACTATATACCAAAAAAGCTGTTGGTATATCAGTGTCAACTGATGGTGGTTGGCACTAATGCAGCACCGATAGGAATCCTCAATGTGGGGAGCAGTGAAGAAGGAAACTGTATT
Organism: Tonatia bakeri; assembly: GCA_004024845.1. NCBI lineage: Eukaryota > Metazoa > Chordata > Mammalia > Chiroptera > Phyllostomidae > Tonatia > Tonatia bakeri. The sequence goes on along the minus strand of PVIA01000948.1, from coordinate 113,340 downwards.
TAGTGGAAACAGTTCAACAGTAGTGCTGGAGCACCGCTGTAAAAACAACATAGTTGTGTGGCTACTCTGGGCCAGGTGGCTCTGGGGCCAGGCCCCTCTCCAGGTAGGCAGTTCCACTTAGCCATGGTCTGACCTGCCCTGCTCTACCCTGCTCTGCCTTGCTCAGCACTGGCTACAGATGTCGTTGGTGTTTCAGTTCCGTAACCTGATGGGTCTGTCCTCATATAGATGAAGACACTGAATCTCCATAGTTTGATTGGTCCAGAGGCACTGTCCTGATTTGCCAGAATGGAGCTGCTCTGATTGGTTAAAACAGTGCTGGTCTGATTAGATGGGGAAAACCTTAGATTGGTTGAAACAGAACTACAGGAACTCCTTTATGAGATGGCTCAGATGGCAGAAAACAGTGCTGGCAGGCAGGTTGGCGCAGAAGATTCTCTGCAAAGTGCAGTTTGTGCAGGAGAAAAGGCTGCTAGGTTTTGGGTTTGTTTTTGTTTTGTTTTGTTTTTTGTCTGAGCCCAGCTGACCACCAGGAGCCCTTCTTAGTCCTCACAGTTCACACCAGGAAAGACTAAAATAAGGGAAGAAAGTACATTACACAATAACTATTATAAAAATAATATTTTAAACACAATGAGATAGGATACTATATTCCTCTAAACAAATATCATTCATATATTAATTTTACTTGGCAGTTAAAAGACAAAAATAATTTCCACAAATCATAATACTATTTAACCAACCTTTTAAAAGCAATCGTTTAATATTCATAATGTTACATTGCTTAAATTCTGTACCTATTGGCTACTGAATGCATTCACACTTCTTAATAATAGGAGTCAATTTTGATTTGACCCTCTTAACTCTCTATCTCATTTTCACTCTCATAAATTTTTGTGGGCATACCACATATCTCATATTTTCTTATGCCTTGGTTCCTACCACTTGGAACACCCTCCCATATATACATCTCCTCACTGCCTTGTCCACTGCTTCCCCTTTTCCTCTTCAGTGAATTCCTGTTCTTAATTTAAAACTGCTCAAATGCCACATTAGCTGTGAGAACTTCCCTGACCACACAGTTTCCCAAGCCTTAATTCTCTAGTGGTACCATGTTTATACTTCAATTAACCTTTAGGTCACTTTATTGAAATGATTTCCTTATGTGCTGGTGTTCCCCACTGGATGAGTTCTTTGAGAGTAGAATGACTTATTCATCTCTGTTCAGTCTGTGTCTGACACTACATAAATGCTTAAATAAAATAGTTAAAACTATCAAACCTGCATACATGGGACAGTTCTTTTACATCAGTGTAACCTCAAAAGTTTTAATTTCTTCCATCTATGCCCCTTCTCTCTTCCCTTGCGTGGAGCCATAAAGAAGACACAGATTGCCCTCTACACCCTGGAATGGTGTAGAAAGACTTTATAGATTTACCCTGGAGGCAAATTGTTGAGTCTGCTACTGTAGCAAGTGAGATAAATCAGATTTGAGAAAGAATTTGAATTTCTATAGGAGATGGGAACATTCTACTATTCTAAAGAAATCATGCTATGCCTAGATCCCTTCTACAAAGGCAGTCTGGTTGTAAGTGAGGAAATAAGATGTCGTGGGGAGGCACAATGTATCAGCATAAAATACTGAAAAGGGTAGAAGAAAACTTTGGACGGTCAGCACTGCCACAAGGAAGAGTCTGGGTTTCCTTACTAGAGCTGGTTTCATAGCAGGTATATATAAACACATTTCAAAAACATCTTTCTATGTCAAGGTTATTTCCACAGATTATCTAATTCTCTTTGCCTTGATTCAGTATGTCCAAGATACTCTTTAACCATATTTATTTTCTAAACAGGCTTTCTTCTGGGGACATCTACTACCATTGACAGTGGGATTACATGAGATCAGGGGTGAGGAGGCCCAAAGCTCAGTGTTTGACATGTACCATACTCAAAACAAGTGGTAACTGATCTGAACCAGTGTGAATTAGCAAATTGATTCTCTGGTTTACGACTCAGCCTTGGGCAAGCCTGTGGCTCGAATGAGTCAATTTACAATGCCCAGGGATATCAGTGGTACAGAGCCTTGTCCTACAGGGACAAAAACCTGCAGCTCAGCCCAGCACAGCTGGTTCTTATGTAGCAACATGGGGCATCACGACAAGGACTGAGCTTGGCTCTGTACACTGCCATCTGGCTCATAGCAAGGTTCTGCAGGAGACTTCTGGAGTCCTGGGAAAACCAATTTTGTTTTCCTGCCCTCTGCTTGTGTCTGATCATTATCCCTTTCTCATCATCAAAGTGAGGCTGGAGAGATGTGACCTAAATAAAGGAACTTGGAGACAGTGGAAGTAAGAAATTATAAATAAAACACTAAAATTGTAGAAGCTCAAAAGAGTTTGGAGGGCCACTTCACCAGTCTAATTGACAAAACTCTCCTATTTTTAATGAAATAAGCAAGATTTGTGCTAGTAAATGCACAGTTTAAGCTTGGATTATTCCAGGTATTTAAGTGTTTGGAGTATTTCTGTGTTGCCATATTTCTACTATTTAATAATTGCAGGAGATTTTGCAGTTTGAGAAAACACTCTAAGCTCAAATTTACATTATAAAGTTTAAAAACATGAAATACCAGATTAGTCATTATCCTGAATACCACCAAGCTCTCCAGTCTTCTGAACGGGCCATCTTGTTTGACATTCACATGAAATAATTCAAGCTTCCAACTTAAATAACCAGCTGAAGTGCAAGACTCTCAACATTTCTGCAGGTTCCCATGAAGAGGGGCCAACTCTGGCATTAAGTTGCCTATTACTTTCGGTTTTGGGTCAGTCATTACTGATGGATGCTGCCTGCTCCAACTCTGTCTTCCTTCTCTCCCAAGTAGAAATTCCTCCTCTCCTTTGTTATCCAAAGAAGTGCTTTACTAATTCAGTGCTATTACAGTGACAGAATTGTCCTGAAGATTAGGAAATGGTGGAGAGCATTTCTGCCTACCTACAGAAACAACTAAAAATCAATATTACCAGTCATCACTGTTGAAAAGTTTAATGTTTCCTTCTTGTTACTGATTCCTCTTTTCTCGGCACATCTGTTGTTTTATTGCAGGGAAGTACTGCTCTGCCTTCACCTGTCTTCCTTGAATTTGAGGACTCTAATTCCTTATTTCTTAGCCAGCCAGTATATATATGGAGAGAGAGAGAGAGAGAGAGAGAGAGAGAGAGAGAGAGAAGGATATTAACAGTGGATTTCCCCTCTATCTAGGATTATAGAAGGAATTCCAAAGGTCTAGCACAGTGGCTGCAGACCATGCCAAGGCTGCATGCTAAGAAAGTGAGTAACTGCAGGACGGTGTTTAACTCTGACCTCAATGAGGGATGCTTTAAGAAACCACCTGGAAAGCTTGACTTGTACCTGCTAATGTTTAGCAACCTGCTGATATTTAGGTACCTGCTGATAATGTATAACTAAAAAGTGGCAGGAGAGCAAAGACACTCAGCTGCATTCAAAATGATCCACTCTTCCAGATATGGAACACATGTGCATTGATGTAGGAGCTGAATTTGGGCCATCTTGAAAGATCCTGCCCTAAAGGACCTCTTGGATGGCATGGTGACCCCATGAGGAGGAGTACTATGGGGTGGACCATTGGTTGCTAGGGCTGAGGGGAGAGTCATGAGTGACCAGCTTCAAGTGGCAGAAGCAGTGTCTTCCTTGACAAGGGAGCAGCAAGTGAGAAATGCCCAGAATTGGGGGTTTCTGAAGATTCCACATAAGTGCCCATTGAGAGAGAGAGAGAGAGAGAGAGAGAGAGAGAGAGAGAAATTGTGTAGGAGAGAGAGACATTGAAAAGGGGGAAGAAATATATGTATATATTTTCTTTATTTCCTTTTTTGCTTGACCCACAAGCTTTATTTACATTTGTCTAGAGCATCATTTCTTTATGAAATGGACTAGTACAGCTTAGTTAAACCAAATGAAATCATAATCATCTGAACTGTCTGCAAACTACTATTCGCTAAATTTATAACCTTGCATTTGCTCAGTACAGCCAAAGTTTTAATATGGAAAGCACAAGAATAAACCAACAGTAACATATAGCATCTAGAAGATCATCTCGGCAATTTAGGAGGTGGACTTTCAAGAAGTCTGAGGCACAATTATAAGAGAAAAAACTTCTTGTGCAAACTACAGTAAATGTAGCAAAGGAAAGATGTAAAAGAACATGGGACAAGCTCATTGTAAAAATATTATCAAAATATTTCTGGCTTCCGGCCAAGATGGAGGCATAGGTAGTCACAATATGCCTCCTTGCACAACCAAAACTAAGGACAACAAAAATTGAGAAACAAAAAACAACCAGAACACAGAGAAATGAACTGCATGGAAGTCTGACTACCATACAACCAGACCGGTAAGGAGGGGTGGAGATGGAGGCCTATGGAGAGGGGTCAAGGGGTCCCGGCAGGAAGAAGCGCTGGCTGGCAGATGCGGGCACGCAGGGCACAGAAGGCAGGTGATGGACCAGTGGCAGACCCTGGGCACGGGAGGCAACGAGCAGACCCAGTGAGGGGCACAGCCAAGGCAGCTGGCTGGCCATGGCCACACAGTCACACACAGACAGACTAGGCGAAAACGGGCAGCGACACAGACCGCACAACCCAGGGACCCAGCGTCACCGGGAAACAAAGCCTAAGAGCACTGACTGAAAACACCTGTGGGAGCTGAGGCTGGGAGATTCTCTCAGCCTTGTAGGAGGCTCCTCGGGGAGACCCACAGGGTCTGAGAAAGTACACAAGCCCACCCACCCGGGAGCCAGCACCAGAAGGGACCAGTTTGCTTCTGGGGGGCGGCAGCGGGGACTGAGGTCCTAGAGAGCACGGAGCAGGTGCCATTGTTTCCTCTCAGACCCCGCCCCCACACACAATGTCACAACCCAGCGACTGGGGTGCCCCGCCCTGGTGAACATCTAAGGCTCCGCCACCCTTATCTAACAGCCGCAACCAGACCAAAGGAAAATAAAAAATAAAAAAGATGGCTCAAACAGAATTGAAATCCCCAGAACCAATTTTTTGAAGTGACCAAAAGATAGCTAACCTGTCAGATGCACAGTTCAAAGCACTGGTGATCAGGATGCTCACAGAATTGGTTGACTTTGGTCATAAATTAGATGAACAAATGCAGGCTACGATAAGAGAAATGAAGGAAAACACACAGGGAACCAAGAGTGAGGAAAGAAAACTGGGACTCAAATCAATGGAGTGGACCAGAAGGAAGAAAGGAACAACCAAACAGAAAAGAATGAAGAAACAAGAATTCAAAAAAGTGAGGAGAGGCTTAGGGACCTCCAGGACACCTTTAAACATTCCAACATCCGAATGATAGGGGTACCGGAAGGGGAAGAGGAAGAGAAACAAATTGAAAACTTATTTGAACAGATAATAAAGGAAAACTTCCCCAATCTGGCAAAGGAAATAGACTTCCAGGAAGTCCAGGAAGCTCAGAGAGTCCCAAAGAGGTTGGACCCAAGGAGGAACACACCAAGGCACATCATAATTACATTAGCCAAGGTAAAAATGAAGAAGAGAATCCTAGAAGCAGCAAGAGACAAGGAGACAGTAACCTACAAAGGAGTTCCCATCAGACTGTCAGCTGATTTCTCAAAAGAGACCTTACAGGCAAGAAGGGGCTGGAAAGAAGTATTCCAAGTCATGAAAGGCAAGGTCCTACATCCCAAATTGCTCTATCTAGCAAAGCTTTGATTTAGAATGGAAGGGCAGATAAAGCGCTTCTCAGATAAGGTCAAGTTAAAGAAGTTCATCATCACCAAGCCCTTATTATATGAAATGTTAAAGGGACTTACCTAAGAAAAAGAAGATTAAATATATGAACAGTAAAAGAAAAAGTCATCAAATGGAGGGTTAGCAACAGGGAAGTGGGAGGAGGAGGGAGGGGGAAAAGATATAGAGAATAAGTAGCATAGACAATAGGTAGAAAATAGACAGGGGTAGGGCAAGAATAGTATGGGAAATGTAGACACTAAAGAACTTATGACACATGGACATGAACTAAAGGGGGGAATGTGGGTGGGAAGGGGTGGGCAGGGTGGAGAGGAGTGAAGGGGGAAAATGGGACAACTGTAACAGCATAATCAATAAAATAAAGAATAAAAAAAAGGTATTTCTATGTAAGATATTTTGCTTTCATCTTCAGATCAGATGAGAGAAAATCACTCCTTTTAAAATAAAACAAATACAATTTTGTTTGGTCTGTCTACAAAATAGCTTATAATGTTTTAATTTTTAGTTGCAGAAGACGTGTTTTAAAAAAAAGAACAAGAATAATAAGTATTAATCCCCATGATAAAAAGTCCCCAAGCACAATCGTTGGTTTTCCTGAATATACTTACCTTGCATTGTCACTGAAGATGCTGATAAGAGGAGCTGTTTTATTTTCAAACTAAAAGATGCATAAAGCTCAAGTGACCAGATTTTAATTTTGAGAAATAAGGCAAACTCTGAAAGTATTTTAAGCCATAAATAATTTCAAGTGAACAATTATTTCTGTTTATGTTATGCAGAAATAATCACTCATTACTCAGAAAAAATTTTATGCAGTATGTTTAAACATCTCATAACAAATGTTTGCTTAAATTAACAATGTCTCTGTTGGTCTTTCATCCAGAGAAAAATATACTTCAAAAGCTTTCTTCAAATTTGTTGTTCACTAACTATAATTTAGCTTTGTCTACCTTATCATATGTGAAAACTGGATTTTTAAAGAATATCACACAAAACTTCTTAAAAATATTAAGATAAACATTTGAAATAAGATGTTTTTCTCATCAGATAACCATATCAGAAAAGAATGAACTATTAGATATTCTTGCTCAAAATTATGCCAGAAAATGAGAAATGAGTAATACCTTTCTCATTCTACAAATTCATAAGGTTTTTCTGCATTAAATGTGTTACAAAAAGTAAAACTGAATAAAAAAACAGACAATGATTCTAAGGCTTTCTTACCTTGGGAAATTTCAAAATGAAGTTTCTCATTGGCTGTTTTATAACCAGTTTAACTTTTCTGGTAAGAATTGCTGTGACATGGGTTATCATGAACAGGTGACTCCTTCTCTCAGAGTAAGATAAAGAGACTGTTTCTGACTACTTCACCAGTCTTGCCTCTGTGCCCAAAGTTCAGGCAAGCCCAAGACAATCTTAAGTCAATAAACAGTTCATATTTGGAAATGAGAAAAATAGTTCAAATTAGGGAACAAAGTAAATAAAAAAGAAACCAACGTACTTTGTTGTAGGTGAGGTGGTTTTAAATAAATGGTTGTAAATAAAGAATGATAAGTAGAGCATGTATTTGGGGACATTATGGCTTAAAATGCTATTTCCTTTTAATTTCACAAATAAGCACAGCAGTATTGTTCTGAAAAGCAGGGAAAGGCATGCACCTCTATGAGCCCTTCTACCAAGTAAGACACCAGCTTCTTAAAAAATATGCTTCCTGCACTGTACTGAATTTTTTTAAGATGTAAATTTTAATATATTTTTTTCTCTTTTGAACTTGAACGGGCAACAGAATGGGATGATCCAGAAGGTGACCTGTGGTGCCTTTTGGGTGACTGTGATCTTGTTTATCCTTTTGCAATCACCAGATGAAGATCTAGAGTGACTTCTCTTTCTGTCCCTCTCAGGAGAAGGTGCTGAACGGGAATGAGACCTTTTTCATGAGGAAGAAGAGCTCCTGTGGGACCTGGACCTGGATCTTGTTCTTGACCCATGAGATCTCAAACGTTCTCTGGAACTGGAATGAGACCTTGACTGGGAACTGGAAGAACTTGAATGGGACCTGGCCCTAGACCCTGGACTTGAGGGGGAGGATGAGCATAAAAAGATTGTGAATGTGATGATTGAGACTTTGAGCAAGTTCATCTATTAGATTCCTTTTTATCACTATCTTCTTCACTGGCATCAAGATTATATTTTGAGAGGTCAGCATCATCTTCATCCTCATTAACTTGTATTTAGAAAGATGTTCATCCTCATCCTCTTCTCCCTCAGATTCTTTGTCTTCGACTTCCTTTAAAATATATGCTGGCCTTATATGATGGCCTTTCTTCTCTATTTTTTCTTTTTACATCCAAACCCATCATATTCACCATCAGATTCTTCTCTTTCTGTATAGTCAACATTTTCTCTTTCGTTAAAACTGCCACCACATCCTGTTCTTTTTTCTAACTTGGCATACTCCGGAGTATTACACATTTTACACTCTGATCTGGCCCAATTCACATTACTGCAAGTTTTACTCTGCCAGTCATTAGCACTGAAAAGGCCTCGGCTCTTCTCTAGTGTTTTACCTATTTCAGTTCCCCCTGCTTTCATCATCTTAGCCTCAGTTATCTTCTCCCAACCATATCTATTATAGCTGGTTCTTCTGCAAAGTTCACATTTCCACATTTTTTTTGTTGGGTTAAATCCAGTCACTGTCACTGACTCAGAAGTTCTTGGTTGACATCTGGAATGCCGCCACCACAACCACCAGCAACTATGTCTTCACATATATATGATTATTTTTCAAAGGGGGAAGGAAATATATATATCCTTCCCACAAGGATACCATTGCCTTGCATGCATGCATGTATATATGTATATACATACATACATATATGTATATACACACACACACGCACACACACATATATGGGGAAGAGAGAGAGAAAGGAGGAAAGGGGACTCTCGGTGGCCACCAATGGCAGGAGCTACCATACCAGTCAAGTAAAATGTTTCCTGCCTCATTTCTCTCCTCTTACCCTCCTCTCAAGCCCTAGGAAAACCAGAGACAGCCTAGTGGGTCGTCCAGGAGGACAAGCACAAAGTGCGTAAGTCGACCAAGCTCCCCTGCCTTGCTGCAGCTTTGAAGCTGAAGTCAGCCCAAGATGCATGATGATAGGAAAGAAGGTTGGACTTCTACCAGAGAATAAAGCTTTGATGTTAGACTGGACTAAAATGGGCATTTTATATTAAAAGAGACTATTGACTTATATGTGAGAGTGACAGGAAAAGCTATTTTATATTTTTGAGATTTCACCTAGAGGCAAGACAGTGATTGACAAAAGTGGCACAGAACAACGGAAAAAGCTAATTTATAATTTCACACCTACTGAGTACAAATCAATTTGTCCTTGTTTCCCCTCTCTCTCTCTCTCATACTTACAGTTCTATTATGTTTTATGTGCAAATAAATTTTTCTTTCTTTGTCTCAACTTCTCCCTTCTAGACAAGCATAGAGTCTTCCCTTTAGTAACCAAAAGTCCATGTACTTGTTTGTTTACTTTGGTTTTCAATAAAAAGGCATGTGCCCCTTCCCATATGAATTTTAACCAAATTCCACTGCTCCTCTCAAGCATGAGCTGCCACAGTGGCCTTCCCTCTGCCCCCGACAGTACATTGTTTTGTTCCTCCCATTGCCTATGTGAGTGTAGACACTGGATGCCTGGGGGTGTCTCTCGGTGATTATTGATCTAAACCTATGATCAGGCCTCAGAGTGTCTGCTAACCTGAAGTCCCATAAATGTTGTGAACTCAGTTTTTACTGTGGCCAAATACTCAACACATTTTCATAAAGTTATAACCTTCCCACTTACAATACAAACTAAATCTCCGGAATTGGCAGAACCCTCTCAGATGAAATCCAGCAGAAACATGGCATTGCTACTCTTTTTGCCTGTGTCCTGCAACTTGCACTAGAATGTGACAACTGTGTCTTTCACAAGTTTATGGGCCATCAGTCCTTGCAGACTACTGAGCTAGCTTTCCTGTGCTTTCAAGGCAGAGAACAATTTTGAGCCTGCTGGGAACAGGGTCACCCTCTTTATTTATTCCATATTTTTTTTCCATGGTCAGCTTTCTTCCAGGCACGTTTCTTCCAGTTAGTTCTTGGTGGGTCTCTCAGCTAATACAGGCCTCCAAACCTTCCTTGTAGCATAATCTTGTATTTTATCCTTGTATATGTTGCTTCAGTGTTTAATTGGCTACAGAGTATATGTGGCCATTTCAACAAAAAGTACTGTATTTTTCAGATGATAAGATGTACCCTTTCCCCTCCAAATTTGGGAGAAATAATGGTTGTTAATGCTGCCATTGAGTTCTGTTTACACTTACGTTGGTGAAATATTATGTTCTTTATGTTATTAAATACTTTACTACATTTTTTGCTTTAAATTTTTTTTCCTATTTTTCTCTTTGAAAACCTAGGTGCATCTTATGGTCCAAAAATACAGTATCTCCCTTCATTATGGCAAAAGAGGCTCTTCCAGAATAGAGAAAATATTTGCTTTAAAACAAAGGTTGTGCCCTGGCTGGTGTAGCTCAGTGGATTGAGTGCGGGCTATGAACCAGGCATCGCAGGTTCGATTCCCAGTCAGGGCACATGCCTAGGTTGCAGGCCATGTCCCCCAGCAACTGCACATTCATGTCTCTCTCTCTCTCCCTCCCTCCCTTCCCTCTCTAAAAATAAATAAATAAAATCTTAAAAAGAACAAAAACAAAAAAACCCCACAAAGGTTGCAAGTAGTCAGACATGAATCCAAGACATATTTTGTTTCACCCAAATAGTAATTATGTATGGTTTTAAATTTTTTGAATGCCTTAGAATGCTATTCACTCTTCAGTTCATCTCTCTTTCCTGTTTTATTCATTTACACTACCCGCTTGTCTTCTGTGGACAAGTAGGATTGTAGCTTCTGGAGTAAAATCTGCATTGGCAAACCTGTCTGTGTAAGACAGATTAATGGTCCTCCAAAGATATTCACATCCTAATCCTCAGAACCTGTGAACCTGTCATCTTACCTGGCAAAAGGGACTTTGCAGGTGTGATTAAATTCAGCATCCTGAGATGGGGAGATTATCCTGAATTATCTGGGTGGGCCCAAAGTCATTACAAGGGTCCTTAGAGAAGAAGCAAGAGGATCTAAGTTAGGAAAAGGAGATGTGACAATGGAAGCCGAGGTTGGAATGATGCACTTTGATGACAGAGAAGGGGTCACAAGTCAAGGAATGCAGGTGGTTCCTTCGCACTGGAGGAGGAAGAAGACTCTCCCCTTGAGTCTCTGGAATTAATTCAGCCCTACCAATGCTTTGAATTGAGCCTTAGAAGACTCATTTCATACAGCTGACCTCCAGAACTGTATAATTTGTGTTGTTTTAAGCCACTAGATTTGCTGTAATTTGTTCCAACAGCAATAGGAGTTGTATATACTATCTGCGAGTTAAAAAACAACTGTCTAACCTTCATTTACCCCAGCATCTTCTCTTCTTGGTCTTAGTGGCTACTTTGATGTAGCTTTAGTAACAAAATAAATGATTCCATGGGATGAGAGTCAATGCTTACAAATTTGCTTCATTTCTAAAACTCCAGCGTATGACAATAATTGTTTTTTTTCCCGTCTATTGGGTAAATCATGACTTATAAAGTCCAGAAAATAATGGCTCCATAGGCTTTAGATTCTTTTAACTTTAGGACTCTTTCACCTAGTTAGCAGCCAGAAATGGACAAAGATGAACTTTCCCTTCCTTGTTCTAAGACTTTTGACAATCACTCTCTAGTAGTTTCCCTATGTACTTACTCCATCATACACACAGACAGGAGATAACTTCATCTTGTAGTTTCTATCTCTCTTCTCCCTACTTGTCATTTCTTATTCATCCTTCCTTAAATGTCAGCGCTTCAAGGACACCATTGCCTTGCATGCTTCAAATTCACTCCTGCTTATGAAGACAAATTACATTTCAGCCGCTGAGGTGTGGGCTCAGGAGAAGGATCCTCTGGTGGACATTTAAAAAAATCACTTGCCATGTGAGCAATGACAATGATAAGTCTAAATAAAGGAGACAGGTAGATAGGTTTTATATTTTACTCTCTACTGGTACCAAGGAAGATGTCTTCTTTGCATTGACTATTTCTTTATTTCTTTTAGCTTCAAACTATAAAATGTAGTTAGATATACAGTGGCAAAGCCATAAGGCAATAGAGACAAACACAGTTTGGGTTTTCATCAGCATTTGCAGATTAATAACTGTGGGTCTTGATTTAAGGGGAGAAAATGGTAACAGATGCCATCCCTGTAGGATCTCCAGGTGTGATGGATAAAAAATGGATGTAAAATAGGAGTGTAGGATGAAGCACCTGTTAGTATGACTTCTGTTGTTATTGGCTGTTAAAGAGTTTGACTTGAAATAATCAAAAGAGGGAGTTAAAAACTGGGTCATTCCCACAGCCATGTATTTAAAGCATGTAGGAAGCAGATTACATAAAATTTGAATGGGAATTTATTATTCTGTTTCATTATGAGAAAAATATCGTGAATTATTAAAGGTTCCTACACAACACAGACTCAAGCAATCTCCACCTTCCTCTTTGCTTTACATCATGTAGACCTGGTCTAAGCAAACAATAGAGTATTGTAGGGTGAGGATCCCAAACCAGAGGCCTCATGCCCAGTCAGATACAGGAAGTATTATCTGGGTAATCTAGTACTTTTTTAAAGTGTGATTGCTTTTAGATAAGGCATGGGAAGTGCACACCAATCCTTCTTCTCTTATCGAAGCTGTTTTGCATGTTTTTATTACTTGTTCATGATACAAAGAATTCCATGTTCGTATCCCCAGAATATATCACCTTATATGGCAAAGGGAGCTCTGTAGTTGTGGTTAACTTAAGGATTTTGCCATAGAATGATTATCCTGAGTGAGCCCAATGCATTCACAAGGGTCCTCATAAGTGAAAGAGGAGAGAGGGGTAAGTCAGAAAGATCTGACTTTCTGTAGCATCAGGGCATAATGCTACCTAGCTGGCTTTGTAGATGGAGGAATGGACCACATGGCAAGGAATACAGGCAGCCTCCAGAAGCTGGAAAAGTCAAGAGGAAAAATTCTCCACTAAAACCTCTTGAAGGACTTTGACCCCTGCTGACTCATCGATTCCTTGCTGACCAGCGACTCCTATTTTGGACTTCTAACCACGAGAACTTGAAGAATGAAGGTGGTTCCTTGAAGTGGAGAAGATTTGTGTTGTTTTAAGCCACTAAATCTGTGGTAATCTCTTATAGAAACAACAGCGAACTAACACATTGTCTAACCCTAAAGTTTCTGAGTTTGATAAAACTGAGAAAGAATATAGTAATGTTAAAGTAGCAATAGGTTATATATTTGAGTGTTGCTGTGTACCAGACACTTTTTATATATTAACTCATTTACTTCTCAAAACTATTCTATATGTACGAAGATGAGCCCCATTTTCAGATAGACTGTTGCCCATAAAAGGTAAATAAATTGCCCAAAATCAGGTGACGGTGGCAAGGTTAGAATTCAGGTAACTGGGCTGTAAAACTCATGCCCAGGTATACTGCCTCCATTTTAATGGACATCAGGAGACCTGAGCAGCTCCCGGTCATCTGCAAGTAACTTGATGAATCACTTCCTTTCCGAGCCTGAGATCCCTCATCTATAAATTACAGAAATTGGAGTAGATCAGGGTTGGAGTAGATTTTAAGCTTTTAAACAACATTATTTTATCCCCACCAAATGAAGTCATGAATGGAACTTCATTGTTAAACAAATGAAAGAGATAAAGGAACTACTGCTTGAGTTGAAGCAAGGCAGGTGGTTGGGTTTTGCTCTTTCAAGTTTGGTCCCTGAGGAGTCCCATCAGAATCCAAGAGCACCAAGCAACATGATGTGAGAAGCACCCAACCACATGATGTCTAAGATCTTGTCTAACAGTATATGATTCTACATGTGACATCTTACAAAAAATTTAGAAAGTCAAATAAATTAACAAAAGGTAAAATATGTTGCGTGGACCTCATAGCCTGGTGAAACAAAGGGTATGGGTCACTTTTTCTTTGATTTTATTTCATGATATATTTCCATGTTTCATCTTATCCATGTCAGTCTGTAAGTCTTAGTATGTTGGACACATTCCTTATTTCCGGGCCTTTGGCATTGTCCTGTTTCCCAGTGCTAAACTCAGCCCTGCAGTGAGCAAGTCTCCAGTATAAGGACAGGGAAAAAAAGGATCATTTCCATTTTGTAAGCTGATGCATTGCAAACTCTGGGTTGGTTCTTACCTTCACAGGAGAATGCAGACTTGCTTAATGTCATTTTCCTCAGTTCTTACTTGCCTCTTAGTGTTTATGAAATCCAGTCAACTGGTGTGGCTGATAAATGACCTGAAATAACTCATCAGTAATAACACACATTTGCCTTGGCCCTTGGCAGAGGTACACATGTGACAGAAGTAAAAGGGACTTTGGAGATGATCAAGATAAAACCCATCTTTGTACTTCCATCTGTTCTTCCACTTTACCCCTGTCCCTTTCTACAGGAAGTCTCATAAAACTATCTTTAAGGAACTTCACTGAGAGACAGAATTCAGACATCAAATTTCTGGGGCAACTCAGGCTATTTGGGATAACAGGTGATAGTGTAGGAAAAGTGTTGAAGTAAAAACAATTCCTTACTTATTCAAGTCAACCTTACTTATATTTTTATATATATGTTTACTCATTCAAGTGAGGTTCTTAAAAATACTGCATCCCATTATGTGTCAGGCACTATCCTAATTGACGGACATGCAAAGTTTCATAGACAAAGATTCTAACTTCAAAGAATGCATAGCCTAGGAGAAAACAGACATACCAAAAATATCATTATCAAAGGACAATTATTATATTTTAAATACTTTCAATGTATAAGGGAAAAGATTCTAAGAGCTTGTAGGTCAAGGAAAGTTTATACAACAGATATTATTTGATTTTAAACTTGAATTTTAAGTGAAAATTTGACAGATGACACAAGAAGGGGTCAGGATTCTATGTAAAAAACAACACAGGTATCCACTGACCTGGAGATATGAGTAAGTAAAGGCATTTCTGAGAACTGGAAAATAAAGTGTTCAGGGACATACAGAAGAGAGGCTAAGACTAGTGTGGTAAGAGATGGGAATCCAGATTAAAAAGGGTTTTGTAAACCATGCATAGTAGTTTGGATTCTATTCTATTCTATATTCTATAGTGATGAGGAGCCATTAAAGAACTTTGAAAACAGTAGTGATCTGATCAGATTTATGAATTAGAAAGATAAACCCATGACAGTAGCACACAGGCTCCCATAACAGTATGACTGTCTGGTGGGGAAAGAGAAGCATGGGCTAAAAGAAGAGCAACTGTTAGTGAAGATACTAAAAATTATTCAGATGAGATATGAGGAGGGGCTGAAGTAGCACAGCGGAGTTGGTAATGGAGATGTAGGCAGGATTCTAGACATATTTAGGTAGAAAAATTTAAAGAACTTGGTGATAAACACTATGAAGGGCAAGGAAAAAGAAATTCCCTAACAATCATTTGGCATCTGGTTGGAAATACTGAATGCCCGTTCAAAGAAGCAGACAGTGTAAGTAGAATAGTTTTATTGAAGATGACAAGTTCTATTTTAAACATGTATATTTTGAGGCATCTGAAAGATAACTGAGAAAATAAATTGAGTATTTCCTTAGATTCTGGAGCTTAGAAGTGAAATCTGTCAAAAGCTGCAGGTTTTGAAGTCACATAGATTAGTTTTAGCCATTGGAATGGATGAGATTGTCCAGTTTCTGGGAGACCTTAAATACTAGGCTAGAAATAAGGACTATTTCTTTTATGCACATGGAACCCAGTGAAAATATCTTTTGAGGGGGGAATGATGGAATAGGGGAGGTAATGGTGAAATGGGAAGTAATTTTGTCAGCAGCATATTTGATAAATATTAGAAGTGCTTCAAAACAGAGTTTTTCTTAACAAACAAAAATTTGGTGAAGTAGAAGAGGTGCCTCAGGATTAGCCAGTGACTCCTCAAGGGAGTCCAAGCAGAGTTGTACTTTGTACCTCACAGATGCAATCAGGACTTGTGATACAAATTCATTTTGTATTGAGAAGAGCATAGCATTTAACAAATGTAAGTAATTCTGTACAACAGAGGTCTCAGAGGTACTACTCTGAAAACTACCTAGCACCTGTTTAATTAATATGAGGAAACACTATAATTGGGAATTTTCACTTCACAGAATGTGCTCAATTCATTTCCTCTGTATCAGAGAACTGTCATTATAAATCAGTCTGAGAGTTGAACTATTCACTCATTTCATTGTTATGTTTTTGTGTTTGCAACAAAAAGCTGTCAGGAAAGGTTATGGTTAGGTTAAAAATGGATTCTTTTGCTGAAAGGCAAGGCCATATATCTAGGAATTTTAAAAAGTTAGCAAATCATGTTGTCGTCTCTTGCTTTCATAAAACGACTCATTCAAATTACTGCATGATTTCATTGGTAATACATGTCCACAGAGATTGAATGGAAAAACCATGCAAAACCAAGTCCAGTCTCTAAAAACTAGTGCCTATTCCTGGAGCCATCACTGGTATCACTGACTCTTCTCCCCATGATCCAGTTGCATATATATTTCTTTTTAAAGATTATCTAATAGAGCATGGATATAGTTATGTTTTTTTTTCTTCAAAAAAAATTGGGGCTACACATATATAAAAAATAAAAATCACCTGTGTCACTTGTGCTGAGCTTGGAGACTCCCAGGAGAAGCTAAGCTGACTGCCACCAGTGTCATGTCTAGGTCTACTTAGCAAGAGGTACAGGGGCTGGGTGCTCACTGAAGCCAGTTGTTGCTTCTTTGAGGGGATTTAGGAAGTTGTGAAGCGTGAGGCAAGACCAGCCATCCATATAGAAAAGTCTCTGTTAACAAGTTGAGTGGCCCCACAGTTTGGGTGGGATGGAGTCTCAGGGGATCTCAGGGAAAGGAAAACAGTATTAGCCAGGTTGATGGAGTCTCAAATATGACATCTGCCTGCTGACTCTGTGGCTCTGTGCCTCAAGGGTTCGGAAAAAAGACAATGGCCTCTGCCCACCTTTCTGTTGGGGAGAAAGCTGTCCTCCATCTCTCATTTTGATGCCAGACACTGAAGTTCTTCCCTGTATGCCACTGGAGTGTTTCAAGCTGCTACTCTGGTGCTGGAGCTCAGGGGGAGTGAGTCTGAGTAAGTCTGTGTGTGGGTTCTTCCAGAGAAATTGCTTGGGACTCCAAAAGTTTCTTTCACTGACTCAGTCACCACTGTTTTTTACAGCCAGAAGTTATGGAGTCTTATTTTCCTGACACTGGAACTCGGGGTTGGGAGCTTGGTGTGGAGCTGGGACTCCTTGCTCCCGAGATATTCCTCCTGAATTTTTATCCAACACATATGGATAGAGGACCAATCTGTTCCACATCTCCACCCCTCCTACCAGTCTGGATGGATGTGGTTTCTCTAATTCCACAGTTGTCAGACTTCCACTCAACTCATTTTCTGCCAGTTCTGAGTGATGGTTGTTCTATAAATTAGTTGTAATTTTGATGTGGTTGTATGAGAAGTGAGCCATGTAGCCCAGGCAAGTTGGCCCTGGAAAAACACAGGTGGTGACTGACCTTGGCCTTCACCAACCTTCAAATCCCAATGCCTGCACAACCAGTGGACAGCTACAGACCTTGTTGGAGCACCACCTCCATGTCCCTGTACAGCTGATCTTCCACAGAGGGTGGAGGTTGATGGTCAGTGGTCACATGCAGTTGTTGCAGGTGACTGGCCTGGGTAAATCCTTCCCATTGACCTGCCAACAGCAACCAAGGTTAAAACTACAAGAGGAGAGTATACTGAGCCCACATGAATGGTGCAACTCAAGTACCCAGCATGGGTGATAGGGGAGGCTGTGCCAGTGGACCTTACAGGACACCTACTACATTAGGCCATGCTACCAAGACACAGAGTCATAATACCTCTATTTAATACATAGAAACAAACACAGGAAGGATGCCAAAATGAGAAGACAGAGAAACATGGCTCAAATGAAAGAACAGATCAATACTCCACAAAAAGAACTAAACAAAAGGGAGGTAAGCAATCTATCAGATGCAGAGTTCAAAACACTGGTTATAAGGATGCTCAAGGAACTTAGTGAGGACCTCAACAGCATAAAAAGAATCCAGTCTGAAATAAAGAATTAACTAATGGAAATAAAGAACAATTTATAAGGAAACAACAGTAGAGTGGATGAAGCTGAGAATCAAATCAATGATTTGGAACATAAGGAAGTAAAAAACAACCAATCATACCAACAAGAGAAAAAAATAATTAAAAAAATCAAGGATACTATGTGCAGCCTCTGGGACAACTTCAAGCATTTCAACACTCATATCATAGCAGTGGCAGAAGGAGAAGAGGAAGAAGAAATTGGAAATCTATTTGAAAAAATAATGAAAGAAAACTTCCCTAATTTGGTGAAAGAAATAGACATGCAAGTCCAGGAAGTACAGAGAGACCCAAACAAGATGGATGCAAGGAGGCCCCTTCCAATACACGTAATTAAAATGCCAAAGGTTAAAGATAAAGAGAGAATCTTAAAAGCAGCAAGAGAAAAACAGTTAGTTACCTACAGGGGAGTTCCCATAAGACTGTCTGCTGATTTCTCAAAAGACGCTTTGCAAATTAACAGGGATTGGCAATAAATATTGAACGTTATGAAAAGCAAGAACCTACAGCCAAGATTGCTCTACCTAGCAAAGATATCATTTAGAAATGAAGGGCAGATAAAGAGCTTCACAGACAAGAAAAATACTAAAAGAGTCTATCATCACCAAACCATTATATGAAATGTTAAAGGGACTTATTTAAGAAAGTAAGAACATCAAAACTATGAACAATAAAAAGACAAAAATACATATCAATTAACAATTTAATCTAAAAAACAAACTAAGCAAACAAGAACAGACACAGAATCATGGATACAAGGAGCATTTTGATGGATGCCAGATTGGAAGGGAGTATGGGGGAAAGGGTGAAGAGGTAAAGGGATTAAGGAATACAAATAGGTTGTATTCCAGTTACAGAATAGCCATGGGGATGTAAAGTACAGTATAGGAAATAGAATAGCCAAAGAACTTATATGTATGACCCATGGACATGAACAATGGTGTGAGGATTTCCTGAGGGAGTGCAGGGTGCTGGATAGAGGACCACAAAGGAGGAAAAATTGGGACAACTGTAATAGCATAACCAATAAAATATAATTAAAAATAGAAAAACCAATGCAATCTAAAAAATTAAAAAATAATAAAAATCACCTATGCCTTATAGGGATAATTATTGTTTAATGACTAAAATAAAAATAAAGAAGATTATTGTTGACTTGGAATATATTTTACCAAACAAAGCAAAATACTCATTTTTTTTATGCCTTAGCTTAGATACTTCTTTCTTTCTCTCCTTCCCAAATTGGCTCCTCTTGCTAACATTGATGTTTTCCAAGAGAGCTTGTATACTCAACAGAAAAGGTAGAAGAAAGGCAGAACGCTACCCCAGGCAAGCCACTTTGTGTTTGAAATTTCCAATAAACAACAGATAGATATTTTAAATATGTGGTTGGACATAACAGTTTGTAGCTTAATAGTGAAATCATGTCTGGCGTTCAGGCAACTATTGATATGTACAAAATCACCAAATATGAGAATGTAGATAGAGGAGAGGACTGTGGGGCTGACCCACACTGAAATATTGAATAAAGTCTAAGCCTACATAGAAGGTTGAGAAAGGGTGGCTGGCCCTGCCTGGGTGGCTCAGTTAGTTGGAGCATTATTCCACATGCCAAAAAATTGTATGTGTGAATCCCAGTCAGGGTACATGCCTAGGTTGTGGGTTTGATTCCCCATAGGGGAACATCTGGGAGGCAACACATCAGTGTTTCTCTCTCTCTCCCTCTTCCTCTTTCTCTAAAAAATCAATAAAAATATCCTTGGGTGAGGATTAAAACCAGAGAGAGAGAGAGAGAGAGAACGTTGCTGATGATGTCATGAAGTCCAAGCAAGAGGATGTGCCATTTATGTTGAGTTTGCAAAGAAGTCAAGAGAGAGGTTAACAAGGAAGGATTTCCTCATCTGAAATTCTTTTCCTCCTTATTTTCATGGATAATTATAACTCATCCCCTTGACTCAGATGAACAACCATTCTCTTCAAAACTCTTTGTTGAGTCTTTTTTTACCACTCCTTAACAACTATTTCTCTCTATACCTCTACTTTCTCTCAAATAGTTCTTGCAATTTTGCTATTTCTAGGCTAAATATCTGTCTCCTTGGAATATACACTTTTGTAGGGCCAAGGCCATTGCCTTTCTTGTTAATCAGCATACTTCTAGGACTCAGCATTGTAAATGCCACATAGTAGGTGCTAAGAAATGTTTATCAAAGAAATAAATGAATGAATGAACTAGATCCTTCTTACATTTTTCTATTGTTCCCAGTCAAGAAAGTATATACAACTGCCCTTTCCCCTTCCGTGGTTAATGTTTTGTTGTTGTTTTGAAGAATTAGTACCAGGCGTTTTCTGTGACTAGGGTGATTTGTGTCTGCCATCTTCCCTTACTTCCTTTCTGTTCACCCTTTTCAGACAGCATACTTTGACTAGTTCTGTGCATGCTCTATAATCTCTTCTTTGCTGTTTATGTGTTTCTTCTTTCTATGTAAACTCAAAGTGGTAGGGTGGAAGGAGGCCTAGAATAGGATCTAAGAACCATAGGCTCTAGTTTCTGCTCTGGCAATAACAGCTATGTGATGTAGGTGAGTCAGGACTCTAGACTTGCTAGTTCTCATCTGTGAAAATCTGTTAAAATGTCTTTTTATTCTGTTAAAAGGACTGTATCATTTTATTCTATCCACTGATGCCCCAACATTTGCTGAGTAAGCTCTATTGTACTCTGCCTACAAAGAACAATTTACAAATCCTTCAGTTATATATTCAAGAAGTAGAATTTACAGTTTGCTTGACTTTATAAACTTATAAAACTGGAAATTATCTTCAGCATTGGTGATTCCAAACTTTCATGCAATGCACATATTTTTATATCATTCTTTTAATGTACTGTTGAATTTAGTTTGCTAGTATGTTGGTGAGAATTTTTACACCTATATTCATTAGTGATATCGACCTATAAGTTTTCTTATAGTGTCTTTGTCTTGCTTTGGTATCAAGGTAAGTTTGAAAGTGAATTCTCTCTTCAATTTTTAAAAAAAGTTTAAGAAGAATTTGCACTAATTTTTTTTTTTTAATATTTGGCAGAATTCACTATTGAAACTATCTGTCTGGCCCTGGGCTTTTTTTTTTTTCCTTGGGGAGGGGATGGGGGAGAATTTTTATTACTGATTCAATCTTGTTTGTTACTGGTCCGTTTGGTTTTTTAAATTTCATCATGGTTTAGCCTTGCTAGAATGTATGTTTCTAGAAATTTATCCATTTCTTGTCGATTATCTAATTTGTTGCCATATAGCTGTTTAGAATAGCTGCTTATCATTCTTTTTATATCTGTCATATCAGTTGTAATGTCTCCTCTTTCATTTCTGATTGTATTAGAATCTATTCTCTTTTTTTAGTTAGTTCAGCCAATAATTTATCAATATTGTTTATCTTTTAAAAAAACTCAATTTCATTGATTTTTTCTAATTTTTATTCACTATCTAATGTTTGTTATTTTCTTCTGCTTATTTTGAGTTTAGTTTGTACACATTTTCTTTTCATTTTTTTATCACAATGCTTTGAAAATAAAAATAATTTATGTTTTTTTACTTCAAATATATTTTCAGTTCCCATTCGATATAGTGGCAGGCAGTGTGGTATAGTGGACACCATTTTGAAGTCCAATGAACCAGGTTTAAAGCTCGTCCCGCACCTACTGGATGTTCAACCTTTGGTAAAGTACTTAGTGTCTCTGAGTGTTGCATGTTTTTCCGGTCAGATGGAGGTGATGGTCTGGCCTCCAGTACTGAGCAGGGCATTGTCACTTTATAATTATTTCATTTTACAACAGGTCACAGGTGAACATATCTACAATCAAAGTGATGTCCATGCTGAGGGAGCTGACCCATGCAGTCAGGCCATGACTTTGATAGAATACTTTAAGCCATTCCACGCTGAGGTCCCTCGGGGTCATCTGGAAGCCCATGCTGAGGATGTGCTCAAAGAAAGAGGAAAGGACTATAATCCATGCCCTTCTGTTGCTGACGTTTAAGTGGGGTTTAAGTGTCTTCTTCTCTTTGGGGTCATCTTCAAAATTATACCCAATATCTTCATGATTTGTATTCATTTTCCAAGATTTTTTTTCCCAGGACTTGGGGTGGTGTGACCTCACTGGGCTCCTGGCCAGATTCCTTAACTTGCTGTGTTTCTTGGAGCCCCCCAAATGGCTGGGCATAGAGGTTTGTTGCTGTACAAAATTTCTTAATAACATATTTAACATTCTTCAGTTATTTCTTCAAGATTACCAGTGCTATGGGAAGGTCACTATTTCATATTTTTCTTCTGTCTTTAAGAAAAATTTCCAAAAGTTTAATTATGATAAATGTTATTAAATGTATGTTAAACATTCAAATAAATGTATAATTAATGCATTTTATTAGCTCTTCTATTCTTGAGCATCATAGCAACCACTAACATCTCTAATGCAATTCAGAGTTAAGGACAGCTCATTTGATTCTCTAACAATTTATATGTTAATTTTCATTAAAGATGTAGTTTTGCTCCTTTTCCCAAATAATATTTTATGTTAACTAGAATAACCTGACGTGGGCGCTTGATAAAATATAAAATGCCAAAAATACATTTGGTGTACCAGTAAAATTCTTTCAACTAGTTTTCCCTTTCAGCATAATTTTTTCTAGTAAAGTAGTCACATTCATATTTATCAGCCACTGATCCATGACAATGATCTATGTGTTAAGTGTAACAATTAATAGTTCACAATGATAAAGTTGTTTTCAGTTTTCACAACGTGAGAAAACAGGTTTAATGAGAATTTTCTAAACAAGAAATAGTAGATATAAGCATTTCAGACCCGGGAGGGAATGTTAATGTTTACTAATTCCTTATTACAATTCTGGTGGGAAGGAAGTCGCTAAAAACAACACCGGCATTAGTGACAGTGACAGTGACAGAAATGGAAGCAACTCTCCTAAGTCCCATGTTTGTTGTACTCTACTGGCTATAAGAGGAAAAGGATATCGATGTTACAATAAGGCGTATGTAGGGTTTTACAGCAGGGGTCGGCAAAGTAGAGCCTGTAGGCCAAATTTTTGTCTGCCTCCGTTTTTATATGCAAAGTTTGATTGCAACTCTGCCACTCTTTTTACGTGTTATCTAGGACTCCTTTTGTGCTTCATTTGCAGAGCTGAGTAGTAACAAAAGAGCCCTTAAGGCCCACAAAGTCTAAAATTCCTACTCTCTGGCCCTTTGTAGAAAAAGTTTACCAAACCCTGCCTCATAGTATAGCAGAGTGAAATGCTCAGCCTCTCTTAATCCATCTAGGTCAAGTCTGCTGTGTTCCCGTGGCCTTTAGGTTAATAGTTTCTGCTCAGTCTTGCACAGAGACATGCCAATCATTAGAGGAATTCTGCTTTCAGTTTGAGTTTTACAAAAACAGCGCCTTATCAGAAAGTGCCTCTTCTGAGGAGATAAGGGAAGTATGTATTGTTTGTCAAAGATTTGCAAGAACCTCATGAGCAGACTGGCATCAACTAGGGTTGACAGACTAAGCACAATCTTCCTCAGACCCCTGCTGGTGCCCAGATGTCTACAGTCATCAATCACCTCTTGCCCTTCCCGCTTTCCCTTTTTTTCACATAAAAGAAAGCTGTACTTTCTTAAGATGGATTTGAGGCCTAACTATGTCTCCCATCTTCCTCGTTGGCACTTTCTCTGTCGATAAACCTTCCTTTACTCCAGAGTGAGGTTTTGAGTTTTGGCCTTTTGAAGCATCAGGTACGTGGACTTTGGAAAGTAACAATAGGTCTTAAATAGCTCACATTTGTTATTTTATTTTGTCATCACAACACTTACAAAATAGATAAGACGAGCATTACTATTATCTCTATTTTATGCATAAATAAATTGAGACTTGGGACTGTGGAATGATTTTCTGCAGGTCCTGTGGTGGTTTGGTTGTTGGAATGGAACAAGCGTCTGGGTTTTCCATATCCCTAGGTCACATCTCTTTTTATTTTCCAACTTCCCAGAGTCCCCTAAACATAAAAGCTTCCACTTCTCTCTCTGTATCTGTGATATTGGATTTTATAATAATAAATATGTATTTGGTTTTCATCACCCTTTCTGGTACAGAGATCCAAAAACCCTCAGAATTTCATAAGTGATAAGAGCAACAAAGGTGCCTCGTGCCACTGGGTGGGGATAGAAGTCCAGGTTTCCCATTTGGACTCCATCTGCACTGTTAGAGAAAGGTCTTCCTGACTGCTCACAGAGATGGGAGCTTTGGTTTCCTGCTCAGCCTTTTCTGACCAAACACTGGGGGAGATTAGGGCACCTGGCAAGAGTGGAAGCCTAGGCTCTCCATTTGGCCTTTGCTGGTGGTATTGGGGGTAGGTCAACAGGTTTTATTGGTAGTGTTGGCTGGACTAAATCTCTTATTGGCTAAAGGTTTTATTGGATAAAGATTTTATGTTTTCTTTTCTGGTTCTTTAACTAGAGAAGACCAAGGCTCTTATCTCCTTAGGTCTTCTTTTGTCTGTTTACACAAGCATTTTGCTGGCTTCTCCAGTATCCAGCATATCCACACACACACACACACACACATCATGATAGTATATGTATATAGATAATGTATATATACCTATATTGAAATATATATCATTTTATATATCTCTATCTATCTCTAGCTATATGACATTCCTCATTTCTCAGGTAACAAGCCAATTTGCCTTTTTACACCACTATTCAGAGTCTTGTTACATTTGTTTTACATATAAGGCCAACAGTTTTTAGCTGTACTTGGTTGGAGTACTAGAATAATTACATCTCTTCTATCTTCAGGAAGCAGAAGTCTTTGTCCCCATTGCTCAATTTTGTTTTGTTTTTTTCTGTGCCCTTCTACAGGCCTCTACCACGTCTGGCCCTTCTTTGCAGTTCTCTGCACCTGTCTTTATTCTTACTCATCCTAACAGAATTATAATAGACTTCAGTCATGCAAAGGACTTCTGTATTTAAGAAAAGACCTGATAAATTACATCCAAGGTATTAATAACTAAATCTGACTTAATATGTTATATATCCAGGTCTATTCTCATTTTAACAGAGAAGAATTTCTAAAGCCAATTAAATTAGGCTTGAAATGCTTGAATAGTGGCCCCATTGCAGTCCTGTCAAGGTAGGTTTTACAGTCAAAGATATTTTTTGTGATAACCTAAGTCATTATTTCATTTTTGTCTATATATGTAGGTAAGGTAGCTTTATAATAGGTCAGATTCTTAGTTTTAGGCTTAAACCTATGCCCTTTGGATATGACCTTGAACTGGGAGGTTTTCCCTGGTAGCACCATAACATTGCTTGCCAAACATTGTCATGTTTGCTGGCCAAATACTCTAATATTGCTATGGAATGGTTATAAGTCAGCAGTTTCAATGAATATTTTTGACTCATGGAAAACAACATCACTGCATTTCACTGCCTATTAAAAAGACATATTAGTTGAACATGAGCAACTTTTCTTTCTTACTTGCTTTCTCAGGGAAACTTAGGCCCTGAAAAAGCGATTGAAATACTAGTACAATGCCTGTGGCAAACCTTGTTCCACTTGAATTTTCCACAGGAACCCATGGATGTGGCATAGTTTAATAACTTCCAAGGAAGTTAACTCATCTGCTTTTCTGGGGCCTTGGAAGTGAAAGATTTGACAGGGGGTGTGATACCTCCGGCTCCATTCTTTTTTCTTGGGATTGCTTTGGCTACTTGGGGTCTTTTGTGGTTCCATACAAATCTGATGATTTTTTGTTCCATTTCTTGAAAAAAATGTCGTCATGATTTTGATGGTGACTACATTAAATCTATATGTTGCCTTGTGAAGTATAGACATTTTAACTATGTTGATTCTTCCAATCCATGATATATTTCTACTTCGTTACATCTTTTTCAATAATGCTGTGTTGTTTTCAGTATATAGGTTATTCACATCCTTTGTCAAGTTCATTGCTAGGTGTTTTATTATTTTTGTTGAAATTGCAAAAGAAATTGGTATTTTTAATTTTTCTTCCTTGAAATTTCATTGTTAGTATATAGGAGTACAGTGGATTTTTGCATATTGATTTTGTATCCTATCACTTTACCATATTTATTTATTGCTTTTCATAATTTTTTATGGATATTTTATATATAAACTCATGTCACACTAAAAAAATTAAGAATAGAGTTACCATATAACTCAGCAAACCCTCTCCTGGGTATTGGCTTGAAAAATTCGAAAACATTTATTTGCAAAGATTTGTGCACTCCTATGTTCATGGCAACATTATTATTCATGGTGGCCAAGACATGGAAACAACTGAAGTGTCCTTCGATAAGTGATTGGGTAGAGAAGATGTGGTACATGTATACAGTGGAATACTACTCAGCTGTAAGAAAAGATGAAATACTGCCATTTGTGACATGTGGATGGATCTTGAGAACGTCATGCTAAATGAAATAAGTTAGTCAGAAAAAGTTAAGAACCTTATCATTTCACTGATATGGAGGATAGAAAACAACAAATGAACAACAAGAAAAACAAACAAAAAACCTCACAGATAGAGACAACAGTATGGTGGTTACCAGAGGGAAGGGGGTGGGAAGGGTGGTGAAGAATAAAGGGGGCCAAGTATATGGTGATGGAAGATGACTAACATATACTTATTTTTCACTGACTGTTGGTTTGGGATTTAGACTAATTTAAATACTCAGACCTAAATCCTATATGACCTTAAACGTGTTCCTGGAGAAATCTTCAAACTTCTCCAAATGTAACTGTGTGCATGTGTGCATGAATGAGTGTATAACATACAGGCACATTCACATGCACATGTGTGTGTCAGAGAGGAGTGCAGTGGTGGCAGTGGCATACAAGACCACATGAAACAATTGTATAGAAGAAATTTTACTTCAACCAGTTTATCCAGAAGGATTCTTAAAAAACTGGAGGTTTTTAAGTGCCTACTGGTTATCTGCATTCAGAAAGGAGGGTCATATCAATTATTCAAAAGTAACAATTTTAAGTCAAGGATTTGTTTAATTATGAGGTGATATAATGGTCAAATAGACAAAGATATTACAAGTAGTTCACAGCCTATCTTTGCATCATGATTAGTTGGATAAAAATAGGCAGAAATATAATGGCCAATCTTTGAAATAATAACCTCCAACATAATAAAAACCAGAGAAGAAGCAATTAACCCAGAAAACCAAGATTGAATACTTACATAGAAATAGTCGATAATTACTTAGGTTGAAGTCATTTCAATGCCAATTCATTTAACAATGGTTCAAAAATTAAGCAAATTGTAGCATGTTACAAATGTCCATGGAAAATGTGCTCTTTTTGATTGATCGGAACATTATAGAAATGTCTAATTTAGAATTTGAGATGCAGAGATGTGAGTGGTTACAATATAAAAATTATCTGTCCTACTTCTCAGTTACCCTAGCTATAGTTGGACTCTTGAACTAAAAGGGACTATACTTGTTTGTAAAACAAATCATTCCATTGTTGAACAGTTCAAAAAATTATAAAATAAATGTTTTCCCTAATATCTTCATATCTGTAAACTAGGCCACTAGAGAGAAACTGTGATTGTAGCGGCCAGGGCACTGGATCAGCAATCACAAGTTCAGGTTCACATTCTGACTTCTCCATTCACCAGCTTTGCTCCTTCACAGCCCTTCATCATTTTTTTGTCTGTTTCCTTCTGTAGGAAATTACAAAACACCACACATCTAGCCTATGGCACTGTCATGAGATTTCAATGAAAATACTGTGAATATGACTTAAAAATCAGCAATTGTTAAATACATAAAAAGCACTGTTGCTCATTCTGACAGACTCATATAAAATACTCCTACAAGATCTTCCACATTCACAATGTGAATTTTTTAGTGAGCCAATGATCAAAAGATTATGTTCTAAAGACTCATGTATATCAAACACATTGCAGTTTCATGAGGCTGCTGTGGTTTAATTATAAGCTCACAAAATCTGTAATTTGCAGAATTTTGCATTTTTTCCTCTTTAAGATTAAAGTATGGTTGTCAGCCTTTTAAATTTCTATTGCCATCTGGCAGTGCCCCCGCTCTCTGTCTCTCAAGTCGAGAGCATAAACTTTCAGTTATGAGATGAATACATTCTGGGAATCTAATGTCCAGCATGGTGATTATAGTTCCTAACACTGTATTGTGTACCTGAAATTTGCCAGGTAAGGCTTACACGTTACCACCACAACACACACACAAACACACCCATGCGTGCATACACACACAAATGGTAACTCTGCGAGGGGATGAAGGTGTTAATTAGCTTGATTGTGTTAATCATTTCACAATGTATACGTATAATAAATCATCACATGTGCATATTGAGTATATGCAATTTTTGTTTTTCAATGATATCTTAATAAAGCTGGTGGGGGAGGGCAGCAGCTCTGTCATCACATCCACTATTTGAAAGATTTGTCATTTTTAAAACAATCAAACCTATTATTTTATATGTTTACATATTTTATGTATTAGAGTCTTTTGAAAGCTGAAGTTCAATTAAGTGGGGAAGTACAAGAGAGGACCCACCTTGAAAATAATTTCAAATCTTTCTTTTGTGTAAAAATTTTTCATTCAGATTGGGACAGAAATAAAACAAAGATTGCATTGTTCTACCTTCTTGGTGACTTCTTAGAACTTCCTGGTACTGAGAAACCATAGGTTAAAGTGAATGGTTTAAAAATTCAGTTCACATAGTGCTTGCCTTATTCATATCACTACACTGAAACCTTTAGTCTGATATTTTTCATCACTTAGAGAAGTTTCCAGTATCTCCCAGGCTCCAGGGACCAGTGATAGTATCTGACATTGTGCCTAGATATGTGGCTGCTTCTGTCACTCATGGGCCTTGTTCCCAGCTGGTTTTAATGTAGTTACTCTTCTCAAGGCAGGAAAAATGGAACAGAGTTGGTCTAACATGTAGGTAGATGAGGCAGCCTGTCACATAGGTTATAATAACAACATAAATGGGTCTTTTGAAGGTCATTAGTCATGGCTATACATGCATGAATGTAATACTATACAAATATTTAATTTCTTTAAATCCTGTGAAGAAGCTCTTAATATTACAGTATCTAATATTTTGACAGAGATACAGATTCAGGGGAATTAAGAGACCTTGACTAAGCAAGGAAGTGGCAGTTCTGTGTCTCAAACTCAGGTCTTATGACCTCCAAATCTCCAGCTCACCTGACACCACTGATTCCTTAAACACCTATTGCACTGCGATGTAGCTCACATTCCAGCATTATTTAGTTATTCTTATTTATAGTCTCCCAAACTTGATTATAAAAACCATGCTTCCTATTTCTTTTTTTCCAAAGCAGCTAATATATACCCCTATTAAGAAAATGTTTGCTAAAAATTTTTGATAGCTTATTTTTATTGTATTTTTTCCATTACCATTTATCCTTCTTACACCCTCTTCCACCTCCAACCACCCCTTCCCCCTACAAATCACCACACTGTTGTCCGTGTCTGTGAGTTCTTTTTCTTTTCACTTGATCCCTTACCCCTCAAGGCTGCCACCCCCCCACACACATGTCAGCCTGCTATCTATGAATCTGTCTCTATTTTGCTTGTTAGTTCAGATTGAGTCACAGTTAGTGTATTGACATCAATTGCTATTCAGCAGAACTCAAGATGTATGCATTTTGACAGATAAAAGAGGTATACATTCAAAGAACATGAAGAGAAATAATATTCAGTTCTGAGAATTATGAACTTAAAATTTTTAAACAATTTTATTTATTTATTTTAGAGAGAGGGGAGGAAAGGAGAGAGAGAAACATCAATGTGTGGTTGCCTCTTGTGCACCCCCTACTGGTGGCCCAACCTGGCCTGCAACCCAGGCATGCACCCCTGACTGGGAATTGAATCTGTGACCCTTTGGTTTGCAGGCTGACACTCAATCCACTGGGCCACACCAGTCAGGGATGAACTTAAATTTCTAAGGGAAGCTGAGGTTAGTCTCCTGGAGGAACGCCTGAAGACGAAACATCAGGTGAAAGGTAAGAGGGTATCTGAGACAGAAGTGACACATTTATAATATTTTACCATCTGGCCAATAACCTTAGGCATAGAGAAGAACTTCAGGGGAACTGAGGACATAGTCCCTTTAAGGGTTTTGTCACGTGTTCTGACCTTGTTACCTTCTCCCCATTAGCACTGTTTGCTGCCAAATCTTTGAGTTAGGGGATGTCGTTCCAGCTTCATCAGAAGTGATGCCTCTCTTCCTTCCCCTCATCCCCTCTTCCCTTCCCTCTTTTTCTAGAATAAAAGATGATAAAAGTTTAATGTGTATCTAATTATGAAAATAATATATATTTAAAAATCACAGAAAAGATAACCAAATTAAAAAACTAAAGAAAATAAGACCATCTCTAAAATAAATTTTAAAAAGTA
The DNA here is from genome assembly GCA_004024845.1 of Tonatia bakeri. Lineage (NCBI taxonomy): Eukaryota > Metazoa > Chordata > Mammalia > Chiroptera > Phyllostomidae > Tonatia > Tonatia bakeri. The sequence continues at coordinate 82,745 of PVIA01000948.1, read as the reverse complement.
ACTAGCATTCATATTATATGGCTCTTCAAACTTTTATATGTATATAAATATACACAGGGTTGAATTTACTACTGTTTTATCAACCTCTGTTTTAACTTACCAGCATCACTTCTAACAGTTGTAGAAGATGCCAGTACATGCTGTCGCTCATGTTTAAAATGGATTCCCTATTGCTGGGTATTCAGATTGTAATGAACATCTACATACGAACATCTTTGTCAACTTTTAGGATTACTTTCAATGGCTAAATCCATAGAAATGGGATTTAGGGTCAAAAGAAATGCAAATTTAGAAGACTTTCAAACTTTTTAAAAAATCTTGAGAAGTCTTTTAATAAAGTGTCCTTATGCTCTCTCCAATATGGGCTATTATCAGACTTTTAAATCTTTAGAAGCATGGATCCCTCACTTTGTCCTCCCCACCCCCTACCCATTTAAACAGGTGAATGGCTTTATGCTTTATCACTTCAGGGGAGATATCAAGTGTAGAAAACAGAAGTAGCCCATGAGAAATTTTGGTTTCCTCACCATCTCCACCATCCCCAAATCCTTAGGCTCTTTGAAGAGCACAAGTTTGGAGAAAACTGGCCCAGAGCACATGAGACATGGGAAGAAGAGTTTTCTCTTGGACCAAGAAGCAATTCTCTCTGAGGAAGTTAGCCATATTTGATTTGACAATTAAATGTTTATATCTATATTTATGAGTGAGTGCAACTCATTTGGGTAACTAAGTATACAGGAAGCCTCTCTTCCATAGCTATCTCCAACATGAATGTCTGTCAGAGACTTGTTTTTGTTTTTGTAATTACTGTAGAAATTTGTTTAACTCAGCCACCAGGAAGTTAAGGCAGGTGGGGTGGTGTGATGGGTGGAAAGGTCACTGACTCAGGACATCAGAGAGATCATCTAAGATCTGCTTTAGACTCTGCCACTGATTGGCTTTGGACAATTAAGGAATTTCTTGAAACTTCCCTTCTCATTGTGTGAGAGACACAATCAGTAACAGCAATATGGAAAAAACCAGTGCAGAGTGCCTTGATTCTGTCAGACACTGGTTATCAGACAAACTTACCAGACATTGGTTAGTGCCTGCTATGTATCAGGCACTGTTTTAGCACAGAGGCTACAAGAAAGAAAGTCTGTTTGCATTTAGGGAATGTAGGTATGTACATGGAATAATAATACACTATAAACCCATATTTATGTAATATTCTATACTTTATATGCTTTTATGTATTTAATGTAATTTCATAGCAATATTATTAAATCTTCTAATTGAAATGTGAATAAAAATTACAGAAGAGTAAAAAATAAATAATTATTTATAAATTATTTAAAAATTACTTCTCTAAAACACAAATGGTGTAGTACCACCAGATTTTGGAAAAATTATTGTCTCGTTTAGTATCTTTTTTTTTTTTAAAGATTTTATTTATTTATTTTTGGAGAGGGAAGGGAGGGAGAGGAGAGAGAGAGAGAGAAACATCAATGTGCGGTTGCTGGGAGACATGGCCTGCCACCTAGGCATGTGCCCTGACTGGGAATCGAACCTGCAATGCCTGGTTCGCAGCCCACGCTCAATCCACTGAGCTACGCCAGCCAGGGCCTGTCTTGTTTAGTATCTTAATGACCTAACCTGTAGAAAAAGTTTGTGCTCAGGGAACCAGCAAAACGAGGTCAACCTCAAAATGAATGAGAAAAAGTATCTTTTCGTAATTTAATATTAGATATCTTAGATGAAGGGAAAAAGTCATGAAGGATAAAATGAGAATTTTGTTGGATTTTATCACATTTAATCTTATAATTTAGAATCTTTTTACTTGTATGACCAATGGCAACAGTACTAAAGGGCTTTATTCACCCAGCCATGCTACCTACAGATACCTTGATTTAGTGTCTGTCTGACATTTAAAGCATTGGTTTTAACATTTCATTCATGCATTCCCACTATAAGGCTAGCAGAGGTGGGCAAAGAAGAGATACTGTTACAGAACAAACAAGGGGGGGGCCTGGGACAACATACTATTACCGAATCGAACCCCCAGGTCCGTTATGTCCACCGCCTACAGGAAAGACGTCTCTCAATGCCAGAGATTCGTGAAAAGGAAAGGAAATGTTTATTTAATGCTATACAAACTTAAATAGTGACCCAATGTCTTCATCAAAATCCTAAAGTCCCTTAAAACACCCACAAACACACACACAGTCCTTCCTTCCCCCTTTGCCCAGTCTGGGGTACCGTATCTCAGGAAAGGAAATAGAAGTCCGGGCTCAGGCAGCCTCCGGTTCTTCCCAGTAATCCATCTCGGCTGGTAGGCCTCCTTCGGTTCCCGGCACCCTCAGCTGTGTCACCAGGATCTCTGCTAAAACTGGGTGTTGATTCCCCCTAATGCTGCAGGGGTCCCCACTCTGGCAAAGGCACGTGGTCCTCTCTCCACCGCTCCAGCTGCATGGTCCTCTCTCCACCAGGGCCATGTGAGTCCCCACTCTGCCAAATCTGTGTGGTTCTCCCTCCAACGGCTGCCGCATCTGGATTTAAATCCTTGTGCCAATCTTCCTCTGCAGCCCCATTTCTGACTCCTCCCACTCTCAGCCACACCTGCCCTCAATCTCCCATTCTTTCCAGTCTTTCTGGCTGCCATCTTGGATCTGGGCAGGTGTGGCCCCATGTCATGGAGCTGATCATCTCCAAGCTCCCATGCAGGCGCTGTAACTCCAGGGACCTGCCCCCTCTCCAGTTAAGTATTGGTGGGGAAGTTACTTCCATCCCCTTGGCTCAGAGCAAGGCCACAGCTATTTAACATATCTATGTAACCAGTCAAAGGTTATAGATATGTTAAATGACCATGCCAGAGGTTAGCTGCAAAGCTGTTGATATGCAAAACAGCTCCTAATGGGCCTGCTCCATTTGTTCCTTCCCCCAACCCATACCTGGGGCGAGGGCAGTGAGGACATCCTAATATTTTTTTGAACACCTTGAGTTCTGGACCCCATTTCAAATCCCATTCAGGGTCCCTCCTCTTGTCTGCACCCTGTAACAATACCAAAATTGTCCCATTTTGAAACTTGGTGGCCAGAACTTTGTGGCAGGGGGCCGTTCAAATGAGACGCTCCCTTGGCCTGTCCTCTATGTTCACACAAGCAGTGAAGAATTGGTCTTATATCTAAAATTCATTTGGAAACCATTAGAACCACTCCATTAGAATTACTATCAGTGTCTCTAGATTCCCATTTCTAAAGTGAAAGTCTAAATAACTTAAGAGTTTTTCAGAAGTCTCATTCTTTGAAAAGGTTTGTTAATACTCTGTTGGAAAGGTTAAAATCTGCAAGCTTGATGACTTATATGCATTTAAAAAATCAATTTTAAAAAGGTACCTCCTGCCAGCCACTGGAACTGCAGATGAGTTGAAATCCTTTCAATTTCTTTTGCTATTCAAATGGAGTCTCTAGTGCTTTTGCACTTCAGCCAAACACTTTTAGGCTTAATATGAAGCCTTCTGAGTGGCAAGATAAAATGTATGTGCATTTTCCCATTGCATAGCTTCAATCCAGATTGTCCATGTTTAAAAAGAAAATAATAGAAATGAAGGTCCCAGTCACATGCAGTAAAAAACTACCCTTTTCTTAGTTACCATTCTCTAAAGTGAACAAATGACAATGCGCATCCTGTAAGCAGCTTCTTATTTTCAGCACCAGAAGAGAGTTGATGGTCTTTGTTAGCTTGAACACCCTTTTCAGCAAATATGCAGTTGTAAGAAAATACCTGGTAACAAGGGCATTTTAAAGATTTAAGCCATTGTGCTTATTATTATTATTATTATTATTATTGTTATTGTTATTATTATTATTTGCAGGGTGGTGCTTAACTAAGTGTTTTCAAAAGGAAGCCGGTGAGGCTCAAACAAAGGCCTGTGCCTGGGTGTCTGTGGGGCTGGGTGGCGGCAGGGTGAGGGTGGAGGGAGGCAGCAGTCAGCAATAGCTGTAGTGCTCAAGGTCATGTGGCATCAGGCAGGGGTTACATAGCTTGTCCTGTTTAATCTTTCTAAGAGCCTTACAGATGTGCGTATTACTATTCTTGCTTTACAAATGAGAAGACTTCGGCTTAGAAAAGTTAAGTTATTTGCAATGATCACGTGGCAAACACAGGGCTATGGATTTATCTCCAGGTTTAGTCTCCTCAGAAGCCTGTGTGTTCCATCCTGTTTTCCTACATCTGCCCAGGGCAGAAACCCAGAGAAAAAGGAAATTCTACCCCTCCCTACTCTGTCTTTCTCTGAATGACCACATGGTTATATTGAGATTCTCATGGAAAGCCTGCCAGATTTAGAATCAAAGGAACTTGGTTCTAGGTCTGGGCTTTGACATTAACAATTGAGCATAATTCATTACTAGATTAGCTTTCTGGTCATCTAATTCAAGCTCAAAGAGAATTATTAGGGCACAACACAGGTTTTAGTTTTTATTTTAATACTTTTGCATTAACAAGATAAAGGCTCATGAAAATTTTTGAAATAAAAATACATTATTATGATCTAAAAATAAGTATTGCTAATTATTTTTGTGTTTCAGAGAAGCCTTATTTTTGCCTTTTCCTTCTCTCTCTCTCTCTCTCTCTCTCTCTGGAAAGTAGTTGTGCACATGTATATTCGTGTGACTATGTAATATTGGGGTCATTCAATACACATAGCTTTATATTCTGCTAATTTCACTTTGTTGCATTGAATTTTTCTATGCTGTGATTAGTTCTTTACATATTCTTTAATAGCTACATAAAAGTTCCCTAATTTTGGACATTAGGTTGCTTCCAATTTATTACAACTCTAAAGGATGTCTTAGCAAATACTTTTACCGTTTGTAATTGTTTACAATTCTGATTATTTCTTTAGGATACATTTCTTAGAGTTGGTCAAAGGATATAAGCTTTTGTTTTTAAAGATTTTATTTATTTTGGAGAGATGGGGAAGGGAGGGAGAAAGAGAGGGAGTGAAACATCAATGTATGGTTGCCTCTACCATACCCCATACTGGGGATATGGCCTGCAACCCAGGCATGTGCCCTGACTGGGAATCAAACCAGTGATGCTTTGGTTCACAGGGCTGCACTCAATCCACTGAGCTACACCAGCCAGGGCTGGATATAAGCTTTTCAAAGGCTCCTAATGCATAATGCCTAGTTTTACTCTAGAAAGTTTATATTAATTTAGTATTTTCACCAGCGGTTTCTGGAAGTAGCAGTTTCACTTTATCCTCATCTACACTGTATTTTTTTATAAGCCCAATTTTTTAGTAGATTAAATGAACAAAATTACATTTCAATAAATGCAATCAGAACGAACAACACAGGCTATAAGAAAATAATTCTGAAAACTGCCCATTATTCACTGAACGCATGCATGTAGGTGATTAATATGGATGATCCCTATTATTCTCTCAACTTTTTATCATTCTACTGTGATAACAACTAAACAGAAGCCTGGGAGTAAAGAAGTGATTCCACACATTAAGTGCCATACAAAAACCGTCGACTTTGAATATTATTGTTAAATAACAGCTGAATTGGTGAATATCAGGTTGCTATTTGTTTGATTTGGTTTGTAATTCTTTGACTACTAGAAATACTAGCACTTTTTATTTATTTATTGGCTCTTTTTTTTCTTCTTAAGAGACAATAGTGTTTACTGGTTGAGGGTGTGATCCTTGGAGTCAGTCAATCTGATGTATTTGAACTTTCTGTACTTTAATTTCCTCACTGAAAAAGTTAGGGTGATATTAATACCCTCATAAAATTGCCAATGAATAATCAGTGTTATTATTCATATAGCCCAAGTACATATAAAAATATTTGGCATATATAACATGTAAGAATGGTATAGAATCTTTAGTGGATGTCAACTTGACTTTATTCATTTATTCATTTGTTGGTTTGTTTATTTTGTATATGGATTCATCGATGTCCTTTTGTCTATTTTCTATTATAGTGTTCTCTTCTCCTACTGATTAATTTAAAAATGTGAATAAAAACATTAGCTTTATAGTGTGCTGTTTTCCTTTTTTTTTTTTTTTTTTTGGTCTTTTTGGAAGTGGGCGGTAAAAGTGAGAAACCAGAAGGAAAATTAGACTCAAAATGGCACCAACAATATACGTCTTCTTCTTTCTCTCTCTGCCAAGGCCAGCCTGGATATAACCTTCTACCACCATCATACTAAGTAGTACAATGGAAAGAGACTGGGGCAGAACAGGTAATCAAATCCGTGTATATAATGAATTCAGCTATTTAAAGACATCCATGGTATCTCAGGGAACCCAAGGTATTTGTGTGCCCTTGGACAGACCTCAACTATGGTGTAGGCAAAGATGAGACTCATTTACAATTTAGGAAGGTGATGAACTGATACAAGTCAGAATGCAGGACTTAATGGTTTTGGCTTGTCAGTTCACTTCTGAGATTGGGCTTTAATATGTCATCATGCTGTGCAACTCCCCTGTGGAATGGTTGCTGGGCAACCAGACTGTGATTTGGTAGAAATAGTAGGCAATTCTTTGAATCATAGTCCCACTTGACCATTTTCACTAATATATTTACTGTTCATCATAATTCCTTTCCATTTGATTTCCTGACAGTCTAATTCCAATGTTCTCCAACTAAAAATACTTTCAAGTTTAATGAGATTTCCATCTCTCATTCTATTCATTCTCATCAACAAAACAACTGATGGGTTCCCAAGACATGTTTTTTTCTGTCACTAAGGTTATAACCATAACTTTACCTGTACTCTGAACCAGAAATGGAACCTCATGATGCTCTAGAGCTGCCAGCCTTTACAACTGTAAGTCCTGATGCTTTTAATGCCATCGAGGCATTTAAGTTTTGGTCATGGTGTTTCTATGGGTAATGGTACAATGAACTAGAATATAAGTCATTCTTTGATTAGTTTCATACAAGTGGACTCATTTGTTCAGTCACTCGCCATTCCACATGTATTTTCTAAGTGTCTGCTATGTGACTAGCACGGTACTAGGCTTGAAGAATTCAGTTGTGACTATAACAAAACCTCTCCCTTCAGTTTGCTTGTTGTCAAGTGGAAGAGACAGACAAGGAAACTTTTTACCAATCAAAGGGACAAGTGCTATGTGAGCACAAAGGAGGGGCATTTAACCAAGATGTAGGAGGTTAGGGAAGATTTCCCAGGCAGAATGGTGATATAAACATAAAGTATGAGTTAACCAGGACATTAAAAGAAAAGAGCATGGTAAAGAATTCTAGACAAAGAGAACAAGATGTACAAAGACTGAAAGAGAATTCCCAGCAGGTTGGGGACATCACTGAGTGTGACTGGAAATGATTGGAGGATGGGGAAATTCAGACAAAGAGTGCCTGTGTTTGGAGGAGGGGTGGTAGTTCTAGTCACTGAGCTACTGTCTCATGACCTTAGTCTTCCATCTCAGACAAAAGAGAATGGCATATGCCCCGTGCTTACTGCCTTAAAATGTTAGGATCCATATCTCATAGATAACAGGTTACCAGAGCCATATGAGCCAAGCTTTTCCATATGGATTTCTTGTAGTCAAAATGATAGCTTTCTACTGGAGGTTTATACATCTATTCTCCAGATTTCATTTATAGTTAATGTAATAAAACATGGTACTATCAGTTAATTATCTTCCAGAATCTGCTTTTCCAATTGTGCATACAAGGCATTAGGTATACTCTAGGCCTTGACTCTTTTCCCTGGCAGGACCCCATCTTGTAGGTAGGCTGAGCACCATAGGTGGTTTTAAATGAAAGTAAGTCCCCAAGCAGCTGACAGTTGCCAAAAATAAATGATTGTCCTTTGAATTATCAATCTGTACTGTAAATGCAGCTGAAATAGGTCAGTTCTCTTAGAAATTCTCTGCTTTCTAACTTGGGGGAGCATAACAGTTGTATTCAAATGAGCACCATGCTTTTGAAGGGGAATATTGCTGCAGGATTGAGAAAAGCCATGTTTATTCAGACTTCCTCCACCCACAACACGGTCACCCATAGATTCCTGGAACTCGGGTATCAGCATACGAGAGGAGCTTTCTTTTGAGGTGTATTTATCCTAGTCTTCCAAGACAAAGTTAAACGACAAAGAGAGCTCTCTAAAATCCAATGTTTTGGAGCAGTGTATTAGTTGGAGCAGTCATTTCTCCTTCATTTTTCCCCAAAACTTCCTCCAATACTCTTGAGTTAAAGAGCAGAAGTGAATTCACAGAGGGGGAAGCAGATGCTGATGAATGACTCACTCAGGGTAGCACGACAGGTGAGGCTGGAACTGAAAATAGAGCAAACTCCCCAGGATTGCGGATTGAACAGCAATTATATTTGACCAGAAGTTGGTGCTTTGTACTCTGGTTTCCTATCTTCAAATACTTGCAGAATGTGGACAGTGTTCCTTTGGTTAAAGCAACCAATTGTTTCAAAGGATAACATTTCTGTAATAATGCTGGCTAATATTATATCATTCGATTTGTGCTGAGCACTGTACTAAGTTCTTTACATGTACTGTATCATTTTATTCTCACCACTATGAAGTAGTGAAGTCTATGAAGTAGATTATATGAGTTATTCTTATTTCACAAATGAACTGATTTTTACAAGTTATCTTCATTTTACAAATGAAATGATTGTAGCCTAGAGTAGTTAAGTAACTTTGCTAAGTTCACACAGCTATTATGTATTGGGCCCAGCAGTGCAGAGACATACCCATCTTTTCTATAGATGTATCCCTAGTGTTTGGCACACAGTAGGCATTGAAAAATGTATGTGAATAAATTGCCAGGAGCTATGGCAATTAGAGATAATTTGGCACAATAAGCAGATTTATGTCATCCCATAGCCTCATTCTGCTGTCTGCATAGAACCTGCCCAGTCTCATCTTTTCTGCAGGAACACCTGGACCCTTGGCATCGTGGTTTCCTCTTCCCATTTGGCCCTTTACCTTTCTCTTTCTGATGACTGTTTGCATCATCTCTCCGCCTACCTTTGGGCACCTCTTTCTTTACTCAATTTACTATTCTTTTTTAAAAAATTTTGTCATGTTCTTCTTCCTGCCTGGTCTCTGTTTTGTTCTGATTTCCCTTCCCCAAGATAATACCCAAGATCATTTTTTATTTGTCTTATTCTCTTCATCTATTAGAACATAGACATTAGAGGCACAGTCATGGGTTTGAATCTCAACCTAACTGTATAACTTGGAGCAAATTATTTAAACTGTCTTTAAATAATTTGTCTAAACATCTGTAATAACTGATTCACAAGTACAGAATCCAAAAACATCTGAAAATATAGTTTGAAATAAATGGCAAGATGATTTCTGATGAACCGATTTTAGGATGTGATTTTTTAATCCTGCTTAATATGGTTACTTATATGTTTCATACAGACATTATTTTATTTGCCTCTAAAATGCTGTGCTATACCTCACTTGGCTACAGATTAGGTGATATGTGTACCTTATCTCTTAAAACCCAAGCAATTCTGAATTCTGGAACACACATGGCTATAAGGATTTTAGATAAGGGATTGCATATTTGTTACACTTTTTTTCTTAGGGTTGTGAGGATTAGAAATATACTATGTCACTTGTTTCAGACATTGACACATAGTAGGCACTTGGAAAATTGTGGCACTTAATTCCAAAATGTCTCCTTTAAATTTATATTTCTATGTTCAACATAGGAGGGGAAAAAAGGATTATAAGAGTACTATGAAGCAGAATGAGACAAAAGACTGAATTGCAGCTTAAAAAATATCCTTGTTCTATAAATTATTTTTAGTTCATTCATGACCATTATCTTGCTTCAGTTAGCTACTGTCTGCCCAAAACCTAAAAATTATTTTCAGCATTGATTTGATACCTGCCTACCTCTTAAAGAACAATTTGATCACAAAGAACATCTTGATGGGGAAGCGATGTGTTTAATTAAACTTGAATTCTCTGCTTTGGGAAATCACTCTATAGAAGCTGGGCTTGCTTTAAGCATAACTCAGTATTTTGAAGTAGGAAGTTAAGTGCTACAGCTCATCTGGAAGAAATTACACATAATAGCACCAAGTTCACTACCACTAATAGGAAACATGGAGTCCTCCAGTGGGTGATAAAATGGGATAAATGCAAGACCATGCTGCTTCTCGGAATAATTGCAGTGGCTATGTATTATGTTTTGTGAGGTTATAAAAGAGAAAAAGAAGCACACTTTTTATTGTTGGCGTGAAAGGAGTGAAAAATAAAAGGAACTGCTGCATAAAGTATCACAGCTCCCTGTGACAAAATGTGGTTAAAAATGGCCTGACATTTCTTTCTGAAAAACATCTCGAACTATCCTTGGAGGAGCAAACTTATCTTATTCCCAAAAGATAATTGCTGTAACAACCCCCTTCAATATTTGTGTGTATTATCTTCCCAAGTGGTTCTAAATCTCAGATCGAAGGATGCTTCCTGGCAATAAAACAACTAGAACACCCACACTGACTGCTTTTTTGGTACTCAGCTTTGTGCTAGAAACTGCGGTAAAGCCTTCGCCAAAAATGAAAACTCATCAGCAGGACAATTTCCACCTCTGATGAAAACCTAAGCTCAATTACTACCCAGGCAGTCGGTCTGTTTGCCAATCTGACAGAGGTAACTCAATTTCCAATGGCTGTAGAAGGGCAACTTCTGTGAACATCTTAATAATCAAGATATTTTGCTTGAAGCTGACCATTAGAGCCAGAACTCATATCTGTAGTGTTTGAAGGAAAAATGCTTCACCAGTTCTTTTTACATTTAATCAATCAAAAGAGAAAATTAAAGATAATACTTTCCAATCACAGCGGCAACATAACCATCTAATTTTTATTTTAGCCCTCCAAACAATGTTACCTAAAAAGAGTTCATTATGAAAAGTCTGACTAGAAAGGTGGGGTTTGATAAAGAAGTTAAATTGACTTCAACATCTTTGTTATTTTTAACATGAGGCAAACCATATAGAGATAAGCAAAAGATCATTTTGTTTTCTGGTTTCTAAAGATACCTTGGAAGGAAAGCAAAGATTACTCTTTTCAACACAATCTCTGTTTTGTTTTTACTGCAGTCCTTCCCTTTATAGACTATGATATCTGCTGTGGACTAAACTGTGTCCTCCCACATCCATATATTGAAGCCCTGAACTCCAATGTGATGCTATTAGAAGACAAGGCTTTTGGAAGGTGATTAAATTTAGATGAGGTCATGAGGGTGAGGCACTCATGACAGGATTAGTGCCCTCCTAAGAAGAACCACAAAAGAGGTTACTCTTTCTCTCTCCTCCTCCTTCTCCTTACCATGCAAGGACATAAGGAGAAGCCAGGCTTCTGCAAGCCAGGAAGAGAATCTTTTTCAGAAACTTACCATGATTGTACCTTGATCTTGGATTTCTAGCCTCCAGACCAGTGAGAAATCAAATTTCTTTGTTTATATCACCCAGTCTATGCTATTTTGTTATGGCAACCTGAGCAGACGAAGACAAGATCTAAAATGGATCAAATCTGAAATTTAGTTCACATGGACACTGATACCAGGCCTATTGGATTGTGCTATTTAAAATTTTAAGGTAAAATTTTAAACAATTGAATAATACAAGCGATCAATTTGTTGTACAGGGAGAAACAATACTATGTTAAATCAAACCAGTCATGTTATTCTTTCAGAACTTAGTAATTGACATATATTAACATCGAAGATGCCCTCAATAGACACTGGCATCTTAAAATGAAAATATTGGTGGAATCACGTAGATATACCTTGAAAGCAGGAAAAAAGATATATTAAATCACACAATCATAGAATGTCAGAATTAGAAAGAACCTTTGTATTTGCCTACCACAGAGGTTTTTAACCCGTGCTAAAACTTTTGATTTCTTGGGAAGAGATGCAGGCATTTTAGTCAGCTCTGGATCAATCTTGTGAAGTGAGACTCCCTCCCTTCAACTTTAACCACAGTTTCAGTGGAATAATTTGTTTTATATATTAGGGCTCCACAAGAATTCATTTAAAGAAAGCTTTTCTCAAAACTTTAGCTTTACTTCACCCTTTCACTTGCTGATGAGGAAAAGAAATTCCTGAAATAAATGAAGTCATCTAACTTCTCTCTAGTCCACATGAAATTTATATAGTTCCCTCAGCTTCTCTGAAGAGACAGACCTTCATATTGGCTTTAACATCACTACAATGTTATGGTCTGCCTTCTAGCTTCTGTTTTCTCTTCACCAGGAGCCTATTGTCTTGTGACAAACATTAATTTTAATAAACCTCTTTCACTGCTTGAACAAAAAAATAAAGCTTAAGCCAGAGATTGGCAAAGTACAACTTATAGGCCAAATCTGGCCCACCACTTATAGTTTGTAAATAAAGTTTTATGGAAACATAGCCACCCTCATTTGTTTATGTATTGTCTGTGTCTGTTGTCATGACAGAGTTGAGCAGTGGTGATAGAGACCTTATGGCTTGAAAAGCTGAAAATATTTACTCTCTGGCCCTTTACAGGAAAAGTTTGCCAACCCCTGGCTTAAACCACCTTGAAGGCTGTCCAGCCTACTGATCACTTAGAGTTGAAAGCTACAGTTTTGTGTAAATTTGAAAGCTACAGTTTTGTGTAAATTTGAATCTGTTATTTTTTCCTCCTTGCTTTGCCAAGTGCTTGGTTAGGTGATCTATTAGACTCTTCACCAGTGGAAGCAGTTGCCCTACATCTTAGCAGCATTTAGAGGCACTTAGGAAGCACCAAAAATCTTCTGAAAGTTATTTTTTATTATGTGTTATTTCTTTGATTTGTAGTCAACCACTTAATATTTGGAGGATTTGTTTCCAAGGTTGTTGTCGTCTCTATTTTCTGGGCTCTATACTCAGTTTAACAGATGGTCTAAAAGGAATATTTGACATCATGATGATGAGTTCACATATGATTTTTTTGTTGTTAATCTGTTGTGAATTGAAATAATTTGCACCAGGCTTTGTGCCTAGATTTCACTATGCTTTTTAGAAACATAGACAAATTTATTTCCCTTGATACTGACAAGCTGAAGTCTCCAAGTGAACCCACAAGGAGAGTGAGTGACATGGAGGAAGTTGAGGGAGGAGGGTGTAGTGGTGTGGACAAGGGCTTTAAAATCAAGTACACTCCTGTGTATAATGCACACCCATGTTTTTGGCCCAAACTTTCAGGGAAAAAAATCTTTTATTTCAACTTTTCAATTCAAGTTTTTATTTATTTATATTTAGATATCTGTCTTTATTTCTTATAAAGGAACTTTAGAATTTATTTTTGAACATATTATAGTACAAGAAATTTTATGTAACAAATAATTACAAAACACAAGAACAGATACAAGGTATTTCAGGTACTACCCATATATAATGTGCATCCTTATTTTTACCCCCCAAATTTGGGCAAAAGTGCACATTATACATGGCAAAATATGGTAATTAGAATTCCATCACTGACACTCATTAACTGTGTATTTTGGGGCAAATTATTTTGCCTTTTGAAGCTTTAGTTCTTTCATCTATAGGTCCTACCTCACGGTGGTACTGTAAGGATTAAATGCAATCCTATATGCAAAGCTCCTCTCCTATATTTGGCATGGAAATGTTCACATTTTAATTACCTTGTTTTCTTTACTTCCCCTCCCTTCTTTCTACCAGGCCTGTTTATTTAACTTACTAACATTTTAAAATACAGAAATACATCACTACCTGAAGATAGAAAATATCATGTGAAATAGTTTTTGGTGAAAAGAGTGGATTTATCTAGCTTAGGGTAGAATAGATTGACCATCATTCAAGCTCTCTTTATTAATGTTGACAAAGCTTAGAGTTTTTCGTTGAGCCATCAGGTGGGTCTGGTCATGAAATACAGGTCAGTCAGTACCATGGTTCTGTGCAACATCATTTAAGGGTATATTTCATATGTGAAAGGGACCAAATATGTGGCCTATTGCTTCAATATTTCAGGTGAAATTTTTTTACTATAGATGTCCCAGAATAATGAAGTTATCTTCTGTATTTATTGGGGCACACATTGTTCTTATGGCTTATTTGATTGGATAATTGGCAATTAGATATAATTTCAGCTTACTATTTGTGACTTACTTAGGAATCACATGGGCTTTATGATTTTATTATCTGTACCAGGATACCACTTTCATCTTCTGTAAAAGTTCCATTTATTGTAAGCTATTCCTGATAGGGGAGAGAGAGAAAGAAAGACAAAAAGAAAGTGGGGGGGGGGTAAGCAGGAAGAGAGGTAGAGAGAGGCAGAAATCAAAACAGTCTCCTCTGGCACCAGTTCAATTCTGAAAGCAACCTTTCCCTATTGTTGTTGTAATGCAGGGTTTGTGCTTCCACAGTAATTCACCAGCAACTAAACAATTTAGCTATACTTGGGTGACCTGGGTCTTAGAATAGAAGTAGTAAAATGGTTTAAGAGTTACAATAAGAGCTAGTGCCCATGTGGGTTAGATAAATATGGCTTTATATTCCTGAGTTACTTTTGCTATAAGAAAAGATAGTTAAAAGTTGCATTATTATTTCTCTAAACTGACGTACAACCAAAAGCTGAATAGGCTTTAATGTTTGACAATATAACTTAATAAATAAAATTAAAAGATAGATATGACAACTTTCCTAAAATTATTTACCTAATTTACTTTGCAATTTACCTTTATGTCTTCTATGTATCCTGAATTAACTGTCTTTTGCTTCATTTTTGGTACATACACTCTTTTTTAGATTGTTTTTGTTAGAAAAATTTTATTTAATTGAATGTGGATCACCAGAAGTTTTGTGTGACTCAAGAATGGCTGGGGCCAACCTTGGTGGCCTCTGCCCTATCATATACTATAATACAGCTGTGTATATGTTCTTCAAGCAGACTATGTCTCAGCAGCTTTGGTGGAGGAGCAGCTGCTGGATAGTTCAACTCTATAGAGTCAAACAAATTGCATGGATAGAGAGGAATTCATTCTGTCTAGGAGATACTTGAGACCCCCCTTTGCTATATCTTGTGTCAGTTAATTAGTGCCACACTTTTAAAAATCCATTAGACAGCTATCATTTTATGACAGTGTTTTTGCTGTTGGACTTGGGGACAAGACAATGAAATTTCAAGGAGACACAGAGACTGTGTCCGACTATATGAAAACACATAGGCTCCTCTCTCTTCCTGGGTGTGTGGGATCTAGTGTAGGTAGGTTTTTTAGGTAGGTAAGTACCTTATCTAGGTAATTGGGTACAGTTCCAAGTAGCCACAGATTGTATATGTGCAATTGAATGGTAATTGGTTGGAATAGAGTTCTATGGAGTTCCCTGGTCAGTACCAAGGTAGTCAGTCTTAAGCTAAGTGACTATTACTTAGGATACTGATAGCTGCTATAACAAGCTCCCAAATTACAGTAGCTTAAAACAATATCAAGTTTATTTCTCATTCATATAACAGCCCATCTTCTGTGTCTGTAGGTGGCCTTCTAGGTAATCACTCAAAGACCCAGGCTAGCTCTGTCCTCTGTCATGCCTCTCCCTTTTCTTTTAGCTAGTACATAGGGAAAGAAACCTGTTCCACCCTGGGAGTGACACACACAACCTCCCCTCACATTCCACTAGAAAGAACCAGTCATAGGCTTCTCCATCCATGCAGGGAACCTCATCACTGGCTGCACAGTCTTTTCTTAGCCACAGCTCTACTGGCAGAAGGTAAGCATGAATCTTTGGTTGATAGTTAGCCATCTTTGCCACAAGAATAGATTTGAGTAAGGTTGAGTACAAGAGGAACCAAGGTGGAGATGTACGAGGAGAAACAAGGGGAACCTGAAGGAACTTCCTAGGTCAGAGTTTGGGTGATTGCAGTAAGGTTTATTCTATTTCTGAAATCTTTAAGAATGTTTTTTTTTTAAAACTTTAAAGGAGTAAATGTGGACCAAACATGAGAATTCAAAAAAGATTCTTTCCCTGCTTCTATTCATGTTGGCATGAAGTACATCTCTTCTTTCTACCCCTCCTTACATAGTTCCCTGGAAGTTAAAGCTTTTGCAGAGTCAACTCTTCCACATCGTTACAGACATTAATTTCTAAGGAAAGTCCAGCTAAAAGAAGCTAAGTGGCCTAGGTTCTCCATTCCAAATTGCTTCCATTATTGAGTGCTTGCTATGTCAGCTTTTTATTAACATTATCCATTCCATCCTCCCAATGACCTAATGAGATACACATTTTAACTTAACATTATTATTAAAATACACTTTAAAGACATCTTATAGGGACAAAATGGTCTCATTAGACTTTGTCTATAACTCCAAATCTAAAACACTGTAAAGAGGGCAAGAAGATTTTTTCAGGTAGGAATGAACATTGGGAATAATGATCTTAGTGAAACACAGTAAACAGAATAGAAAAAAAGAGAAAATACTTAACAAACGTAATGGGAGGCTGAACACAAAGGAGAAATTGTTGACTTGTATCTTTTTCCTTAAAAAAGATTCATAACTGTTGCCATAAACATTCAGTCCAGTTAAGCAGAGAAAATTTACTATGCCTTATTCTCTTAGGGTTTTATTTATTGGTAAACTGTTACTGTGGCAGTTGCAGAGATTTTACAAGACATAAAAAAGTTACCACAGGCTCACACTCTGCTGTGACCCAGGTGGTTTTTATAAGGATCCCCTTCAAGTCTGCATGAGTAAACCATCTTGACAAGCACTTCCCACAGTAATATGTCCCATTTTGTTCCCCCTCAGGTAATTGCTTAAATGTTCACAATGAAATGTGAAATTTTAAAATGAAGAATATAAATACACATATATACTAATTTTGAAAGAAGGCTAAACTATTAAAAGTAGTTATTTATAAATGCTGAAATCATAATTACATTTTTCTTACACTCTCCTAGGTTTTACAAACTTGATAAATGGCTATTTATTACATTTTTTAATTAAAAAAGTATAAATATTATCTACAAAAGATAACTTATCACAGACCTGGTATTGCTTTCTTTGAACTCTGAAGGAAATTGCACTTTTCCAGAATTAGGTAGTTTATTTTAAATGGAAGCTAAAGAAATGTATCTACTTAAAATAATAGTCTAAGGAAGACTATTATTTTAGGTTTTCAATTATCTACTAAATTCAAGGTTTTTGTGTTCTTAGTTGAAATTATTTAATAGTAATTAGTACAGTGAGGTCTGTAATTGCATGCTCAATCTAGTAGAGAGAGAGTGTGGTAGACCATCTTTAAGACAACCCCCAATGACCATGCCTCCTGGGTTTTATGTCCTAGTGTAATCTTTTACCGTTGATTGAGGGTTGGACCTAGTGACTCACTGCTAACAAATGAACTACAGCAATAGTGATAAAATGTTAATTCTGAAATTAAGCTGTGGTTTCCTCTTTCTCCCTCTTGCTTTCCCTCTCCCTCTTTTTTACTAACTGTAAGGGAGATTAAAAACCATGTTGTGAGCTGTCCTATAGAGAGAACCACATGATAAGGACCTCATGTCTCCAAGCAACAGCGAACAAAGAGGCAAAATGATCTGCTAACAGCTATTTGAGTTTTCTTGGAAGCAGATTCTACCCAACTGAACTCTGATTTGAAACCAGAGGCACCCAGCTAAGCCATGCTTGTATTTCTAACCCACAGAAATCATGAGATAAAAAATATTTGTTGATTTAGGTTACTAAACTTTAGGGTAATTTGAATACAGCAATAGATAATTCCTATGAATTAGTATTGGCCACTTGAAGTAGGATGCTACAAAGGATTTTGAGACTTTGTCTACTCCTTAGGAAAATGCAGTCTATCAATTACAATTGTTTGCCATGACCTAGGATGGTCATATGTGTGTTATTCTTTTACATTCATGCTCTAGTCGGCCTTGATTATGGTGAACAGAATGGTAGCCAGTAGAGTGAACTCATATGGGAGTTCTGGGAAATATCCTTGTATTATTATGATCTATTAGGCCACTGTCAATCGTTAATATCATAACATATTAATTGGCCAGACTGGTCTGTGTTGGTCCTGATTTGGGTCAGTCTCCTGAGGTATACTGATTATATGATTAAAGGGTGTGCGGAGGTCTGAGGCAAGATTCTTGGCTGCCCAAACCAGCCCAGAGATGATGATATTTCTTGGAGAAAGCCCCAGAACAGGGAGATAGACAATGAAAAATAGTAGAGAGAGAGTGAAAGACATTTGTCTTTTACTGCACAATTTGTCTGAAGTCAGTCCCAACTTCTGGGAGGCTGAAGAGCTCCTGAGTATAAACAAAGTGGCCTAGAAAATACATCAGTACAGCTCTTAAAAGTGTACTGGAAGGATGACTGGCTCTGAGGAATTGCTGCTTCCCAGATATTGACACCAAAGTATTCCCAGAAGACCTACAAATTCAGTGCTTGTCAACACAGGTCCTGGAGCACTATTGAAATGAGAACATGTTCCCTTATCCCGGGGGCATCTCAACACACCTCTAATGAATACTGGCCTGTGATCCCAAGGAATGGTAAATTTTAAGAAAGAAAATCATGTTGAAGGAAACTTCTTGATTTGTTCAACTCAAGGTTCAGACATTTTTTTTTAATGAGTGGGAGTGTACTTTGCACAACAAAATGCCATAGTTTTGAAAGTCTAAAAATAAGTGGTTTGTAATTCCTTAGAAATTAAAATAAAAATGAGCTTTCTGTGGGACATGCCTGAGAACTTCTGAGGATATACTTACATAAACAAAGCATGAACAATGTTAACAAAATGTTTATGTAGCTGAAGTATGCTTAACCTATTTTTAGTGTCTAATTTGAAGACTATACTAGAGTCTAAATTACTTTAACAAGGTACTTTGAGTATTTTCACAAGTATTACACAGATAAAAGTAAATGCGTGTGTGTTTATATAACCCAGACAGATTATATTTGCCCTTTATTGAGTTATTCTTGATTCCTAAAGAACCAACTGTAATAGGAGCTTGCATATTCTCAAATTTAAAGAAATTCAGAAAATGATAAGAAAACGTGTGAGAAGTTTGAGATTTCAGTGGTGTTTATATTCTCCTTTTTTTATCTTATTAAGCTATGCAGAATATAAATGTGTTTTGAAAGATCTCCACATGAGATTTCTCCCCATGACTGGAACATAAAAAAAAATCATTTATTTTTTCCTATTAAAATGCCCTCATTTATTCAACCTCAGAAGGCTTTCCACATAAGGTAAATAATTTTCTATTTCAATTTCTCTTGGCCCCTTTGGAAGTTCCTGAAAGGCTTTTTCCCATACAGACCCATTGGGGGACATACACACACACACACACACACACACACACACACAAACTGAAAGAAAAATCTTATTACATGAAGTGGAGAAGGAAAACATTGATAATTTCTTTAGCTTTGTCTAGGCAAACACAATGGAAAAGGCAAAAAAGATCTAGTTGGTAAATGACTGTCTGATACAGTGGAGAGAGTGAGGCTATCTTGAGTCTGAATCAGGGTTTCTGGTTTGGCATTGGCACATTAAATTATTCTTTCATTGGACTCAAAATCTAAATATCAAGCAAGGAGGCTTGATGTTCCTTGAAGTTCCTAATGCTTCATTTATAGGTTTCAGCTGATTGAAAACCCAGTTGTGCTAAGGAAGAGGCATAAATAAGATCATTGTGTTGGGATAATAATACCATTGTTGGCCATCCCAATTAATAGCACCACCATGCACGTGGTTGCTCAGTCACCCCAAACTGGAAATTATTCTCAATACCTCTCGGTTAACCACAAAATCAATTAACCACCAAAAAGTCATGATATCACCCCCCAAATGTCGTCAAATGAATATACTTCTCATTTCCACTGTCATCACCCTAGTTTTTCTCTCATCACCTCTCTCATATCCTCATCTGAGGATACATATATTGATTTGAGAGAAAGGAACATCCATATGAGAGAGAAACATCAATTAGTTGCCTCCCAAATATACCCTGGTTGGAGATCGAACCCTCAACCTAGTTATGTGCCCTAACCAGGAATTGAACCTGCAAACTTTTGGTGCATGGGGCAACACTAACCAATCGACCTACCCAGCCAGGGCACTATCATCACCTTTTAATTGAACTATTGAGATGCCTTCCACAAATAGATATCTTCTCTTTTTTAAAAAAAACAAGGATGGCTATTCTTTTTAAAATTAATTATTTATTTTTACTGATAGTTGTATATACTTAAGGAATACAGCATGTTGATTTGGCATACACATATATAGTAAAGCGATTTTTACAGTCAATCTAATTAACACATTTTCTCCTCCTATCATTACCTTGTGTGTGTGTGTGTGTGTGTGTGTGTCTGCAATCTATGCTTTCAACAAATTTTTAGTATCCCATACCGTATTATTAACCGTAGTCCCCTTCAGTCCATGAAACAGCCCAGAATCTTCTAAAATGCAAATTTGATCATATCACTACTCTGATTAAATTTCTCATTATTCTTAGAATCCATACAATATGCTTGATACTTAGTGGCCATACAGTAAGCAAATGACTGAATAAATTAAAATATTTTGGCTGATCATAGATTGTGGTCTAGATAAATAACATGAATTTTTTGAGTCTTTGAATGAAAAAAAAATGTATACCCACAAAGGGCTTGCTGTCTTTAAACTATATGAAAACTGCCTAAAAACCTTTAAAATCATTATTTTTTCTAGGTCACTGATTGCAACAAATCATTTTGCAAAGTGTGCTAGTCTCCAGATAGTGAAACACATTGCTCTGTATGTTATTGCTCTTTTATCTAGGGGAGAGTAGGAGAAGAATGGTCTTAGTTTATACATCAAGAGTCTGTTTAAATGTTTTTGGCTAGAGTGATACAACACGCTTGTTATTTCTTTTGCTATTCTTCTTCACTCTTCTCCTGGTCCTCAGAAGCAGTCTTCTTCATTTTTTTTTCAAGTAATTTTTTAACTTTATTTTTATTATTGACACTGTTACAGATATTCTCATTCCCCCAACCCTTTGCCCACCTCCAACCAGTCCCTGTCCCGTCTTCCCTCTGGCCGTCACCAAACTGTGTCTCTATGTCATCCATATATGCTCTTTGGTTAATCCCTTCACCTAACCTTCTTTCACCTAGTCCGTCTCCCCCACCGACAGCTGTCAGTCTGTTCCATGTATCTGCTGCTTTTATGTAGTTGATATGTTTATACTGATATTTAATGATTTAAATTTTTTCTTGATATAGAGAAATTGGATGTTTAGCCTTCATTTTACAACCTCTTCATTGTACTTCCTTTCCCCTCGTTTACTCAATACAATTATATCAGAAATTTTGGTTAAATCCAAATTCAGTGTTGACATCATCACAACTATGAAAATACTATTTCCAGCTGAGTCATCTAATATGTTATGATCACATTTCCTTTCTTGCCTATTTTCTAGAATTAATAATTGCATTTTCCCACGTGTTTATCACTGCTACCACATATTTTCTGACAGAGCTGGAAACCTCACTGCGCTCAAACACGCAGGGTAATCTTGATCAGTTACATGTTTTCTCCATTTAAAAACAATCTATTTTCCTACCCAAGTCTGAAATATTTGATTTCTAGGCCCATTGCACAGTTTTCATTGCAGGCTTTCCACCTACTATTATTCTAGAAATATCTTAAAACTCTCTCTCCTTTTTCTCTTTTTGTTTTCTCTCCTGGATTAGATACCTTATTTTCAGATACAGTACCCCCTGTTGTGGAAGCTACACCACATCACTATAGCTGCCTGACTTGGTGTGCCTGAGTATGTACTGATTCCACCCTTAAACATTAAGCATGGTTTCACTGAGTGTGGAATTCCACAATGGAAATCATTTTCCATAGAAGTTCAAATACATGACTTGATTGTTTTCTAGCTTCCGGTATTCCTGGTAACAAATCTGATTATACTTATTTCCGATTATTTGTAAATGATCTATATTCTCTGTAACCTTTTTAGATCTTCTCTTTAAATCCAAGGTCTTCAAATTTGATGATTATGTGCCTTTTTGAGTGCTTTTCAATCATTGACCTGAGCTTCAATGAGTATTTTCCTTCTAGAAATGTAAATTCTGAAAACTTTTGTGTATTATTTCTTCAAAAAGAGATAATATTCTTTTAATATTTGCTTTATCCTCTTTTTTTCCTACATTCTTTTTCTGGTATTTGAACTTTCCAGTTCATCCCAGTTAGAGTTTAGTCTCTAATTTTCTTTTCTTTAAAAAAAATTACATTTCATTTCTTTGTCATTTTTTTCTACTTAGGGAGATCTTGAGATTTTCTCAATTGTATCTCACAATGAGCGTGCCCATTTGTGTGCTGTTTATCCCTGCTCTCACATGTTTTTCACCTCTGAGAGCTGTTTTGAAATTCCATGACCATTGCTTTTTACAGCATTTTATTTTCCTCTGGAGAAATTAATTATAGTTTTAGAGAAATTGCCTCTTCCTATTTGCTCTAGCTCCCGAATCCCCTTTCTCTTTTTCAGAGGCTTTTCACTAATATTTAGTCTGTGCATATGTGCATATTTACGAAGGAGGTACACACACACAAAGCCTGGTCTGATGTTTGCTGTGTGCATGCAAAACTTTTCAACTGGTGGGCTTCACTATAGAATCATTAGTTGTGAGATCCAGGCATTTGGGGACTCAGCTTTCTTTACTCTGTTAACTCAGGGATCGTCACCATCTGAAAAATTGGCATTTCTTGTCTATGTTGGTCTCTTCTTTTTTTTTTTTTTTTGTTAGTGTAAGTTTAGTATTTACACTTACTTATTTTCATAGATTAGCAATGTCCTGCAAGGTATTATACATTTTGTACTCAATAACATGTCTAGAGTGTTATATTTCAAGTTTACACAGTGTGGGGAAGAAAAATCTGACAGGGAGCTGGCAGTTTTACTTGAAGAGAGGGTAAAGTGCCATGAAAACTCTTCATAAAGAGATTGGCCCTTGGCTGAGTCTTGAGAGAAGATAATGGCCAGACGAGAGGCTGAACAGCGAACCATGCAGATGGTCGAGTAAGATTGAAGGCTCGGGCCACAGCACAGCATCGCCTTTTCTGTAGACCTGCAAGGGCGCCAGCATGGGTTCAGGGAGCAGTAGGAGTAAGAAATGAGGCTTGAAGTTAATCAAGTTCAGGACATAAAACTCTCCATGCTCCATACTGAGGCCCTGTGCAAAGCATCATGGGTGATAAAAAGTGAGTAAAATATTATTTCTTCCTTAAGCAGCTTACAATCTTATAGGAAAGGAAAGATATAAAAATAAAAGGAAATAATGCTGGGCATGACTGTGTGAATTAAAATGTGTTTTCCAAGAAGAAAGGGATTATATCTTACTGTGGGAAAAGGCGCTATGTGCTATGAAGGAGGAAACATTTGTAAGTCTTCAAATTTAGATAAGGAAAGCTTTTGCAAAAACAAATGGAGATGGAAGGAAATAAAATTAGCAAAAGCATGGCACTGGATAAAGAAAGGATTAATGGAGAAGAGCAAACAGTTCAATCTGGATGGTACCCAGACAGGCAAGATAAATACAATGATACAGACTGGGCCTGGGCCGGAGTGGATGGTCTTGGATGCCAGGCTGGGCAGTCTGTGTTTAATTGTGTGGGCTAAAAGGATTTGTGCACGTAGCCTAACCTACTAGAAATGACCATCAATGTCCCCGATGCACAATTGTATCTCCTTCCCTTGTTTCTGGTAAATGGACTTCATTGCTCTTTAAGCACGAAATATCCTTGAACAACAAGTAGTTGTGCTCTTTATGGTCATTCTCCCTTTCAATTCAGTCTTTACATCTTATCCAGTTAGTGGAAAAATGCACATTGAAAAATCTAACCTCTCTGCTTTTAATGACTGGCCACTGCACTTGATATGAAGTTCAAATTCCTTACTGTGTTCTACAAGATCCCAAAGGCTCTAGCTCCTGACTGCATCTTGGACTTCATGTCATACCATTTTCCTCTTCACTGTCTACATGCCAATAAAAATTCAGTTTGGTCTTACTTCACTATGACAAGCTCATACTCGTCTCTGTGCCTTTCCACTTGTTATTCCCTTTACCTGGGATGCTCTTTTACCGGCAATTTGCAGAGTTGGTTCCATGGTGGATTTTAGGTATCAGATGAGATATCATTTCTCCAAAGTGGCTTTCTCTGCCCATCTTATTGAAACTACCTTCTACCCCTGCTTATATGCTGCATTGCCTTATTTATTTCTTTTGGAACATTTTTCTTAGTATGTAATTATATTGCTCAGTTTTGTGTTAAACAATTATTTGTTTATTATCTGTTTCCCAGCCCAGTAGAAATTACACTTCAAGAAATCAGAGACCTTGTCTTTCCCATTTTCTGCTGTATCTCCGATGCCTAGCATAGTGTTTGGCACATAATAAATACTCAATAAATATTTGTGAAATAAAAGAATAAGTGGATAAGTGTTTATTTGAAATGCTTTTCCTCACTTTTGTTACACTGTTTCTTAAATATTGAGTGGATCTTTCTTTAACCAAATCATTTCTTTTATTGTTTTTATTCCACATTCTTCTTTATTTTTGTAAATACCTGGTATACTATAAGCTCCACCAAGTCTGTCTTTAAACATTTTACTCTTTGTATCTTAACTACAGATTCTCAATTAATATTTTTAAAATGCTTGTAGGAGGAGTAAAGGTATGTAAGGAAGTACGAGGTAGATGGTGAGACTGTCTCTTGCATGGAAGGCAGGAGACTTACCTCATCTTTCATAAAACATTTAACACATTAGTGGTGTTATTGCTGTTATTGTTAATTTTTGTCTGGGCCCTACTGGTAAGTGGGTCTTTGACCTTGGGACACAGTATTTGTATTCCTAAATTTCAATTTTTCATCTGCAGTACAGAGTAATATTGCTTAAAGTGTGACCTATGACTCACTTGCATCAGAATTCCCTGGGTTGTACATAAAACATTGATTTTCATGGTCTCTGCATGAATCTCCACCTGCTCAGCTTCTCTGAGACTGGGGTGTGGGGATCTGAATTTTTAACAGTCTCTTTCAGTGATGCTTATGCTGTCTGAGAGACACTGATGAGGGCTTGTATTAAATGATCTTCTGTGATTATGGATTCTCCTGTGTAACTGAAATAGTGTATATTGGCCATCTGGTAAGAGAAAGAGCTATATTCTTTAGTTATTGCTCATGTAGATTGCTGCTGCTGGAAGTTTCCAAGTAATTCTTGTCAGCTGTTAAGTAATGTGCTGTTTCTTCTGAGTAATGGTCTATTCTTTGCATTCTATTGTATTAAATTACATTATTTCTCAGGCTTTGTGTCCCAGGGAAAAATAAAACTGTGGTGTGGAAATTTCTCTTAGGAAATGTTTCCACTTATATAGATCACATACTTCATGAGTCAGATTCTTCAAATACATAACTTTTGGGGGCTAACCCTTGTATTTAGGGAAGCTGCAGTAACTTCTTTCAGCTATGGGTCCAACGTGGTATACTCATGTTGTTTATCCTGCAACATGATTACAACAAAGTGCTGTGGGAATTCAGTGGTCAGTGAAGAACAATGAAAACAGTTGGGGAAAACTGACCCTCTATCAAGGCAGAATATATGATATACAAAAAATAAGAAATAATTGCCAAAAATTCAAACAAGGAATAATTTCCCTCTCCCTGGTAAATTTAGAGAAGGTCTCAGGGAGAGGGTAATTTGGAGGGGCAATAACTACTGACAGTGTTTCCATGGAAAGAGGGGAGTAAAGAGACTGCCAACCAAATGGTGGCACAGGTGCAGGGGACGGATAGAAGAGGGTGCAGGGGGAGAAACACCTGTTTCTGGAGACACAATTCAAAGGGAATTAATTTCTGTCTGCTTTCATGACTCAGCTTCTTTGATAGAGTTTTAGAAAATGTTCATATGCTGAAAATGGAAGCAAAGGTCCATAGACAGTTGAAGAAAACAGGACCTTAACAAGGATTTGGTATGAGGAAAATATTTTTTATTCTCAGTATTTCAGACTGAGACTGGACAGGAATTTAATAGCTGTACACCATCTACCCACCTAATGTTTGAGATACACACATGCAAAATAGTTTCTATTAATTCAACTTCTCAATATAACTTACCTGAAATCTCTTGCCTTGTATGTCAGATATTCCCAGAAATGCTGAGAGTAAATCAACCATAGCTCTAAAAATTAATTATATCTGGAAACTCATCAAAACTTGCATTTATGCATAAACTAAATAATTACTACTAAGAATAATGACAATGACACTTAATATTGGCACCACAATTTTAGAATTTGTAAAGCACTTATAATTCACTTTTGTCACCCTCAGTTCTAGCACCTTCTCATTTAATCCTCACCAAAATATGGTAAAGCAGGTCCTGACTCAAGAGGTACATACAAGTGGTTGCCCAAAGTGAAAATACTACTTAGTCGTTTGGAGAGCTAAGAGGAGTAGTTATCCACCTTAGCATGAGGAAAGGTTCACACCCAGCCCCCTTTGTATTTTGAAGGTATCTGGAAGTTGTGAGATCCTGGCTAGCAGACAGAATCTCCCTTTTGAACTCTGAATCCCATCCATCCTCGAGGGTCTGGGGTAGAAATTCTGAAGGAGAAGCAGAATGTGGGGGAAATGCTGTGGCTGTAAGTTAGCTTGACACCCAGGAGCATCACTGGGAGTTTGGGACTTGCTCCGAGCCTGGCAGCTCCCCTTATACAAATAAGGAAATGGACAGCTGAAGTGGGCATTGACACAGTGATATTCAATGTCCCGATCAGAGTACTGGTCTCGGCACCACTTTTCCAGTAATGACTTGCTGAGAAAGACTGCCAGTCTGCAATTAAATAACGATTACTTCTGTACTTTGGTAGCACCCTGTGCTGATTTCCAGTCCATATTATATGTAACACTGAAACACTCTGGATACTCATGAGCCTAAGGGGGTGAGAATGTTGTTCTGATGTGCTGCTATTGTGTGCTGAGTGTGCTGCTATTGTGGACAGAGCTTGAGTGTCTACACTCTAGCAAAGAAACAGCATTCAGTGTGTATTCCTAGCTGAGGAAAGGGAGAATGGTGCTGTATGAAAGATATTGGGAAAGTACATCTTCAGTCACCAGTGGAGGGCATTGGGTAAGGACAAGCAAAATAGAACTGCCATGTTGAGAGAAAATCTAAGCAGTTGATTTGGAATGTGAACAGCAAGTTTCAGTGTATTTATGATTTTCAGCTTCCAGAAAAACTAAGCTATTAAGTGAATAACAGACAACAAATCACTGGAGAAACCAGAGGAGGAATCCCCAGCCCAGAATTCTTCCCTGATTTCTACTCTGTCTCTCAAGGTGAGTGGTTCATCCTTTGACAAAATCACGGGCATGAGTCTGCCCAGCTTAACAGAGAAGCCCTAGACTGCCCTGTGTCTTTCCCAGTTCAGGAAGACATGTTAACAAATTACATATATCACTAAACATCCCACTAAATGCCCCAGTTTCCCTTTTTAATGCAGAGAACAGAGTATAAAGACCTACAACTTCACTGCAATGTAGAAATACATGAGCCGTAAAAAATAATAATTATTTGTAAATTGTGCATCCTCACTTTTCAATGTGCCATGGGTCATCTGCCTGAAAAAACCAGAGCTCCAGAAAGTTATCTATTTCTGCAAACTATTTCCCACTTAGAAACCTAATCACCTTCGCCACAGTGATTGGGGGTCCTTGGCAATGGCTGGGTTTGACTTACTGGGTTTAGACTTCCAAGTGTGCAGCACTCAGCAGCAGCAGATGGACTTCTAAGCAACCAGACAACAATTTCCTAATACGAGTGCTGGGAACTGGAGCCAAACACGTTTCATTTCTTACCCTTTCCATGGTGCAGAGATTAATAAACAGAACATGTGGTTTTCCAAGATAGCATATGCAAGCAACCTATTTGCAGCAGGCTTGTCTCAAGTGTCGCCATCTCTCTCTACTTAGCAATGGGAGCAGGTCATTAGTAAGGCCATCCAACAGTAACCCACAGGGTGGGACAGGCAGATTGAGGGGTTAAAGCCTCTGAGGACAGCACAGAAGATAATTTAAGTGCACAACATATGCCCTCCATAACCTTGGGTTCAGTATGAGCAAGGCAGGGGGTCTTTATTTGCACTTATGTTTAAGTTAGGCAACGCTTGTAAAAGCTCATGAGAAAGTGGCTGGCCCACAGCAGCACTGCTATAACAACAATTGCTACTAGCAAAACCGGGTATAAAGAGAATTAGAGTTAGTATTGTTATTATAATTATAATAGTTATTGTTACTATAATAGTCACTATGAGTATTGTCAGGTTTGTTGAATCAGAGAGTGCAATTAGTATAAAAAAGAGGAAGGATAGCACATCCAAAATTAAAAGAGATTGAACCCATAAAAATCAATTACTTTTTTAGCTTGATTAAAGTACAATTGACATATAAAATATGTATATTTAAAGTATGCAAGGTAATGTTTTGATATAAGTATATGTCATGAAATGATTACCACAATCAAGTTAATAAGGATATTCATCATCTCACATATCATATTTTTGGACTATAAGATGCACTTTTCCCCCAAATTTGGGAGGAAATGGGGGTGTGCCTTATAGTATGAATGTGGCTTACCTGGCTCGCTGTGGGGGGTGGGGGCAGCAGTGGAGCGGGGTCACAGGTTATTAAATATTTTACCACATTTTTGCTTCAAAAGTTTTTTTCCTATTTTCCTCCTCTAAAACCTAGGTTCAACTTACGGTCTGGTGCATCTTATAGTCCTAAAACTATGGTAGTCACATTTTTTTGTGGTTAGAACACTTAAGATAAACTCTCTTAGCAAATTTCATAAATGCAATACTTTATTTAAACTATAGTCACCATACTGTATAGTAGGTCTTCAGAATTTATTCATCTTATAACTGAATGTTTTGATTCTTTGACCAATATCTTCCACTTCTTCCACCCCTCAGGCCCCAGTAACCACTCTTCTACTCTCTATTTCTATACGTTCCATTGTTTAGATTTTATATACAAGTGAGACCGTACAGTATTTGTCTTCCTCTGTTTGGCTTACTTCACTTTGCATAATGCCCTAAAGGTTCATCCAGATTGTTACAAATGGCAGAGTTTCATCCTGTTGATGATTAAATAATATATCTATACATATATACATATGAAATCACAGTTTTACCTATTCATCTGTCAAAGACATGTAGATTGATTCCGTGTCTGGGCTACTGTGAATAATGCTACACTGAACAGGGGAGTGCAGGTGTCTCTTCAAGACCCTGGTTTTGTGTTCTCTGTATATATACCCAGAAGTGGAGTTGCTGAACCATGTGGTAGTTTTATTTTGATTTTTGGAGGAAGCTCCATACTGTTTCCCATTGTAGTTGCACCAATTTCCATTCCACCAACAGTGTGCAAAGGCTCCCTTTTCTTCACATCCTCACCAACACTTACTCTCTTTGACTTTTTGGAAATAGCCATTCTAACAAGTGTGATGTGCTATCTCATTGCGGTTTTGACTTGCATTTCCCTGACGCTTAGTGATGGGGAGCATCTTTTCATATACCCATTAATCATTTGTATATCTTCTTTGGAAAAATGTCTATTCAGGTCTCTTATCCATTTTTGATTAAAGTTGTGTTTTTTGCTATTGAGTTATTTGAGTTTCTTATATATATTGAATATCCACTACTTATTGGGTATATGATTTGCAAATATTTCTCCCACTCAGTAGCCTGCTTTTTCATTATTTGTTTCCTTCGCTGTGCGGAACCCTTTCAGTTTGATGCAGTTCCGCTTGCTCGTTTTTGCTTTTGTAGCCTGTGCTTTTGGTGTCCTATCCAAAAAATCATTGCCAAGAACAATGTTAAAGAGCTTTTTTTCTATGTTTTCTTCTAGAAGAGGAATGTTTTCAGGTCTTAGCCTTGCAGTCTTTAATCCATTTTGTGTTGATCTTTGTGTATGGTGTGAGGTAAGGGTCCAGTTTCATTCATTTGCACGTAAATAACCTTCCTCTCCACCACAGATCCAACTACAGAATCTAAAGTGGCCCTGTGAGCCAGCTCCAGTCCCTTTCCACTGCCACCTGATAGTCGGTCCTGCCCTCACAGGGACCCCACAGGAGACACCCAGTTCACTCCACCATATGTGCTGGCCACTGGAGATCCTGAAGCAGCTCTGTCACTCGGCTGCAGCCCTGCTCTAATTTCTGCCTGCCCAAGGACCATGCTGGAGCCACACCCATCCCTATTCTTGATAACAGGCCTGCCAATCCAGGAGTCAACTGAGAACAGGCAACAGCCACATGACTAGGATTCAGCCTCACCTGACTGAGGTCCCTGAGACAATCCCATCAAGTAGGGTACCAGGCAAGGGTAGACCTTTACCTGCTGAAACCAATCTGTAAAGACAAGAAGAAATATTTGCTACTTTAAATACATAGACACCAATACAAGGCTACACAAATCACAAAGAATCAGGCAAACCTGACACTATCAAGCCAATTAATAAAGCTCCAGTAACTGGCTCTAATAAAATAAAGGTTTACAAATTGCCTGATAAAGAATTAAAAATGGTAGTTTTAAAGAAGCTCAGTAAGCTACCAGAGAATACAGACAACAAAATCAGGAAAAATCAATTCCTAAAACACCAAAATCTCTATTATTGCTCTTTAAAGAAGAGTTTTGGCAATGCAAAAACTCCCTGAGAAAGTCCCATTCAATGACGGGGTCTCTAAAATTGTAGCAGGGTAAGACAATAGATACTTTTAGCAGATAATTGTTTTCCCACATTCCTCCAATCCTATAAAATGCTAGACTATCTCTTTTCTCCTGTATCATCCTTATGCCCCCAGGACCCTGTAGAGGGAGTAGGAGAGGCTCACAGAGGACCTGACGCCTTATGTGGAGAAGGCACGAACACTGCAAAATTGCCAGTGCGCTGGAACGCGCAGCATGGGGTGGTGGGTGAACGCAGGCTCTGGTTCACAAGCTCAGCTGTGAATCAGGAGCTGAGTAACTTCGACAGGCTCCTGAAAACCTCTGTGCTTCACTTTCCTCCTATGTAAAATGGAGGATAATGCCAACTTCTCAGAGATGTTGAGAAAATAAAATGAGAAGTTAATGCAGGCAAAGCACCTAGGGGAAAGCAGTAGCTCAGTAATGATGTTTTCTTTCTCTGCTATTTGTCGCTAATCAGACCTTCTAACTAGCCCCTCCTAGAAAAACATTTCCAACTCCTACTTTCTTAGTACTATTCATGTTCAACTCATAAATATCCTCTGGCTTAAATTTTAAAATACTGAGAAAGCTAGTAATGAAACTTCTCTAAGTAGGGCTCTAGGTCAAAAAATAGAAAATATGAAAAAGATTAAAACCTGAAAATCCAACAGCCAATAAGTGTATGAAAAATTTCTCTATTTTTCTAGTGGCCAGGGAAATGCAAATTAATGTACAATACCAAATTATAATAATCAGATTGGCAAAAAATCTAAAAAAGTGATAATGTCTACTCATGGGGTTATAAGAAAGGGGGCACCTTAAAATGTTAATTGAGAAAATGTGGATTTTTACATTATTTTTTGAAAGAAATCTCATATATATTTTAATTGGTGTTTATGTTATTTCTAAGTTT
Source organism: Tonatia bakeri (assembly GCA_004024845.1). NCBI lineage: Eukaryota > Metazoa > Chordata > Mammalia > Chiroptera > Phyllostomidae > Tonatia > Tonatia bakeri. The sequence goes on along the minus strand of PVIA01000948.1, from coordinate 51,071 downwards.
TACCACTCCAGTGTTGTAATAAACATCCTTATACTAGTGCTTCTATTTTTAAGAGATAATTCCCAGAAATGAGATTTGAGAATACTGTGGCGAAAAGATATGTCAACAGGGGAGTGGTAAAAATCTAGAACAATGTGAACATTCATAAAAAAAAATGGTCTAGGTATTTGGTTAACTTCTGCATTTATCTGGTGGAATATAGTGCAACAAGATGAATCTACACCATTTTACTTGAAGAGATTTCCATAATATATTACGTGAAAAAAGCAAGATCAGAAGAATAAATGATTCCATTTTTGAAAAACAATGGCAGAAGTACCTCCATGCACACGTGTGTGTGTGAATCGTTACATGAGCATGGAGGAGTCCATGTGAGGAGACCAACCGAGGAACTCACATTACTTACCTGTGGTGTGTCTAGGGGTTGCAGAGAAAAGAGGGCAGGAATGGGAACAGAAATTTAGACAAACTCAAAGTGCTGTATGAGATATATTGTTGGTCTGTGCATAAATATGTGGGGTCTATGTTTACAAAGAAACTGTACCTACATTCCAAATTTTTGTAAAAACTATGTATATATACATGCAGAGATACTGAAAAGATGAATAAAGGCATTATCATAACACTCACATAACTTTTCTGTTTCTGTTTCTGTTTTGTTAGAATACTTTATATTGAGCCTTAATATTTATATAATCAGATAAAAACTATATTCACTGTAAAAAACATGAGAGGGGACGATGCCAGGGCTGACTGTAATTCCACAGGTGATTCCAGCAGTAAGCAAGAATCTTTGGAAGCCTTTTTGAATTTGTTTCAAGTCCTGGGAAGTCTTGGGGTGTGTTGCAGGTTGGGCGCTCAAGAGGCAGACTCACAGACGGAGTTCACGTGCAGGATGATCACCAGGGAAGTGCTTGTGACCCACACCCCGGCAAGGGAGGAGGAAGTGAGGCTGCGCAGAAGGTAGGGCTGAGCTGTCATACTGGTCCAGGGACAGCCTCGGCCGACCCCGCAGGGGCTCTGGAACTAGAATGGCCCTTTGGCACTGTCCTGAGTTAAGCTGAGATGCCCAGGCCTTAATAACCCCCATCCCCATATAAATAACCATGGATGTCTTGGGGCGGGGGGTGGGGGGCAGCCCAGGCAATCCTGAAATGGGCTGAAGCTGAGGATGGTCTGAAGACACTCCCAGCAGCTGGGACATCAGGGCCTTTACTGAGCTGAGCTGTGCATCTCATTGCTATCCCAGCATGGCCCTGATGATCCCAATGGGCCAAGAATGCTGGCTGGCCTGGCTCAATTCAGGCTTCTTCTGTAGGATCAAATCCCAAGTTAGTTAAAAGAGAGGCAATTCCATGGGATAATTGATTTGTCATGTGGGGAAGTTTCTTATGGGACACTCAGTGCAGTAATTTGTGCATTTTATTAACCAGGGACAAGTATTTACTAAGCTCCTACTATGGGCCAGGCACTGAGCTGGGTTCTGTGCATAAAACAAAGCTAAATGAGACTAGCCACACCCTCTCTCCAGGGTTTAACAGGGGAGCTCAAACATGTTCCTGAGCACCAGCTCCACAACACTGAGTGAGAAGTGCTGCCTGGCAGGCACAACCAAGTGCTAGAGGCAGGTGGCAGGGGGGGAGCAGCTTCACATCAAAACAGGAGTGTCAGGAAGTGAGCAAGTCTGACGACTTTGGAAGCTATGTTCATTTTTCTGGAGGCAGCTGAGCAAGTTTGTAAATAGAAGGCAGCTCTGATGTCGTGGAGGAATGTGAAGCTGGAATTTAAAATACCTGGGTTCCAATTATGTTTCTGCTCCTACTTGCGCATGAATTTGAAGCAAATTGTTTAAAACTTTATAAGCTTCCATTTTGCTATACATCAAAAGGAGGTAAAGTGAATCTCTCATGTTGTTTTTAGGATAATGTGAGGTGATGCCAGGCTAGAAGCTAGGAGGATGACGGAGACTGAGATTGCTTTGATAAGAGTTAAAAGTTGGACTGAAGGTTGTGGGTTATTGTCAAGCTGATATGAGTTAAAGACTACACAAACCTGAAATACTATTGTTGTTGTATTCATAAGAGGCAGTTAATCCATCCATGAGATTTATAATGAGTTTCCCCATGAAATCAATTTTACGGGATATTGCTGAATGACATATCACTCTCCAACGGCTTCCTGGGGAACTCTTGGGAATATCTGAAACCTAAGACAAGAGCTCTCTGTACGATGTTACATTAGATAAGTTAATTAATGAAATTATGTAATAAATATCTCAGATATTAAGTGGAGGAGGTTTTTATACCAATACTGATAACTCCTAAGCAAACTGAGGCTTTCTGATGGCCTTCCTTTATCCTCAATCCTGTTGCTCAGTCCTTTTCTTAAGCAAGCACGCAGACTTTTGTGGACACTATTATTTCTGTGGTCAGCATCTCAACATTTGCTGGGACTCTATTAGTGTGCTGAACCCTGGAATCAGGCAGAATTTCTTTTTACCAAGTCTCCAGCAAAAGGTCATTCTTCTCCCCCTAGCACTTCCCACACTTTATCTATTGCTCAAGCACCAAAAGGAGGAAGAGTTGTTCACCCACCTGATGTCAATCTGAATATTATTGTTTCTTCATTATCCCTGACTTAGGAATCAATTTTGCACCCTGGTGCCTTACTTTTCCTCCTTACTTTCTTTAAGACAGAGGTGATGCCAAGTGTGTGTTAGGAACAGGGTGAGTCCCCATTTAACCTCCCAAGTCTAAAATCTCCATCAACTGCCCCACCCTCAGGTCACTCCTTGAAGGCTTATTTTTTGAGATGGACAGTTGTCATTTTCTAAATCTAAATGTGTGACTAAAAACATCTTTACTGCTTCATCAAGGACATGCTTGAGTGACATGGTATCCTTTTTACTGCAAGTTCATGGCAATAAAGAATATAATGACTACTAATGCGGTAAAGTACCTGTGCCTTGATTAGTGCTGAGATGTAGCCATTTTATCCACACTTATTTTCACACCACTGGTATGAATGAAGACACAGTGAAAAGGACAGAAAGCCTCTTAGCATTATTACAAAGATTTTGACCTCACAGACCCCCTACAAGGGCCTGGGGCTCCCTCAGACATCCACCCACCACACATGGAGAACTTCTAGCAATTGTAATAAGAACTTCGGGCACTGTGTCCGAAGTTCTTATTACAATTGCTAGTTGTGGTTTTGGAATGGATGTGTGATATGATGCTGGCCAGTGAGACCTGAAGGGAAGAAGGTGTCTGTAGGGCTTCTGAGGAAGTTTTCCTCTCCTTGAAAAAAAATGGGTGTGGGGAAGTGCACATTCTCTTTCCACCTTGGACTAGATATTGTCATATCTGAATGTGACTTCTGGAAATACTACAGCGATTTTGTGACCACAAGAGAATTAAATATAAGATTAAATCCATGCAGAAGGTGGGGGAGCAAAGGAAAGAAGAGAACCTGGGTTCTTGATACAAATTTTTGAGCTACTGATGAAAATATATCTGAGATTCTCACTTCCTGTGTACTTTATAAGATTTTAAACATCCTTAACTTTAAGGAGAATTTAAAATGAGATTTCATTTTATGTGCATATATCCTAATGAGGTGACTCAAACAAGTGTACATGTGTAAGTGATACGGAGCCTGAAGCAAGATTACGGTGTCCCACAGAGAACTGCTGAAGGGTACACGGGCAGGGTGGAGATCAAAGAGACTACAGCATTTGCTTAACTACTCTGGTTGGGCGTGATCACCAATTTCTTAAAGATAAAAAATGAAGACTGAGCCCTGGTGGGTGTAGCTCAGTGGATTGAGCGCGGGCTGCGAACCAGGCATCGCAGGTTTGATTCCCAGTCAGGGCACATGCCTAGGTTGCAGGCCATGTCCCCCAGCAACCGCACATCAATATTTCTCTCTCTCTCCCTCCCTCCCTCCCTTCCCTCTCTAAAAATAAATGAATAAAATCTTAAAAAAAATGAAGACTGAGATCAGATACACTTGTATTTCCCTACAGTTTTCTAAAAATACATAAATTATCAAAACTATAAATAGCTTTTATTACAAAATGTCAGTCATTCTCAATAAATTCTATTGTCACTTTTATAAGGTTCCAAACAAACTCATTTCTGCAGGCACTAAATTATATATAGATACTTATGACAGGGGTTCAAATAAACAAAATTTAAAAAGCACCACCTTCCTTGAAAAATTCTGTCTCACATTGCTATTGTCAGCTAATACTTAAATGTGAATTGTTAGCATATACTTTGCAAGACCGTAGTTACCAGAGATGAGAGGAAGAAGTTTTGATGGTCACTGAAAATAAAAAGATTCTGGATATAGCGAGATTGAAGGAGGAAGTGGGTCTGGTGGGTTGCAGAAGGAGTTATCTTTGGATATGCAAGAGGCACTGTGCCTAGGAAGGTGGCAAATTGAAAAGGTTTTGACTCCTCCTTTCTAAGTATGCTATTATATTAGTCAGAATATAGCAATTTCTCCTTTAATAACAAATAAACTTCCAAAGTCTCAGTGGTTTAGAACCACAGGCTCTTGTAAAGTCTGGTGCAGGGTAGGGGGCACTCTTACCCATCCACTTGGAAGATTTCCCCTGTGTTGAAGGCCACCATAGTATCACACAACATGACCTCCTTGCTAATTGATGTAAGAGATAAGCAGACCATAAAGGTGACACACTAGCTTTAACACTTAGGCCCAGAAGAGATTCATATCACCTTTTCTCCTTTCGTGGCTAGAGCTAGTGTATATGACCCTCCCTAACTGCAAGGTGACAGAAAGTTAATCTCTCAAGGAGAGGAGTAAAGGATATGGATAAGCACAAATAATCTCTATTGTAGTCTGCCTTTTTGATCGCCAGCTAATTAGTTTATTCTTCTGTCTACACGGAAAACACACTCAATTACTTCCTTGGGAAGACAAGTCCAAGTCCCATCCAGGAACTACATCCTTCTTACAGTGAAAGATCTCCAGGAGATATGAAAAGTCTTCTCCATTGTGTACAAAGCAGCGTGTCTTGGGCTGGTAGCCTGTGAACTAAGGAGTCAAGGTTACCTTGCCTCTCTCCCTCCCAATATAAATTAGTGGAACAGAGACAGGAGAATAAAATAACCATTCCAATTTAGAAAGAGAAAGAGCGGAAAATTCACAGTAATCACTAGTTTGTATTGATTTTGAATTTTTTATTATTTATACTCACATTTTTTGGCCTTGATTACCTGCAATGGCCTTTAAAATTCCACCTTCCAATACTCCCAGAATGGAGAGCAGAACCAAATGGGAATATGCACTGGAAATCTCTACCACAGCTACTAAAATTCAAAGCAATATTTTAATATCAGTCACAAAACTTACATATACATGATATTATAATAACTTATTTTCAAATTTTCTGATTGTAAAATTCCAGAGTATTTATCAGAGCTAAACTTCTTTTCATGTTTTTTTAAATATATTGAATTTTAGAGAGAGAGGAACATCAATATTGTTCCATTTATTTATGCATTCTTTTGTTGCTTTTTATATGTGCTCTGATTGGAGATTGAACCCACAACCTTGGTGTACCAGGAGAATGCTCTAACCAACTGAGCTACCTGACCAGGGATCTTTACATGTTTTGTGCATTTTCTTTACTTACACTGTAAATATGTTCCCAGTCTCCCTACTAGCTAACTCAGCTGAGGAGAGGGCATTAAGGAATATTAGAAGTGGTAAAAAACCATCTGCTTTAATAATTTGCCTAAAACCAGTGGTAGGAAGAGGCAGATGACTAAATCATCTACATCTCAGGGGAAGTAGTCATCCCATCAACTATGAAGCTAGGCCTGGAGGCATCCATGTCCTCAGAGCAATGTCATTTAGACATCTTAGAGTCTTACATGAGCAAGTGTGTCTTAGGTTATATGTACAGGAATACTTACATAAATGCACCTTAAATAATAAGGGTTTATTAATCTTACATTAAAAATCACATGAAAGTTGGTGGTTATGCTAAGTGAAATAAGCCAGATGGTAAAAGATAAATACCATATGATCTCACCTATAAGTGGAAACTGATCAACAAAACAAACAAGTGAGCAAAATATAACCAGAGACATTGAAATTAAGAACAAACTGAGCAGAAGGAGGAGGGGATAATGGGGGAAAGAAGGGGAAGGGTCATCAAGGCACACATATAAAGGACATATGGACAAAGCCAAAGGGGGGTAAGAATGAGCGGGGAGGTGGAGGTGGGTGGGGCAGAGGGAAGTGGTGGCAGGAATATGAGGATAACTCTACTTGAACAACAATAAAAAAATAAAAATTTAAAAAAGAAAGAAAGTTGGTGGTTCCAGGGATCATTCAGCTGCTCAATAATATCACTGAATTCTACTTCCCTCTTTCATCTTTATTCAGCTACCTACTCTGTTATCATTAGCTTCTTAGATCAAATTGGCAATTGCATAGCTGAACAACAGTAAATTCTTTCAAGAACAACTATAGATGACCTACATAAACACACACTTTGGATTAGGGAGACAATTTGACCTTTGGCACTCAAGTAGTAATCAACAATATGAAAGTGCAATGGAACCTCAGAAATCATCTGGCCCTATGACCCCCATTAACTAGTAGGCAATTTTGGTTACATGAGTTTCCTGAGTCACATATCATGTTCAAAGAAGAATATAACTGGGCCCTTCGAAACAATAACTAAGTGGATTGGGTTCAGTTTAGGCAATTCACTTATTAATCTTAAAGATGCAAGAGGTCTACATTATGGACTACAGAGACTGTTCCATTCAGGGGACAACCTCTCTGCTGGAAAAGAGGAATGAGCTGTTGCTTCCTCAGCTTTAGTCATTAGGTTGTTCTGGATTTGAGGGACTTAAAGACTGTCCTTCCTGGCATATGTTAGGAAGATTCAGTCTGATCCTTCCACATTTTATTTGCTCCTCAGAGCCCCTTTTTCTTGCACAGCAGGAAAATTCTCAATAGCTTCTGTGACATGCAAGGCTGAAAAATTGTAGATGCTTTGATGCCAAAAGCCAAAATCTTGAATTTTTATGTAGTTTCCCTCTTGTTCTCCATATCATCTTTTCCCCACTATTTCATTGATAATATTTCAAGTTGGGCAGAGGTAAAGAGGCATCTTAGAAATGCTTTCTGCAGACTCTATGATTTAAGAAAGGGAAATAAAGGGAACCTTCTATAGTGGGAATGACAAACAGGTTTTAGCTTATATGCCAGATTTAAATAATTTGTAATTAAGACCTTAAACTTTGTGTTAAGAAGGATTGGGCTTGTCTTTAGAGAATATTGGCAAGGATAGAAGCAAAGAGAACTTTTCTAGACTGCTGGTGGGAGTATAGTATACTTGGTCCAACCACTTTGGAAAACACTTTGACTTTACCTCATAAACTAAATACATCTGACTTCTGGTCTGGCAAGTCTACTCTTAGCTATCTACCCTAGGAAATCCCTTCCAATGGGCACCAAAAGATTTATGCAAGAACAGTTATAAGAGGATTGTTTATAATACAAACTAAATGTCCATTAAAAGCAGATACATAAATTGTGGTTAATATTGTAGAATAGTATGGCCATAAATAAATCATAGCTTCATGCATTAATTGGAAAAGAAATTCAGAAAAATTATACTTAGCAAGTGAAACAAGTTTCAAAAGTATTTTTATTTGTGTAAAGGTTGAAAACAGGCAATATAAACAAGGTTGTTTGGAGATGTGCATGGAGGTATAAAACTACAAGGAGAAGAAAGAAAATGATTATCACAGCAGTCAGCACACAATCACTACCAGAAAACAAGTGGGCAGCGCGTCATCCTTGGGAGTAGTGTTTGCAAGATTATAATTCTGTTGGGGATGCTTTAGTTCAAGTACATCATGAATACAGCATTTTCTCATGTACTTTAGCAATCTAAAGAATAGAGAATTAAAAAGTGATGTTAAGGGCATAGCCAGCCTGAACACATTGGACATCTAACAAATGATAAAAGAATTCTGGAAATGGGATGTGGTTTCAGAGCTGTTTGTAAGAATATAGATGTAAGCAATGGCTCCAAGAATTAGCATTTGACAAGCCCCCAAATGCCCTCAAAGTAATTCACAGGGAAGAAAAGTAAGTGGAGAGAGGGATTGAGTATGGGCAGGAGCCAAGAAGAAAAAGTTTGAATTATTTGATTCACCTGGTATAAACTAAAATATTTAAAAAGTTAAAAAACAAAATAAAAACAGCACAATGGTTTCCTCTGAGAGCGGGCAAACGGCAGCCATCAGGAAGGACCCGCTAAGGTATTGCTGATGTCTCTTTCTCAAACCTGGGTGGAGCATAAACTGCTGATTATTTTATATTATTATATAAATATATACTGAATATATTTATATAGATATGTATTAGTCTGTATATATGATGTTTCAAAATGTAAAAAAAAAAAAATCATGGGCTCAGCAAAGAGAAATGGCTGTACTACGGCTCTAATGAGCCATGTAGAGGTCACCACTCCTCAACATGGGCTTTCCAGCCCCTCAAGGTAGAAAACAGTCAGAACTTTGGGGGTAAAGGTGTATTAACAGTAAAGATAATGAGTTTAAGAGTTCCCTATGATCTGTCCCTTAGGAAACCCGAGCTTGGCAGCAGGTAGCACTGAGTATTTCCAGGGACAGAAGAGAGAACATCCTCCAATATTTACAGAACAGAAAATATAATTTACAGGTTTCAAGGAAGAAGTACATTTAGTATTTATTGTAGGACGCAGCATTCCTAACAAGCACTGTTGAGGATATATTAAATTGATCATTTTTTCCAATTATATTTGCTGAAATAGCATGTTTATATTAAATTTCAACAGGAATTCCCCAGGATAATTAATCAGAGTCTGCCAGCAATTCGGTGGAGGATTGGGAGTGTGCTCGGTTTCTTTTCTCCTACACTTTTCTGCAGGGAAAGGAGATGTGAACAATCTTTTCCCTTAATTGGTAGAAGGTGCCAAGAAGAAACAGAACTTCCCAGCTGCCAGCCTCCAAACACCTGCCTCATTTACTTCTTCTCTTTCTTTCCAGTGACCACAGATCTCAGATCCTTCTGCAGAGGGTTTAATGTTTTGTCTCTGTTCTCTAGCTGTGCAGGCTTAGCAAGGCTGAGGGATGGTAGTGTAAGAGGGTGCTGGACTATTCGGGGAATGAGAAATGAACAAAATGAGAATCTTAAAAATCTTTATTTTAACACCTGTGACTACTCTAATGTGGGTCCTTTATAGATGATATTGCATCCTTAAAGCAGCTGTTTCTCATTTATTTTTAAAAATGTAGAGCTTTTAATACTGCTTCCTGGGTTGGAGGAGGGAGAGGACAGTTACACGGAAGCACCCAGATTTCATATGGAAAATTTGTGGGTCAGAGATCTGCTGCATGAGTCTCACAGAATTTTACTCACGGGTCTTGGAGCTAGAGAACAAATCCTAAAGCTGCCGGGGAGATGATTTTGGACTGCAAGTACTGCAGAGGATGCTTGATAGACCTTTTTAAGGCAAAATAATATGCTAGCAGTGGGCTCTGAAACAATTTCAAGAAATGCTTCAATACTGAACTAATTTGAATGCTAAAATACATCCCTGCTTAACCGTGGGCAATTGACTCTTAGTGAAAATTGGTTTCTGCATTGAAAACAAAGCAGCAAAGCCCTTTTCTCTTCTTTCATCATTAAAATCAGGCTGAGGAGATGAATTAGGAAATGAGAGAAGGGTACATTCAGGTATGAATTGCCTGACTCTTGTAATGACAACAATGACCATTGGAATTTCTTAAGTGATGAGAACTGTAAAGGTCTTTTGCTATGTGAATGTGCTGACTTTTGGATTGCTCCTATGTAATCAAAGGATAGGCTAGTTGACAGGGAGGCCAACTATGCAATTAGAGGGTTCACGAGTCCTGATGGGAGAGTGGACCTGGAGATTAGGTATAATCACCAATGTGGGGTGTTGTGGGGACTCTGCCCCCACAGTCCCCTGTCCACCACGGATGAGAATAAGTCTACCAAGACATGATCTGCTTGGGGAGGAAAGATGGCTGATCTCTCAAAGGAGAAGGGCTGGGAGCATGTTCCTCAGTGGGTTTTTATTGTGTTCATTTGCACAGGAATACAGGTAAAGCTCATCAATCATTGTCAGGCAGTAAGGATCAAACAATAGATAGCATACAAAGAACTATAAGGGCTTATTCTGAGTCAGTGTCAGCTAGCTAAGGGGCTATAAAACTTTGGGAAACAAACTCATTTCCTGCTCAGACCCTTATCAGAAAATTGAGGGCATTCTTAGCAAAGCAGGTTTCACAGGATTGTATGCATTCCTTTTTAGGCCTGACTACCCCAGGGAACCTACCCTTTCCAGTACAAGGCTGTACCACCCTCTGTCATGGTTTCAGGCTTAAATCAGGCAGGGGAAGTAAGGCAGTCAAGAGATTAGGAAACTTCTTGGAGACAGAATGAGGACTCAGGCTATGGCAAAGCCGAGGGGTGAGAGTCCATCACCCCCTTTTTTGGTAGCCCCCCAAGTCCTTCCCTGGGGGGCCCTTCATGAGCATGCCTGTCTTAGGTCATTCCTCCCTTGAGGAATCTTACCTGTCATTGGCTAACCAGTCAGGCTCAGGGTGAAGCAGGGTGAAGTCAGGCTCAGGGCCAAGCAGGGTGAAGTAAAGGGTGGCACCCCTGACAGGGAGATAAGCTTTGTCTCCTTAGTGGCTTATGTCCCAAGGTCCCTCACTCAGCCTTAGCCATGAGGGGTTACAGTTTCCGAAAACAGGCAGGGCGGTTCCCAGCACCAATGGTCATGGATTTAATCAGCCATGTGTGAAATCTCCATAAACACCCAAAAGGATGGGTTTTGGAGAACTTCCAAGTCAGTAGACATGTAGAGACTTGAGAAGAGTGGTGCACTCAGAGGGCATGAAAGTTCCCCAACCTTTCCCCATCCCTTGCCTTATGCACATGTTCCATATGACTGTTAAGTAAAATGTTTCTCTGAGTTCTGCAAGCCATTCTAGCAAATTAATCAAACCTGAGTAGGGAGTCATGGGTACCTCCAATCTACAGTTGGTTGATCAGGAACACAGGTAACAACCTGGACTTGCAATTGGTATCTAAAAAAAGGGAAGCAGTTATGAAGAACTGAGCCCTGAACTTGTGGGATCTGATGCTGCCTCTGGGTAGATAGTATCAGAATTGAGTTGAATTGCAGAACACCCAGTTGGTGTCCAAGAGAATTCTTTGGTTGTAGGGAAAGTCCTCCATGCACAGGAATTGTTATCAGAATTATTAGTTAAATATAATCTGTCATCTTCCCTGATGATAGAAGGAGGAAATGAACTTGTTTCAATCACCAACATTGGTGGCAAGTTCACCATCCCATTTAAGTGGATTGCTGAGGCTTTTATGTCTGTTCCTAATTGGCTATTTGTTCTCCTTGTGCCACCTGTTTCCTGAATGCTGGGTTGCTGAGGATAGTTCAGCTGTGGTTTATTCAGGGGCTTCTTCAGGGACACTTTCCTGACTGTTCTCTGACATGGGTGTCAGCCAAGACCACCTTCTTGCTGATGCCTATTCCTCTATTTGTAAAACTTCCTTAGAACATCTTGATGTTGGGGTCCCCTTGCTTTAGTGGGAGACCTTCTCTGGAAAGCCAGCTACTTAGTGCAGCATTCATCCAGCCTGCAGGAGACTCAAATGTTCTTCCCACCCCAAGTTATAGGTGGTTTTCTTTCAGTTTCACTTTTTCTTTCCTGCCCCCTTTTTATTCTGGCAGCATCAAATAATCAGGTACCCTGCAGATTCAGTGACAGCAACCATAAAGCTAGTTACCAGAGACCCTACCTAGTTGGGGAAACCAAGGAGTGCCAAGTCCAATGTATTCCTTTCTTCCTTTGGGAGAGAAAGATGAAGACAAAGTGCACTAGCCTTCTAGGGGTTCCATAACAAAGTGTCACAAGCTGGGTGGCTTAAACAGTAGAAACTGATTTTCTTGTAGTCCTGAAGGGTAAAGGTACAAGACCAAGGTGTTGGCAGTGTGGGTTTCTTCTGGGGTTTCTCTCCTTGCTTATACAGATCACCATCTGTTTCCTGTGTGCTCACATAGTCTTCCCTCTGTACATTTCTGTGTCCTAATATCTTCTCATAAGGATACCAGTGGCATTAGATAATGGCTCACCATAATGGTTAGCCATAATGGTTATGGCTCACCCAATGACCTAACTTGAACTTAATTACCTCTTTGTAGGCCCTGTCTCCAAATACAGTCACATTCTGATATAACAGGGGTTGAGATTTCAACATAGGAATTTTGGGGGAATACAACTCAGCATATGCATAATAGATGGGTTGAGTTGTGGCCCTCAAAGGTTACTACTTCATAATCTCAGCTTGCGTCATGCCCTAGCCTCAGCCTTGTTTATAGAAGCAGGTTGGGTGGGATTTTCAGAATTTTTTTCCTGAAGCCTTGTTGGTCAGCTCTGTGGTTACACAGCAGGCACAGTAACACAGCTCTGCCTCTGAATTCAGAGGGTTATATGGCATGGGAAGAAAATTGTTTTATTGCTGTTAAATTGTTCTGATTTATTTTTAAAATGTGATAATGTTGATCTTTTAAGAACTTTTGTATCAAAAGCCTTTAGAAAAACAAGTTGTGAAATGTTCTCTCAGAAAGCTTCATTACTTGCTTTTTAGGGTGAAATGCTAAAATTTGCTAGGAGAGGGATGTTCCTGTGTTGCTTATTCTTTCATTCATTTATGTGTTGTCAATGGGCATGTATCAAGAGGTTACTAGGGGGAAGATGTTGAGTTGTGCATCACATGGGAAGAGTTTACATGACGTTAGACCATGAGTGTTATCCAGATATTTACATCACTGAAAAAAAACACACATAAAAAGCATCATATTGCTAGAGTTTGTATCAGGTTATGAAGCAATGCCAGCATTGGAATTTTAGAGATTAATTTCTGTCCTTTGACACAGTGCAGTACTTTGCTGGAAGGACAGATGCTGTAGCTCTGAAAGATGCTTTTCCCTGATTTTGGTCCACTGAGCCTTTAAATCTAAGTTTGTATTTTATTAAACCAGAATCTTTTTATAAGCCAAGGGAATGTCAGCAACAGAGGTTGGGTTCAGAAAACCCTATACCTATGTGTTCCCATACAACAGAAAGCCTCAGAAGTCAAGGACAAAGGCACATGGCCTCTGTCCCTGGATAGAGGTCACTTGGTCTGCCCACAACTGCTGTTGACCCAGGATCCCACCTGTGATCACCCTCTGCTTTAGTTGACTTGCCTGAGTTGACATCCCGACCCTTCCAGTTACTTCTGAAAGAAGGCTTCTAAGATCTAACTTGATATACCTAGAGAAAACTTGAGGATTTCTGTGCTGATGGTGAAAAGTATAACATCCACCTTCTCCTTCACCATGGAGAAAGGAGTCTAGAGTTTAATGAGAGAATAAAGTGGTACCTTATATTATCAAAGACAAGCAGTTAATTAAAGAAACCACACAGGGGTATGCTAGTATGTAGTTTTCTCAGTCATTCCACAGCTTGTGAGGCTTCTGGCTGAAGACATCAAGTTCAAATATGTACAAAAGATGGGAATTTTGAACATCCTAAGGTTAGCAAGAAGACATATCTGTCTGGCTAGTGTTTCTTTCAGTTTTGCTCTATTTTGTACTTTATGTCTTAGAAAGAGTAGAAAAACAGACAAAAATCCCCCCAAATATTTCTGCTTGCATTCTGCTTTTTAAATTTAAAATGAGAGCAAAATAAAACATACCTTTAAAACTGATTTCTCTGTATACTTTGAATATCTGATTCATTAAAGTGGACATTTTGTATCACAATACCAGAAGACAAAATATATCAATTTTTTAAATTAATTAATTTATTTATTTTAGAGAGAGGGTAAGGGAAAGAGAAAGAGAGGGAGAGAAACATCAATGTGTGGTTGCCTCTTGTGTGCCCCCTAGAGGGGACTTGGCCTGCAATCTAGGCATGTGCCCTGACTGGGAATTGAACCAGCAACCCTTTGCTTTGCAGGCCTGTGCTCAATCCACTGAGCTACACCAGCCAAAGCTCAATTTTTAGGAAGAGAGCTGAATCTCAGAGAAAACCTTTTATTTTAATACTCTATTTTTGAATTTCAAATTGAAACAAAATCAACAATGATACAACATTGTCCTAATGCAAACAATATATGATTACTAGCACAAACAATGAAACTGGTAATACTTCATTTCAATTGAGTCATAGTTTGTGTGTAGGGACTTTAATGATACTAGATCCGTTTAATGAAACTATATTATTTTAAAAAGTTAATTAAACATATTGGTGTAACACTGGTTGATAAATTTATATAGGTTTCAAGTATACAATTCTATAATACAGCACCTATATGTTGCATTGTGTGCCACCATCCAAAGTCAAATCTCTTTCTATCACTGTATATTTGGCTCCCTTTACTCCTCCCATCATCCTTCTTCTCTGGTAACCATGACACTGTTGTCTGTGTGTTTGAGTTTTTATTTGTCTTTGTTCATTTGTTGTTTTCAGTTTTATATCTCACATATGAGTGAAATCATATCATTCTTGACATTTTCCATCTGACCTAATTTGTTTAGCATGATGTTCTCAAAATCCATCCATGTTACCACAAATGGTAGTATTTCATCTTTTCTTATAGCTGAGTTGTGTTATTTTAATGAAAATATATCAGAAAATCACTGGAATCTTCCCACATGGTATATACCATACCATGAATAAATACATGTTATTAAAATCAATTTAGAAATATATGTTGAATATAGCAGTCGTTGAGTTTGACCTCATCTAATAGAATCCTCCATCTCTAATTAGCATGTAGGCTGTCGTTTTCTGGTAGTTTGTTTTGAAAATAAAATTTATAAATACGAATTTTCATGCATAGAATGTCAATATTCTATCTATTCTAGGTAAGAATGCCATGGAAAATGGGTGCTCTAACTACAACACTCTGGAGGCTGTTAAAAAGTCTGGGAGTCTAAAACTGCACATGGACAGAGCCTATTTCTCCCTGTATGCTGTACTGTACTATGTCATGGTGTCATCTACATGTACATGAGCTCCATCCCCAGATTGTAAACTGCTTGAGGGCTTTTTCTGGATGGGTATTAGATGCTTAATTGATCTTCCTAAGTGGTTAGAGCTCTCAAAGCTAAAGAGAACTCTTGGTGCAAGCACTGGACCATAACATTTCAGAGTAAGTAGGCACCTACTCAGAGAGGGAAGTTAGCATGATGTGGAAGTTGAAGGAGATACTTACAGTGAAGATAGAAAAGATCCAAAAATGTACTCTCTTTACTGCCATCACCCTATTTTGAATTCCAACGCTGTGCAGCTAACTCCCCCTCCATTCACACCAATCCATCTAAGACCTAATCTGGTCCTTGGTATAACATTATGCAGCACTGCCAGATTCCAGGACAACTCTAAAGTAGATACTGCCCACCAACAATACTGATTAAAATATATATATAATCTTTCCAGTTAAATGTTAATGGCTAAAGGTAGGTAAGTAAGCTAGTATGGCTGTTAAGAAATATAAATAATATATTCTTGAATTCTTTCTGTCCTGAACTTTTATTAGAAGTCAGAGAGTGACAAGATGTTTAAAACTGCCTCCTCTTGTATAATAGTAAGAATATTTTAAACTGCATATCTTTTAACATATATTGTTTCCTATGAAACTTTCAGAAACCTAACCAGATAAGGAAAGTGGGTATATTTCCCACCATTTAGAAAAGAAAAATACTGAGGTTCTGAGAGATTTTGTGACTTGCCTGAGCTGTATGGAAGAGAACTTCTGATTCCCAGCACACCGCTCTTCCCTCCCACCTGCTGGCCATCTCATAATGGTAACCATGGGACAATCATCGCTCAGTTTTGTGCCAGGAGGCGGAGATTAGGCACTCATTTTCTCTCATGCTTTTCCTCACCTGTCTCCCTACCTGCCTTCTGCTCTTCCGCAGCCTGTTGTTTTCTCTGTACACCAGGGGAATTAAGAGCAATGGTCAAATTAAACCTTTGTTACAGTTTTTAGCTGATTTTGCAGCATTTGGCATAATTGTTTGAGGAGCTATTTGCTTATTTTACCATTTTGCCATTATAGAGGTTTTTTTGTTTGTTTGTTTGGAAAATACAGCTCTGGGTGATATGGATAGAAACCATTCACTGGTATCTGTGACATCAAAATCACCCTTATTTTGGCTATTGGAAATGAAGAGTAAATGGCATGCTATATGTTGCATTTATTTGACTTTGTCTGCTGGCATGGTAATGGAGAATTTTAGAGAAATTCTTAAAAACAACAGTAAAACTGCAATGAATAAGATAGTATTGAGCAACAGGGCAGCAGAACTGGTGAGGGAAGGGTTGTGGGGATGGGCACTGAGGTGGGCTCTGCCAGGGGCTCTTTGAGGCTTGCACTGTCCCACACAAGAGCCACTAGCCACGTGGTCTATTTATATTTACAGTGAAACCACATCAAAAATTCAATTATTTAGGCACACTGGGCCTATTTCAAATGTTCAATAGCCCCATAAGGCTAGTGACAACTGTATTGGATAGTGCACATATAGAACATGCCCCTTGCTGCAGAAATTTAATTGTATCACACTCCTCCAGGGAGAGAAACAAAGTCCCTCACAGCATTTCAAAGTCATTTAAATATGGAAAGAATACTGAGCCATCCCTAAGGATTTGATCCTTCTTCTTTCCCTTTCTTTCTTCCTGTCTTCATCCCCTTATCAATTCCTCCCTTTCTTCTTTTCTTCCAATAAACATTTAATGAGAAATTACAGTGAGCCCAGCACCCTTCAAGAGTTGGGGCTATGATGGATGGTAAATAAGAAGGATGTGGTCCCTACCCTCAGGCCAGTGACCATCAATGATGGAATTCAGCAAAAACTGGCAATTATGATCCAGTGCAATAGATGCTATGTGACCCCTAATCTAGTTTGGAGGCCTCCAGTGTACTCAGAGAAAGGGATGTCAGAAAGCTGAGACCCAGAGCCTAATTAGAAAGTGTACAAGGAATAAGGAGAAGAAAGGAGGAAGAGTGTTTCAGATAGATGAATAGGATGGAAGAAAGAGAAAATAAGAAGTATTCTAGGAAAGAAAAGAAACTGAAGATGACCAGAGAATACAGTGCAAGCAGAGAGGAAGAAAAAAAAGAGCAGTTGCATTTTTGTTTGTAGTTTAACCCTCGGGTCTAATTGCATTTGAGAAGGCTTTGCCTTTCATGAATGGTGGAGAAAAGGATATTATTTTAGAAGAGAGTTTTTCCCATAGTAGGCAGTATTACAACACATATCCTGCCTCCTTACAGAGTAGGTTCCACACCCCTTTCTGGTTGTAGATGTGAAAAAAATCTGACCCCTCTCAAGCTACATCTAACTAATTCTCTCTACCCGTGGGAAAGATGTACCGGAACAACTCACTGCTGCCGAGGGGCAAGGTCCTACAGTGTAAGAAGCTGAGCTCTGGATTCAGATTTTGTTTAAAATCTCAGCTATATTAATTCTATTGGTTTGGTCCATTTTAGTGAAAGAAAACAGTTTATAACTATTAAGTTAATAAATGAATGAACTCATTTCTCATATGTCAAGAGAAAAAAATAGTATTACCTCATCCATACAACTGTCAGGAAACAGATCATAGAGAGTTAGCACTTAGCACACAGTAGGCACTTGATAAATGACTTTCCCTTTCTGCCCTCCAGTTATGCTCACTTCTAGGAAAGAATAAACATGAATGATGAGGAGAAAAGGAATAGAACCAAAGGGGAAAATTGAGCCCAGCCATCTCATTGTACCTTGCTTCTTCACCAGTATTCCTCCAACATCAATATAAAGCCCCAAAGTACAAAATCTCTGATGTTTACTTCTACAGATGCTGGTAACATTCTTGGCTAAGTTCAGAACAGAAAATTTGGCCAGAATCTCTTGTTCAGTGAAGTAATTAACATGACCATTGTTTTAAGTGTTGCTATGGTAGTTAGCCTAGTGATGAAATGAAAATGCAATTTGAGTAATTCAAAATATATAACTCTTCCCAGAAAAACAAAAGAAATACTTTTAGGATAACTGAATCATTTTGGTGATGTCTCAGAGCAGCCTGTTACTCACTTGAATGATTCAGACAAAAGGCTCTAATGAATAGAAGATTAGACTGTTTGCATTTGCAACTAAATGTACCAAATACATTCCTAATGTGTTAATTAACATTTTCTCCAAATGCAATGAAAAACATTCCATCTGAACAGACAGGTAAAAATCAGATTGTAATGCAGACTCATCTGGCATTCAAAAATAATCTCTGGAAAGATGAATTAAGTAACCACAACATTCAAGAAAAAACTCTAAATTGCTAAATTACAGACAAGGTCATTTCCAGTAAATAATGAAATGGATTAAAAATAGAGGTGCCATTTTATAGCTTTCTAACACATTACATGCTTGTCTTCAAGATTTGGAAATTTGAAAATATCCCTTTGAAGTGCTTTTTTAAAAACTAGAAAACAGTTTAAAATGTTAATGTCAGAACATGAACAATAGGTAAAGGAACATCTAAAATATTATTGGGGAAAATGATAAATATAAAAATATAACCCCAAAGACTTACGTTGTTCCCTCAGCCCCTATCTCCTCCAAGGTCCCAAAGTAGGTTAGTTTTTCTGTCTATGTCTTCTCACTCCCCAAGATCTTTGCTCAATATCACCTACACTTCAATGAGCTCTGCATCTATGAACTGACTCAGGTCAGAGAAATGAAAAAGGGACTGTGACTCATGGGGCTTCCAGTGAGATCCCTGTATACCACTTTGAAGTTTGTTGGGTTTCTACTCCTGTCAATACAAATCAAGCAGTAGGACCTCGGTGGACTCCATATCCACTTTCAACCTAGGTATCCAATGACCAAATAATAACTGTTAAAGATCCCTGTGGGTCAGACCATTCTGATGATGATAGCAGGTACATGCTACATGACATGTATGTGGCCATGCCATGTATGACTATCTGATATCACTTGTCTTTCTTTGCCACCTTAAAATTCTCTTGCCCACATTGAAATCAAGGAGCTCATTTCATTTTTAGTGCTTCACACCAACATTTCTTTCATCCTCAGATATGTTGCTGGTCCCCTTGCCATTGTACTTATCAAGGTTGGTTTCTGGGCCTTATTGGGAGCTTCATTAGTAAATTAAAATGGTTGGTCAGATTGCACAAGACAAAGCTACTTAAGAACTTTTAATTTTAATTTTTGGATAACTTTTCCTACCTTGGTCCACAAAACTCCTGACAGTTTACATCAATATTATGTAAACACCATATATTAGAACTACTCTCACCTGTTTGACCAGCATGCTTAATACAGAATCTCTGGTACCTATATTGATAAACTTAGGTTGATCTATCCTAGACTAACTCCTCATAGAATCCATGTCTAAACATATCCTTGAGATTTTAACAAGTATAAATTAGAGAGGTACTAGAGATGTTTATATGTAAGCCTTCTCTTCCTTTTCTTCCCTGACTTGACCTTGGAGAAGAAGAAGGAAAGAAAGTGAGTTGTGAAAAGAATTGGCTCTTTGAGGAAGGTAAGCCCATTGGGTGAGGGAAGACTGTCTGCAATAAGTGGCCTTATTGACAAGCAGGAGACTGGTAGAAGATGCTCAGTGGGAGGTGAGGATTCAGGGCATCCCAAGTTTTTCTGAATTTCCTGTATATTCCCAGGAGTACCACCAGCCCCAGAACAATGGCAGTGAACTGAACAGATAGAATTTTCTGAACCACCTTACAACAATAGATAAAAGATTCCTTTATCTTGGTCACAAACTATCCCTGGATT
Source organism: Tonatia bakeri (assembly GCA_004024845.1). Taxonomy (NCBI): domain Eukaryota; kingdom Metazoa; phylum Chordata; class Mammalia; order Chiroptera; family Phyllostomidae; genus Tonatia; species Tonatia bakeri. Next base: position 31,132 of record PVIA01000948.1, on the reverse strand, counting down.
TCATTCAGTATCTTTATTTGAGAAATTAGAGAACTGTTTGCTGAGATTTCCAGGAGAGTGATAGACCAACATCTCATTCTATAGTCCTTGACTTCTTCATTCCCTTCATTTTTTTATGGAAGTGGTAACTTAATCCTAGAAAGACTTGACCTTACTGGACATTACCGCATTCCAGGTTAAGAGCAACAGTTTATCATTACATTCTGGGGTCTTTCTTACTCCTGTGCAAATGGGATTCTCCCTGACTTCATGCCCACATAGTCCATAGATCCAATCTCAGATTTGTCCTCTGCCATTTGTCTGAGGCTGTGTTTTCTGTTACATAATGGCTGATACTAGTCTTGGTGTTTGTCAAAATTCTGGGTTGTTGGCAGCAGAAACTGATCTGAACAACTAAAGCAGAAAAGAAATTTATGGGAAAGAATTAATCAAGAGGTTGGAGAGTCAGTCAGTCTTGAAGAGTAGACTGGAGCTAAAGGAACACCCAGAAACAGTCTGATTATGATGCTGCCAAAGGCACAGCCAACACTGTCTATTACGCCTGCAGTATCTTAATCTTCAATTCTGCTGCCAGACATTCTCTGCAGTCTAGGTAACAAATAGTATCATTATGGACTCTATATCTTTGCACCAGTTTTTCAGGTTCCAAGTGCTAGACAAAACCATCCAAATGGTTTAGCCTTCTAGCAAGAATGACATATGGAAGACATATATTCTGCCAAATAGAAAGGGTGCTTTGCTGTTGTACAGAGACACCTCTTACCAATCTTGTATTTCTTATCAAATAAATAAAGTTTGCACCATAAACTATCTGTAGACTTTGTGGCTTCTCCACTGCCATTTAGACATGTTTCTGCCCCAAACATGAAAAATTTTGAGACTTTTGACTTATGTTCCCAGATAATATTAAAGTGATATTGATTGGTCACAGAATACAGGGAGAAGGGCAGCAAAAAAAAAAATCATCTCAGATGTCTGGATAAAATGAATATGTAGAAAAAACTTAACTCAGCTCCTGAAAAATATATCATAAACTTTTCTAGGATAGAAGCTGCATCGTGTTAATATCTTTATTACCTAGAATTTGAAAAATGTAGGCACTCAATGTTTGTTTAAACAAATGAATGATTTAGTGACTATCAGGCTTATCTAAGGCTATTATCTTTTTAAAATGAGAATTGGGATAAATATCATATTGTAGATCCTTGTAAGCCACTGCAGTGGAATCTCAATTTTTAGATTACCTCATTAGAATCATCTGGGGTACAGATTTAAGAGCAGATTCCTGGGGTGAAACCCAGACCTAAACTAAATCCTATGAATTATGGATGAGGCTCAGAAATCTGCATTTTTAAAGAAGCAAACCAAATTATTCCTACTCACACTAAATTTGAAAGGTAATGTACTTCGCATGGGTTATTGCTAGGGGCTGGAGTTTAAGGATTCCAGTTAGCAAAAATTGATGAGGGTGGTGGAAATAAAAGTTCATAAAGCCCCATTTATAGAGCTTTGGTGTTTATTTTAATGACTGATATGTGACTCCTAGAAGATAAGAGTATTTTTTCTATTGCATACTTAGCGTTATATGAGGAAGAAGCCTGTAAGTGAGAAAGTAAAAGCCCAGTTTTATCTTTTTAATTAGAATATTTTTATTTCTCTTGCTTGTCTGGGCTAGAATCTGAAACAGAAGAATAGAGAAGACAAGTCAAGGGATAAATAAAGCTCTTTCGGCCACCTCTCAGCTAACCGTGTTAATAATCTCTCCTCAGTTCAGAGTGGGGAGGGAAGAAGGGGCATCCTACAGTGAAAACGTTGCAGCAGTGTCCTTTTGCCTGACCAAATCCACATGGACAGTCACTGGTACAGGGCCTTCACAGCATAGGTTGATGAAGAATATTCAAAATTAAAGCTTTTCTTCATTTCTGCAAGGGTATGTCAAGTATACTCTCGGCTTCTCAACAGAAATAACAGGCAAAGGTCGATCTCATATTTACACCGTATTGCTTTCTCACTTACGAAGCACTCTGGGAAGCCTCAGTTCATTTGAGCTCCACATCTCTGCCTGGTCAGAAGGGCATGCCCAGTTTACAGAGTTAGAAAACAATGAAAACAAATATGAAGAGATTTTTCAGATTCCCACAACTAAGTGAGGCTGTAAAATATAAAGTTTGACTTTTTAAAAATATATATATATTTTTTACGGAAATATGAATAAATGCTGAAAGAAAGTGAAGTCTGCCAGCACTGACTATTCAAACTTTAACACACATAACTAAGAAAAGAGAGTGCCCTCCTCCACCTGTCTTATTTGACAACCCAAGATACAGTATAGGGAACAGTTTGGTCACTTTGGTGTGCTTTCAGATGTTTCTCTGTGCCCTACAGACAGCTGTCTAAATGTGCCTGTGCACATACTAGCATTCTCTCATACATATACCTGCAAACACATAAACACATACACACATTTTTTAAAAGCACATATGGGTTTGTGCTGTGTTGTTCCATAACTTCTTTTATTTCCAGTATGTTTTCACTGTGCTTTGAAGCTTCTAGGAATCAGGAAGTCTGGTTGCTTTGCTTTGTTCTTTTCGTATTCCTGCCACACGATGGCTTTGGGATTCTGTTTCTCTGCATATCACCTTTGTGGGCCTCTAGGTTGCTGCACTACCACAGTGTCATCACCAGCTTTTGAACAGCAGCACTTGGCTTCCTTCCCCTTTCGGTTCCTTTTCTGTGATATACTTGATCCTGTCCTCTATCACGCCCAGCATCACAGCATTCTCTGAATGACACTGTCTCTTTTTCCAAACTAACCATGGCAGCTGTTGCTCTGCTGTTCCTCAGTGTTCCATATTGCTTTCTGCTTCTGATGGACACCTGTCTTCAGAAGGGGTTTAGAGCCCTACATGTTCAACTGTCTGGTCAAGCCACTGTCAGTGAGGGACCTGGCTGGTCTTATCCATTTCAGCCAATAATCTACCATGCTTTGCTATATTTCTTCTTAGGTTTAAGCAAGAGCTGCTGCTGTAGAAGATTAAGGGCTACTCTGCAATTTCATCATCCAGTACTGTAAAAGGCTCAGGATTCTAGCCAGTCAAACAAAGACTAAATAACTTTGCCTACAATTAAATGTCTAGGTAGGATGTTGGCTAAGAAGACACTGCAGTGCTGAGGATTAGGCTCCTGGTGCGGTGTGGTGAAGTGGGGTGTGTTTATGTTTATAAAACACCAGTGGGATGTGTTTATGTTTATAAAGGGAGTTGGAAACACCCTTATTTGCATTTGGAGGTAGAATTAATACTTCTGATAAATTTCTAGGAAAATAAAATTATTAACAAACATCTTAAAATGCAGATGTTTCCTGTTTGTATTGAATTATTCTATTATATAGAAAACAGAAATTAGGTATTTAAAAATGTAGGGAATGCATAGGAAGGTGATATGCCTTTATACCACAAGATTCCACACAGCTAAAATGTGCATGTACTTTGTAATTAAGAAAAAATAACATAACATTTATATGCTCCTTCATAAAACTTTTAATGGAGTAGTCTAAGAGAGATTAGTAGTCACTAGAGATCAACACTTCTAAAAAGATAAGAACATTTGAGTATACCTCTCCATTCTACCATATGGGGTCAGGCTTGGTCAATTTCTGTCTCTGACCTTCAGTTTCATTGTCGAAAAATCAAGCAGTTTAGGTTTTTCCCAGAAAACGTACCAACTTCCAGCCTCTACAGTTTCTAATACACTTAGTGCTTCAACTTTTATCTAGGAATTATTCAAACTCTCACCCCTTTAAAGGGTGCAAATTTACTTATGTGTTTTTGGGGCTGTAAAATCACGTGACTAGATTTACAGAGAAAGGGCTGGCATGCCACCTACACTGCGATTGGATACTGAAATCATTTTCAAGGGAGATCATATATGATCAAAATTATGTTCGGGGATACCTTAGGATTCTCATTCAGAGCCTGACATAATGTCTGTCACTTAAGTCCAACATGGCTAGTTTTCCCTGAAGCAATGAAACAGATTGAGACCTAGATGAAGTGGTTGACTTTTGTTTAAAGGAAATGCTTTATGGAAAATACATGCCCTTAAATATGAGAATCATACTCAGTCAGGAGCGTCCAACCTATTGGCATCTCTGAGCCACACTGGAAGAAGAATTCTCTTGGGCCACACATTAAATACACTGCAACATGTACTCACGCACACACAAAAATCTCATAATGTTTTAAGTAAATTTACGATTTTGTGCATTTACAGCCATCCTGGTTCACATGTGGCCCACAGGCCACAGGTTGGACACCCCTGGTAGTTGGTCATGAATAAAACATGCTCGATGACTATGACTGACAGGAAACAGTCCCATGCACAGTCTGAAGTTTGTTATCATTGAGTGAGTGGCGGGCTCACTAGCCTGAAATAACTAAATGGCTTTTTTTTCTGATTTAGTTATTTTTAGCCAGGTATATATAGTTTAATTTATCTAAGAAACATGTGCTTATTTTGTGTCTGCATAGTACTGCTAATACTGACTTAGTTCAAACCTTATCATAACAGCTAATTCTTAAAAAACTGCCTAACCTCTACTCTTGCTCTTTCCCTTTCTCTTCTCTCTTCTCTAACCATCCACATTCCAGTTACCGTGAGTGATTTTTCTAAAACTGAGATTTGCTCTTCATGAAATCTTCTAAATAACTCCCATGTCTATTGTAGATTTTTCCAAAGTGTGTTCTATAAAATAATAACTAAAGAATATACTTTATAACAGATTAAGGATTTCATGGGTTATCTTTAAGATGAAATTACAAGAGGATGCATAGCATTCTTCTTCATAGAAAATTCAAAATTCATATTAATATATTAAAGGCTATCAGGAGTCCATCTATTTGACCATATTTTTCAGTTTACCTAATAACATGCATTTCACAAAAAGTAAGACATGTTGGAAGCACCAATTTACAGATAAAATTTAAGCTCCTGATCATGGTATTATAAGGTATTCCATAAGCTGGCCCTAGCTTACCTTCAGTACTACCCTTAGACTTGGGAAAGTTTCAGCTTTGAGCTAAGCTTGGGCTTCATGAAGACTACTGTGCTTTCAAATTCCAAGAAATTTTCTAAATCCCCTTCCTGGAAATCCTAGGACCATTTGTTCTGAAAATACCACCTGGATGAGGCATTTGGGGGTCAGATGGGGATGCTTGTGGACCCTAGTCTTCATTTCTTCATTTCAAGGTGCTGTCCAACCTATGAGGTTGACCAGATACCCCCACAAAACTCAGGACTTGGGCCATGGTATTTTGCTGGGACTTGCAGCTGGCCCTGGTTCCAGGATCACTCTTGATGGTTAGTACAGTACTTTTTTGGTATAACTACATAAAAATGAGCCACCATAAAGATGCTGACATGTTGATTTTGAGTGAGTATCCTCATGTTGGATACAGGGTGAGTTCAGGGCTGTGCTAACCTTTGGGATTGAGTTGTGGGTGTAACTCTCACCCATTTGTGCCCTGAGTGTGGTGCCACCTCTAGCCTATAGCACCCAATGATGGCAGGAGTGGTGGCAATTGTACTTTATCTTGTGTGTTCCCCACTGCTGGTTTGCCACCCCCCTTTCTTGATAGGCTCCATGCCACATGTCCTCTGTAGTTCTCTGCAGGTGGGTGATTGTATATCATCTGAGGGTTTTGATGATGATAGTACCAATGGTGCCTTCTGATTACTGTTCTCTCTTAGTCCCCTACCCACTTCCTGTACCATGTGGTGACAAGACTGTTCTCTTCAATCAGTCTTGAACTGCATGAAGAACAGGCATTACTTGCTGGTCCTTTACCTACATTTCCTGTTTGTGTCAGTGTACAGGAGACTGCAGTCCACATGGAAAAAATCACACCTTAGGAATTTTTAGGAATGTCATGGTTATGGCCTGGAGTTCAAGCAAAGACATGGGAAAAGATGGGCTGTTCTACCATAACATCCTGAATGATAAATTTATTATGGCCATAAAATTATCTTTTACATTTTCCTGTGTAAGAGTTACATTTGTGGTCATTATCAAGGAAACATAGTGACTTTTAAGACAGTCATTGGAAGACAGTAGTATCCACAGGTGACATGAAAGATGATACAGAATCATAAGTAATGATATAACCAGCATTAAATAAGTGGGATTGGGAAACTTCAGAGGCAAGAAAGACTGTGGTGTTTCAACACAGCTAGGTGCTGAAGAGCTATGAGATTCTAGATTTATAACAGTGTTGTACTTTTTTTTCTTAGTGAGATATATGAAATTAGACGGGAACAGTGCATTTGACAGTATAGAACATAAAGAGATAAGGAAGAGATGGTATCTAAATGTTAAAAATAACCTTCATATTCACTAAGGTACAATAAGCAAACATGTAATGTCCTTTTTTCTCCCTTACTCTAAATTTTCACCAATAAATTATTATAGATCACATATATCTGCATATTTTAAAATATGGCTTTAATCAAATATTTTGCCATTCCCATGTGTGCACTTTTTAAAAAAAGATTTTATTTGTTTATTTTTAGAGGGAAGGGGTGGGAGGGAGAAAGAGGGGGAGAGAAACATCAATGTGTACTTGCCTCTCATGCGCCCTCTATGGGGGACCTGGCCTGCAACCTAGGCATGTGCCCTGACTGGGAATTGAACTAGTGACCCTTTGATTCTCAGTCTGGCACTCAATCTACTGAACCACACCAGCCAGGGCAGCCATGTGTGCGGTTAATTTTCAGGAACTCCAAACTTTCAGTCCATGTTTCTGCCCCAAGTATCCTTTTTCTGACAAATTCTTACTCAGTCTTTAAATCTCATGTCAGGCTTCAACTGGTCTATGAAGATCCCATAGTCTTCTCACCTAGGCCACACCGGGGCATCTTCTCTGTGCTCCCACAGAACCCTTAGCCTGCCTTTTGCTCTGGTACCTACTGCGCTGTATTAACATTGTCTGTTTATGTCTGCCTTCCTTAGATGATTAACGCTAAGGCAGCAACTATGTCTTATTTATCCATCCAGCCTTAATACTCATACATCATTTATTGTACATTATCATTACTAGGTAATTTTGAGAAACTGAAATGAATCTGGCAGATAATCCTATGAAATCTCTATTGCTATCAGAGACTGTGACTCCAATAGAGAAAGCCAATTATGTAATGCTGACATTTACAAGTCTCCTTGTCCTATTGTCAAACCTATGATACAAACATGCTTAGTTCCTGCGGTAGCTTTGTATTTGTCAACTTACATAGCTGGAACTACCTTCCCCTTTCTGCAACATTCTAGTTTAGAGTTGGCCAAAAAGATGTTTGTATAGTATTTGGAAGGGAGAAGTGAAGCAGCATCTATTATTTTCTGAAGGGCAACCTGGTTAGGTGGAATGTGAGGCAGATGTAGTGGCAGGTTCAAGCTTGTCCTCCCTCACCTTGCACTGAGATATAAGCAAGATGATGATAAGCTCCAGCTTACATTTGCTCTTCTCTGTTCTATTGTATTTCTTGCTCTTTATCCCATTGGCAGCTCTGGCATCCAACAATAAGCCATGGCTCACCAATGGAAGCAAAGGCATAGCCTTCAAGAGAATCTTCCACAATTCCTTCTTTGTAGTACCTAAACATGACTGGCTTCACAGATTCTACCTTGTCCACCTCCTCCAGTGCTTCAGCAGGCTGGTGAGTGACTTCTCTCTGGTCCTCCGGCTCCCTTTTGGGGACCTTAATTCCTTAGCCACTCTCATGGCCACATGAAGAACAATTCCTATAATCAATCCCTATTCCCTAACTCATAGGGATGGCATGCCTGACTGAAACATGACAAGTTAAATCTCTTTGCTTCTTGCTACTCTTTTAAAAAATTAATTTGTTTTACTTTAGGATTCAATGGACATAAGAGAATGAAAAATGAAAGGTGAGGAAAAGATTAAAGAAAGGCTGAGATCAGAAATGGAAAAGAGAGTAAAGAAGAAATATAATATTAAAAAATGAAATGGGAAAGAGATAATGGCAAGGCAAGTCTAGGGGAAAAAAACTCAATTTAAAAGAGAAATATATGAATCCATCCCACTAGAAATGTACAATTTGTTTAGAAAAAAGATGATTATATATAAAAGTCTAGCAAATTTAAAAAACTGTATATCGCAGATACTTACCCCACTGTACTTCCATCTAACCAAGTGGGCACATAAGTGCACATGCATGTACATTAAATATTATCTCTAAGAAAGACTGAGAGACAAATACTGGATTTTCCTTCCCCATGATATAATAAATAATGGCAGAATCTCAATCTCAGATTAATTATTTGATGAAATATATTTTTAATTTTCTTCTTGAAAAAAAATGGGTATAATACGTATCTTTATTTTCTGTGAATGTCATAGACTTAATGTTTGTGTCTCTCCAAAATTCATATACTAAAATTCCAACCCCCAATGTAATGGTAATAGGAGGCATAACCTTTGGGAATTGATTAGGTCACGAGAGCTGAGCCCTCATGAATGGGATTAGTACCCTTATAAAAGAGACTCCCAAAAGAGGTTCCTGTCTCCTTCTGCCACATGAGGGCATGGCAAGAAAACAACCATCTATGAACCATGAAGTGGGTCTTTACTAGAAACTGAATCTACTGGCTCCTTAATCTTGGACTTCCTAGCCTTTGGAACTATGAAAAAAAAATTTATATGATTTATAAACCATCGGTCTATGGTATTCTATTATTGCAGCCCAAATGGAGTAAGACAACACATAAAGCATAATAGATTTTAAACTTTGAGGAATCACTACTCAGCAATTGGCTAACATTAAATGTAGGCTTGGGAGCCCAAGTTCTGATCAGAGTTGCATCCAAGGAATAAATCAGGAACATAACTAACTTTAAATATCTTCACTGCAGTTTTCAAAGAGCCTTAATAGATCCATTCATAACCTGAAACATTATCAAACCCCTGTCTATATCCTAACTGAATGCCTATGATCTCTAATTTGTCCAATCCCAGATATAATCTGCCACATTTCCTACCTGAAAGGCTTTTCTCTCTGCAACTTCCCACAAACACTTTTCTATTTGATGTTCTGATCCCTGCCAGGCATTCATGATTTCTGCTGCCATTGGAGGGCTGAGGCTTATCATGGGAGGAGGATAAGGGGGACACAGTCGCTCTGTCTTCCCTAATCCTCCACCACTGCTCCTAGGGGTAAACACATGAAAACTCGTGAAAAAAAACTTTTTATGTTCCATTAGGACCCTTCTTTCAATCTTTGTATTTAGGGAATGGAGCATTTCCTGCAGGTAAAATAGTGGTTGAAGATTTCAATTTTCTCCTCTTAAAAGTCTGTGACCCAGAAAAGGTGAGGAATATGATGTATTTCCTAATTTCTCTACCTGTCATGAACAGAAGGCTATGAGTTGTTTATCACTGTTCTAACTGAAGGCAGAGCTCTCTCCAAACATTAAAATTGCAGACAGCCTACGCCTGATTATTTACCCTGTTTCACCACACAATGCAAGAGGAGACACAAATGAATGATTATAGCAACACAACTGTACTGGAAGCAAGTCATGGAATTCAGCCTCCATCCTAAACTCAGAGAAGCTTCCAGGAGTGTCTCTCAAATTGGGATAAAGCAGCTTTCTTACTGCACTTAACCTAGCCCTTACTTGAGGAGGGAAGGTCTGACTTCAAGAGACCTGATTTTCTGTAACATCCTGGCTGCCTGAGTCCTCTTGGCCATCACTAAGCCAATCTCCAAAATTCTGCCTCATTCTGAAAATACTGATGTGAAATCCTTCTTTTGTCCCTAGGACTTGAGTAGCTTCACTTGCAGAGAAAACTCCAGGAATCCTTTTGGGTTACCATAAATTATGAAACTGCTTAGTGAATCTGGTCTAATTTGCTCCTGCTATTTGCTGCAGCATTTGAGGGCCTGAGGGGTTGGATTTTGTTTTTGGATACTCTGAGTCTTATTTTTCAGCTCTGATGGAGAATCACTGTTGGGGTTCTCTGCTCTGAATGCTTAACTGTGGCAATTTTCCCTTGTCTACTGATATCTAGTTACCAGTTAGTCTCGTTAGTCCCAGCCACTGTCTACCTCTCACATACTTCTACTGGGCTTAAATCTCAAAATTTCTGCTAGCAAGAGACAAGACAAAGGAAGCAAGAGCAGTTCTGAAAGAGACCTGCACATGACTCTCCCATTTCCAGCAAGAGTCGTAACAATGAGAAGTACAAGAAAGAAAGAGAAAAAAAGCTCTGTGAGAGTAAGAAGAAGCTATTTAGAGAACATGGTCAAGTGGAGACTGGCCATGAGCATCAGCTTCCCAGGCACTGAGAGCAGTGCTTCAGCAACAGAGACTACTGGGGAGACTTGTGGGCAGAGACCACGTGATTCTGCTGAGCAAACTGAGGATGAAGACATCAATAGCTGTGTATTAGGAACTGATTAAAGAGATACTTTGAATCTCTGAAAGTTCAGCAAATATGCTAATTTGAGTTTGAACTGGGAAGTATAAATATTCCAGAATAGAGAAAAAATGGACCCACTGTCTGGTATATTTCATTACAGCATAGGATGGTTAGCTTTGGAAGAGGAACTAGTAAGAGAGAGGCTATATTATACCATGAGAACTAATGGGAAGGAGGTGTGCAAATCACATGTTTTTCATCCATCCATCCATCCATCCATCCATCCAGCAGATATTTACTGACTATTTGGTGCTAAAGTTGTATCAGTGAACAAAATACCAACTCATGGTGTGGTGCATGAGGCAGCCACTTGACAAATATGTGCGTAAGTAATTTAATTTGAATAAATGTGTCTCAAAAAAGCACAGTATACACTGAATACATAAAGTGAGAAACTGAGAATCACAGTACATTTCCTGACATCTAAATTGAGATATAAAAGATGAATAAAAATCGATCAAGCAAATAGGAAGGAGGAGGAAATTCCAGCCAAAAGGATGAACGTGCAGGGAGACTCAGAGCCCAGAAACGGACTGGTGTCTCAGGGAAACTGAAAGGTGATCACTGAGAGCAGAGTTGGAGGGGAGTGAACAAGCAGGTGAGTGATTTCAAACAAAGCTAGAAAAGGTAGGCAAAATGAATGTGGGAATATGAATAAGAACATAGTGGTGACCTCTATAAATTCAATAAATATAAATTTTGTTGTAACATCATGGGATAAAAGAGGCAAAATTTACAAAAATGTCCCAAAATCCTTATACTGAAGTAAAGGGAACACAGTCAGCCCAGCTTGCATGGTCGAGGAAGATGGGGAGAGAGGACCACCCACGTTAAGAACCTCTGCCCAGATGAACTTACAGAAGATGCTCAGATGAAAATGAAGGAGAACAGAGAGGGTTCAGGCTTTCCATAGAAATAGAGATGAAAAGCCATTTGGCTTTGGGGGAGAAATGATGGCAAACAGCAAAATAAGATAGAATTGAAAAACCAGGAGCAAAGAGTAAGGAGATACACAGATAGCTAAGAGGTTCCTTCAAGAGGACAGTTGTCTGTGTCATGAAATTTCTGTAGGGGAAACAGCCCGATTTTTCTCATGATATTCTTAGAAGTAGAAAGGAAAAACATAAAAGACCAAGAAAAGTAGTAAATTAATTAGTTCTCTTTACAAGGGTCTCAACATGCAATAATGAAATAACAATGACTAACATTTTGACCACTATTGACAATAAGTATAACCTACATTATTTTACTTAATTAGTCTAGCAACCTTATAATTAGGTACTGTTATTGCCCCCTTATTAGAAATGAAAAGATCGAGTCATAAAGAGATAACTTGTCCAAGGTTATATAGCGCTTAAACTAGTTCTGACTCTAAAACTTGATAAATAGTCCTTGGCCATTTTTCTATGTCTGCCTCCTAGAGAATGAGAAAATAGTATTGAGTAGGTGATGGATTGAAGAGCATCAAGTGAGGAGTCAAAGAAGGAAGGGAGAGAGAAGAGGAGTTGACAGAAAACTTGGCAGATGTCATCCACTCCTCACAAAAATGTCACAGATTATTTCCAACTGAATGGCCCAGGACACTCAAATTGATATTTTCAATGCTAATATTTTTTTAAACACAAAGTTCACATATTTGAGGGATCCAGTTAGTCCAGATCTCCTTTTCTAGATTAACACAGTGCAAAGCGTGCCATCTGGAGTTACAGAATGAAAACAATACACTTGCTTGGCTGCCCAGCCGATGAACCCAGAGCCGACCTTCGCATCCTCTACGCCAGGTGTCTCGCCAACAGCTTGGAGAACAGACCTGTTATTTTTAATGATTTTTTACTCTTTCACTCTTAGTAAAAGTTATAACATTTTCTAACATTTCTTACAGGATCACCTAACTGAGAAGAAAAATGAAAGCTTGGGTAATCTGACTTGTATTAATAAGAATGAGGAAGTAACATGGGAATGTCTTGAAAAATACGTAGGAATAAGGACTGGTACTTTTTAATTCTCATATTTTCTTGTGTGCAATAAACTTTTTTCCTTTTTTATGTGCTGACAGCTATATGAAGGTGATGCTGAATCTCAGGTATATAAGTCTACAGTGGCATTAAAATGTGATTGCTTTTATTGATTTGGACAAAGAAACTTAATACTGACTTGGTCAGTGTCAAACTAGTAATTTTAAATTAGAAAAATAAAGGGCACAAATGAGTTCTCTACTTTTTGATAGCCTGAAGTATATAAACACAAAGGTGGGGGTTTTCTTTCATGTGAGTTCTGAAAGATAGTATATTATTTGGTATTTTTTCCACAGTCCCTCACCACTCAGCAGATTCTTTGCATGCATTTGTTCATTCACTCTGCATGCTGGTGTTCACCAGTACGCACCACCCATACCAATGAAACACTAGCGGTCTAAAGGAAGATCTCAAAATCTCTTAATATTTTTCAAAATAAGTAACTATTTCCACAGAAAATACTTTACTGTTGTATAAATTTTCAGAAGTTATCTTTTGACCAAGAATGAGATACGAATCTATTGTTTCTTTAGGAACAAACGTCATGTCTAGAAAAGTGGGCAGGTTGGTATCTTAACCTGCTCAGACTGCTATGACAAAATACCGTAGACCGGGTGGATTAAACAGCAGAAATTTATTTTCTCACAGTTCTGGAGACTGGATATCCAAGATTAAGGTGCCAGCAGAGTTAATATCTGTGAGGGTGTACCTCCTGGCTTGCAGATGTTTTTTTCTGATTATCCTCACATGGTGTGTGTGGGGTGGGGGAGAGAGACAGATGGATCTGTGTCTCTTCTTTTAAGGCCACAGTCCTACGTGAGTACAGCTCGACCATTATGGCATCCTTTAGACTAATTACTTCCTGGAGACCCTATCTCCAGATATAATCACAATGCGTATTAGAGCATTAATATATGAATTTTGAGGGACACAATTCAGTGTATGGTAATTGGGAACACTGAAAAAGTATTTGACCAACTTCCTACTTCAATCAAAATAAATTTTGATAGTCTATAAAAAAATTTTATAGATTAATAACAAACTTTGTGCCAAAATGGATGTGTAATTACCTAGTCTAATCTCCTTTTTCTTTTAAATAAAAACTATTTATTTACTTTTAGAGAGAAGGGAAGGGAGGGAGACAGAGAGGGAAACATCAATGTGTGATTGCCTCTCACACGCCTCCACTGGGGACCTGGCCCACAACCCAGGTATGTGTACTGACTGGGAATCCAACCAGTGACCCTTTGGTTCATAGGCCAGCATTCAATCCACTGAGCCACACCAGCCAGGGCAAATTTCCTTCTTAAATATGAAAACTCCTCTGAATGTTTGTGAAGAAGGTTCTTAGGATTTCTTGATTCCTATATTTTTTTGTTATCTTTTATTCTATATGAGTATAAGTAATAAATTCTTTAATGTCCTTAAAAAGCCCTTTACTACCTGAAAAAAAATCACCTTGCAAAAACTAGCTTTTAAATTAGGAAGTTTTAGAGTGTTTTTCAGATATATTTCTCAATTGAGTGAGGAAAAATGGGACATTAATCCCTGCTCTTTGGCTTTACTTTCCCTTTCATTCCAAAGGACAAGAAACGGCACTAGCTAACCACTCTATTAATGGTGCACTATCCAGGAACTGCAGTCCCCACTGTGCTGCCATTACAAGTCTTCAGAAAAGGTCATTGTGACTCAAAGTGAGTGCCGCAGATGAAACAAGCTGGATCCATGAGTCAGTGATGATTCAGTCTCAGATCATTCTACCATGTGAAGCTTAACAGTATCTGGGATCACAGGATGGAATCCTAACACTGAAAACTCCACAGGCAGCCCAAGGTACTCAAAATCAGTTCATCCATATTAACTCTAGTGTTCACATCCAACTAAAGTTTATTGATGGTTTATGGTACAGAAATTGATTTCAGTCAACAACCGTTATCGAGTGGCATCTCTGTGCAATGGAGGACACTGGGGATAAAATGTAAATATGATACCCAGTGACTTTCACAGGAATGAGCAAGAAACCTGGTAGCCCTGGCCTGTCCAGATAAGACCTCACCTCCTCTTTGCCTCCACATCGACACACCCAGCCTCGCCTCCCTGACACTCACAGACTCATCATCACTACCTGCTTCAACACCATCAGGACTGAGCTCATTGTACCGTTTACTTCTGCTTCCAGTCACCCAAAGCAGCCTGTGACACCCAAGTCATCCTGTACCCTTTAGATTCCCCATATCACTCCATACAGACCCCTCCTAACCCATCACTCACCCTCCCTCAGCTTCTAAAACTCTTCCATTATGCCAGAACTCAAGGTCAGTTGTGAGCAAAATTTGGTGTATCTTCAGAATTGTCTCTATATGTACCCTTTGCTGTCTTGCAATAACTAAAAGTGGGTCACCCTAAACATACTGATTCCCCTGCAGAACCTCTAAATGTTGGATATTTTTTCTCCCATGCCTTCTACCATTGGTTTTTGGGGAAGGTTGGTGTATCCTTGCTCCTCATTGACACTTCAGACCATTCTCCTTTCCTCTTCCCTCTGATCCCTTCCCTGCCACAGACATGCAGCTTTACACCACAGGTCATTGCACTGTAACACCCCCTCTCCTTGCTGTGGTCATCTACAGATCCCAGGTCACTTTTCACTGCCTTACACTTTCAGCTCCTGGTTCAGTGAACTCTTTTTAATTCTATTCTTGCTACCATTTTTGGTGATTTCAATATCCATGTAGATGACCCCTTCAATAATTTAGCCTCTTATATTTTTGACAATTTCTACTTCAATGATCTATTTTTCAACCCGTTTATCTGTTTAACCCCCAAAGTCACACTTTGACTTCTTTATTACCATAAACTACAATGTATCCACATTATCTCAAGTTCAAGCATCCCATTTTCTGACCACAACAACTCCAAGGCTTATAATCTACTGAAATGTCCCCATTTTCACTGTCCAGTGCCACCTCTGTCTTCTCATTTCCCTTCTCAAGGAGCTTGAATTTTCCCGTGTGTCCTACTCTCTCTTTGCATTCCCCCAACTCCCTTGCCGCTGTCTCCTTTTATCACCTGCATCTGGCAAACTCCCAATTCAAGTAAAACCCAAATTTCTACCAATTCTTTTCTGCTCTCATGGTTTAGAATGGACTGGAAAAATGCATACCTCTGCTGACTTGTCTCACTTTAATTTCATAAAAAACAAACTGATGTTTGTACCTGAGCACAACCCAGCAATATGTACCCAGCTACAGTACACACAGAAGCTCATTTATTCTCCCAGCCTATTCCAGGAAACTATTTTGAACTGTTAACACATAAACTGAGGCATATTTAAAAATTTAAGAGTTTGAGCAAAATTTGATTTAAATAGGGCAGCATCCAATCTGGCAGGAGCTCTGAGGAGCTGTACAAAATGAAAAACTTTTTAGGCAGAAGGCAGCGGAAACAAGGAAGTTATACTGGGCAAAAAAGCAGGTTGGTTATTGCAAAATCACTTTCTTTCAGAGGATGGCAGGGGTCTGTCAGGCAGATGACCTAACTAGTGCTGACCAGGCAACTCCTGATTGACTGGTATAAGTGACTCCATTTTGGGTCTGTTGTCTTGTTTTTAACAAAATATTCGCTTCTATTCTTAAACTTAACTCATGCTGATGGCATTGGTTCCGATTTTGTTTAAAAAATAAGTGTGTCTAGCAGAGAACTGGCACAAGATTCCACCATCATGTTGTCTTCCTGCCTGCATCTGTACTCTCTCCTGTAACCCTACATTCCCTTTTGCAACCAAACTGCCCACAATCCTGTCTAAGGCTAATTGTTCACTTGGAAATGGATCTCATCCCATTTCCTCTTGAACTCACTCCAGTCGACATTATAATCCCACCAATTCACCAAAACTGTTTTTGTCTAGACTTTAGATCAACAATGATCTCATATTACTAAATCTAATTTCTAATCTAATTTCATTAGTTGGTTTCTCCCTGTTCCTTGCAATATTTTTTCTCCTTGACTTTCCATACTCTTGATTTTCCATCTACCCTAATGACTGGTCTGTACCAGTCTCCTTTTCTGCTTCCTTCTCATCTCCCTGACCTGTAAACATTGGTCTTTGCCTCTGTTGTTACTCTATTTGATTATTGTATCTAGTCTCATGACTATAAAGCATTTATACTCTAATAACTCCCAAATTTTATCTTTAGCCAGACATTTTCTCTGAACTCAAAAAGTGTATCTTATTTCCTGTTTGAAATTATCATTTGAATTTCTGATAGTCATTTTAGAATTAATTTGTCTAAAACAAACTCCTTATTTTTTTCTTGCATCTTCCTCTCCTGTAGTCTTTCTTATATTTATAACTACACCACCAGCTCTCTGGCTGCTCTGGTTGAATCTTGAGTCTTACTTGATGCCTCTCTTTTTCTCCTGCCCAATGTCCAATCCTTCAGCAAATTATGTCATCTCTACCTTCAAAATATACTGAGAGAGCTCCACTTTTCACCGTCTTTATCTCTTCCACCCTGGTGCAAGCTATTACTATCTCTCAATAGGTTTTCACAATATCCCCCTAATTGATCTCCCTGTTTCTCTTCTTGTAAACAAAACTAGAGTGGTCTTCTAAAATTTTAAGTTAGATGATGTCAGGCCTCTGCCAAAAATCTCTAATGATTCCCTATCTAAAAATAAAACTCAAACTACTTACAACATATTGAATAGTTTGCTCTCCTTCCCCTTACCTTTCTGGCCTAATTTTTTTTTTTTTTTTTTTTACCTTTATTAACTCAACACCATCCACACTGGCTGTTACTTTTTTTCAGACATGCTGGGTACTCTCCCACTTCAAAGCTCTGCACTTAATGTTTCCTATGCTTGGAACACTCTTACCCAGAGCTGCATGGTTTGCTTCCTCATTGCTATCTGGTCTTTGTTGAAGGATCATCTTCCCAATAAATCTTTCCATGACCATTCTATTAAATTGCTATTCCCATTACCACCCTCTTCTCCTGGGTTCTTCATTCCCTTTCTTTATTTTTGTTCTATAGAATTCATTATCATCTGGCTCTCCATATATGCCAACAGAAAAATAATTATTTTTACTGCACTAAAAGAGAAGGTTCATGGTAACAGGAAGTTTTTATTCCCTTAAAATTTACATCCCTTGCACCTTAAATAGTTCTTGGCATATAATGGGCACACAATAAATACTGTTGAATTACTAACAAAGAGGTTGGCAGTCTACTTAGGGAAAATGGTAAATTAAAATAATGAGCTATGCATTCCAGCTTGCAGAGGTGCACCTGCTTGATGGTCCACTTTATAGTTCCTTCACTTCGTTCATATGAACATAACTGTAAAGAAATCAGAACCAGAATCTTCAGCCATGATGAACTTCATGTCCACATTCCGAATGTTCTACTGGAAAGATTTGTCCATCTTTAGCTTTCATTTGAAGGCTTTTCTTTAAGGATAGCAGTGCTTATCATCCTGTAGACACATTCTCCTGTTGTGACATTTCTTTCTGATTGTGTTGGCATATTTCTGGTGTTGGCCCCAGTCTCCTTGGTTCAGTCCTACAAAGTTATAAAATATGTGTAGACATTTCAGATACTGTGTGGCTGATGTCTAGCAATCATAACTCTCAATAATTGTCCAAGAGTGTCCTCAAGAAAGGAGAAAATGAATGGATACTATTCATTCATCCCCTTTTTCTTTCATTTACTTATTTGTTTATTAGATTAGATTTCAGTGCTGACTGTATTCATTTAAGTATCAGAAAAACTCAGTTTTAATTCCCATTCTAATACTTTTCTTCTATGCATGTTGTTGTTCCCAGTTTTCTCTCTATTCCATATAAGAAGATTAGAGCCCCCCTACTTCTAAACACAGGCTTGAGCATGCTACTTGTTTTAGGCAATGAAATAGGCCAAGTGTAATACGCTAAGTCCCAGCAAAGCTTTAAGAGCTATATGTGGTTCTACCATTGCCATTTTACCTCAGCCATATGAATGGAAATAGAATACTAGAGACCCTTTGCATGGACAGATTAGGTTTTCCTTATTCTTTTTTATTTTTATTTTATTCTATTTTTTGTTTTTGTTTGTTTGTTTGTTTGTTTGTTTTTAATCCCTTCACCTTTTTCACCCAACCTCCAAGGACCCCTACCCTCTGCTGCTGTCAGTCTGTTCTCTGTGTCATGAGTCTATTTCTATTTTATTTGTTGATTTTGTTCTTAGATTCCACTTCTGGAACTATATCCAAAGAACCCTGAAATGCATTCTTATTTATTTTTAAAATTAAGGTTGATATTTAGACAATCAGTGAAAGTTATTGTGAGACATAAAAATTATATCCTCAAGACTATATTCTTAAAGATGATGCCTGCCTCATCTCTCTGCCCACACACATTCATTATATAAATCTCACATTTAGTTTCTCTTTTCCTCCACCATTGTGTTATGTTGTTTTTATAGGGTGTCTAGTTTGTGTCTGAAGTCTTATAACTCTGAATTAACTTGGTAGGGATTCTGAGGAGCATGTGTCAGTGGGCGTGAGTGGCAGAGGCTGTCCATTGGCAAGTTAGTGTGGACACAAGGTTAAGTGCACTTTCAGAGTTTGCCCCCACTTTCCTACCAAGGAAAAGAACAGAGGTACCTTAGAGACCAGTGGCTTAGTCCCTGTTGTGGGAGAAAAGAAAGCATATATATTATCTCATTAATCTTTACAACAGCCTCACCATATACATGCCATTACTCATTCTTATTCTGCAAATGAGAAAATAGCCTCAGCATGGAGAGGTTTCCTATACAAAGTGGTGAAAGTCAGAAGCAGTTCCACAGCCCAAAGCTTTCCACTCCAAATTTCAATTTCTAAGTTGTTTCCATTACATACTTTACCTGGACATTTCTGTGTATATTGGTATTCTGGAAAGTACTACGCTAAGTGTTAATTTGGGCCACAGAACTTAAATACTTTATTTTTTTTTTAGTGTGTAAATGAATCCAGCTTTAGTGAGAACCCCTGGATTTAGTTTTGTGGCAAGGGATTTGAGGAGCAGATAGAAAATGTTAGATAGTCATTGTAATCCCAGTTAATGGTTTTGAAATGTAAAATGAAAGTTTCATCAGATATAAGAGCCTAAATTTGTTTATACAGCACAACTGAAATAGGACTTATGTGAAAATAAGAAAGATCATGAAGTATTGAACTTTCTCAAAGATTAATTCTAGTAAACACAGAAAATAAGGCAATTAGAATAGGATCAGTGACTTCTATAATAGAAGATAACATTGTTATTATTCTGTGACTTAATTCTTTTTCAATATTTATTTGTCTCAGTGAGAGACTACTCACATCTTGTCATCATCTGGCCTGTGTAAACCAGTAATCCAGGTGATTGGTCTGAATCGTTATGGTAAATAGAATATTCTGAGACTGCTCCTGCTTGTATATTAGCTTTGAAGTTACTAAAGATTGGCTGAGGAGGCTTTGGGCAGACCAGCATTTCCTGAATAGAAACCCAAAAATACAAAAACCTTAGACAGAAAGGAAAGAGTTCAATTAGAATGCTTTTAACTAATGCAACAATATTATATTTTGCTGTGAGTCAGCATTTTTTCTGGATGACAGCATGATACAGTGAAAAAAGTTTTGCAGCTGAAAAAATGAGTTCAAATCCAACCTCTCTCATTTGCTAACTTACAGATCTCAGGAAGTCACTTAACTCCTTTTGTCCTTTTATCAACTTTGATATGCAGTAAGCACATAGAAAATACTAGCTGTTATTATTATTATTAATTATTATTGTTATTTGTATAATATAGTTGTTAACATCTACCATATAGGGTTGTTGAGAGTATTAAAGGCCTTTTTACATCAAATAACTAATACTGTACAGGGCCATACTCAATGCAGTGGGTGGGCTATATCAGTGTCTACTGATTCCTTAGCTCTGTTACTTAGAGATCAGGAGACCTGATCTTGCTTTAAGTTACCTAAGTGATTCTACTATATACAGGTGTGGGAATAACTAACCTAATGCACTAAAAACTGTATTTAAAAGGTTAGCTCTTATATTTATTTAGCACCAATCATGTTCCAGGGCTAGTGCTAAGTGCTAGAGCAAAATTTGAAAACCAAGAGAAATAGAGTTTGTACTTAATCAAACTTGCACATTAAAAGATACTTAACAAAATAAAACAATAAGGTGATTTATGGGTTGTATAGATCAAACATTGAAAAGTTCTATAGAGGTTAAGAAAAGTTAGACAGCTTGTCTTATTAAGGTAAATGCAAACAAAAAAGGAAAGTTGGAGTGGCCTCCTGAAATTGCACATTGCTTTCTTATCTTAAAATCTGCCATCCAACCCTTTTATGGCCTTAGACAGGATTAGCTTACATCTTGTGAAGATGTTTCTGCCATTCCCCGTGAATAGTGATAGTTTCCTATAGAAAACTCATTCTAATTTCAAGTACACTTATTTTAATCTTCCACATTAATACATTGATTAATAAATAATTCCCAAAGAAGATTGAAGTTGACATTTATAACTAAGGATTTTTTAAATAATTCATATTCCCTACAAGTCCTTATCAACAGATGTTAATTGATTCATAGTGTTAGTCTAAAGAGAAATTTAGATTTGACTCATAGTCTTTCTTGACGTATAAAAAATGCCTTTTAAAATTTATTTTATAGGAGAAAAGAAACATATTAAGAGTAGAGAACTATAAACTATTAAACTTAGATGGAAAGACTTATGTCACTAAGCCTTACTCTGAGTGACCGGAGCTCAATCATCACAGCTTCAGGAAGGAAAGTACTTCTTTTGATCCACTATGATTAAAATAAGAGACTTTGATTTACTTATCACTGACAAAGATGTAGCCCATGTCTCTGGGGAACTGATTGTAAAAACTGATGATTAAAGAGCTTATTGTGGTCTTAAAACCCTTTTCTTTGATTTTATAGTCCAAAACCAAGAAAGTTGGTTATAAACCCCAAGGAAAAGTTGAGTCATGGAAAGTGAGAGTCAAAACTCTACATTTTCTTGTTATAAGCTCATTTAAGAAGGAACAAAACAGAACAAAATAAAACAGTAGAGAGAGAAATTGAGCTCTTGATCTGACATGCTTTTTCCTACTATGGCACCATCCTGACCAATGATTCTTGATGGGATAATAACCTTCCTTCACCAACGACAGTTTTGCCTAAACATTCAGGAGGGACACACTTGGAGTGGGTGAGGATGGAAGGACATCCATCTCTCCAGCCCGAGAAACAGAATCAATCCTGCTGAAGAATGAGGTAACAGATGGCCCTTATAGGAGGATGCCATTTTTTGTAATAACAAAATCTAGGATGTGACCATGTGAGCGGCTTGTAGAGAAGTGGTGAAGGAAGGAATAATTAAAAGTAAGGAAATTGCAAACTGAAAACCCAGAATGTTGAATGGAATGCTAAAGTCACCAAAACAAGAGCAGGCCTGGTTAGTTTTGAATAAAAGCCCCTGTCCATGGTGAAGGGATTGACCAAAGAACATCTATGCAGGACCCATGGACATAAACAACAATGTGGAGATTGACTGAAGGAGGAATGAGGGTGGGGCTTGGTGGAGGTGGGCAACAGGAGAAAAAGTGAGGACAACTATAATAACATAAACAATAATTTAAAAAGCCTTGTCCTTACTTTTGCATGACAATTATATCCACTAAATTGTTTGTTTTATTGTTGCCCCAGTATTTTTCTTATCCATTGTTTCCTGCTGCTAAATTCTTGTTCCTGGAAACCACATTTTGTCCGTTGTTCAAAACCTGTTGTGGACTCTTGTTGTTCATAAGACTAGGAAAAAACTTTCCTGTCCTGCATTTCTAGGTCTTCTGAAACACCTGTACTGTCCACCATATCTAAATTAGTTTCCTCTTTGTTCTCTTCTCCTGCTACTCTTTCTTTAGAATTGTGTAATGCAAACCCTATGTCCTCAAAATCATTGACTGTATGAATGACTGAATGGCTAGGAAAGGTAGTAATAAAGACTAAAGACTTTAATTAAGGTGGTTCACTAAGAATTGCTTTGGTGGAAAATCTTAGAGAGATTGGTATTTACTGACTACATATATTTGGGAAAACTATGGTAGCACAGAATCTTTGTTCAGTAATTATTTGATTTTTTTTTCCTTTTCCAGGTCATAACCCTGGACAAAAGCCAACAGAGTCTTTTCTACTTCCAAACTATAAATGCTTTGTTTCCCATTCTTGCTGCCCATCTGTTATAGGTTCACAGGTAGGCTCTTTGTAAAAGACCAAAGACTGGTGTGTTTACATCCAAGCACCTGGTCTTCCCATCCTCATACCTACATTTTTTATCTCATCTCAGCTTCACGTGTTCCATACTTCCACATACTTGCATTCTATATGATAAACAATATCTGGGATTTTATGTTCACTGGTCCAGTTAGTCTTGTTCACATTGGCTGTTTATCAATAACTTGCAAAAATACAAACATATACCATATTTTTATACTGTTATACCTGATGATTCTCAGTGGGGAAAATATCAATCTATTTCAGGATCGCTTCTATTCCATCGAACAGAAAATGTTTTATTTTCTTCTGGTTAAAATTTTTATCTACCTTTACATGTTCATTATAGAAAAGCAGGAAAATAGCAAGAAGTAAAAAACAAATAAATGAAAAAGAACAACAAAAAACTTCACTCACTATGTTTACACACGATGATAAACAGTTTTGTTGTAATTTTTTCTACTTTGTTTATGTAATGGAGTGCATAATTAAGAAATAAATGTGTCCTAATATTTCTCCACTTCCACCAATAGGAAAAAGAACTGCTTTCCCTGTCACCTCCTCTAACCATTGTGAAAAACAACAACTCTGAGGATTAATTCTTTATCCAAAGATCCAATGTGTCTTGAAGGAAGGAGTTTGACAGAGTCAGGAGCAAAAAGCCAAGGGAAATTTAGTGTTTCCCGCTAGCCTGGGGAGCAATGAGGAACGAGAGCCTCAGATTGGAAAGCAGTTATAGGGTTCCAAATGTATGCCAATGAGAAGGACCTCTGTGAGAAATATCCCTGAAGCTTCCAGAGGCTGTAGTGTCTGAAAGACAAATGGCAGGGATCATGCCAGATAGGAATACTCTGTAGCTTAGGAGCAATGAAAGATGCTAACTAGTGTGGATAAATGACTTGGTCCCTACCTCTATTTACTGGCACTACTTAAATCCCATATTATTTTTAAGTACCTTTAAGGTAGCAGGAGTCTAGTGAGTGGGGGCTTGGAGGACATTGAATTACAATTGGATAAATATAGAAATATATCGTGTCTTAGAGCCTGATATTGGTATCTAAACTTTTCTCTCTCTCTGTTTCTCTGCCTCTGTCTCTCTGTCTTCTCTCTATATACACATGCATACATACAGTCACACATGTAGTGTCCATGCACATAAAGCAAATTTAAAGTCATAATTTATATACCAATTTTTAAACTTGCTTTATAAAAATTAAATATAATCATCCTTTGCTAGTTCCAAGTACTCCGAAACATGGTATTTTGTGGCTGTATTGTTTTTCACCATCTACATGCTATTGCATACTTTATCACCAGTTCTAACGATTGACATTCTCTTAATGGAATGTGGTTCTTTCTATTCCCCTATTATAAAAATGCAACAATGAATATTGTTTTTACATAAAAGTTTGTGTACAGCTCTCATTATTTCTTTAGAATACATGTAACCCCTGAACGTGGGATTGCTGAATTAAAAAAAAAGAATTTACTTTCTTTGACTTTTTGCTACTTTTCTAATTCCAACTTACCCACCAGAACACTAATAATAACTTACACCACACCGTGTGAGAGTGCCATGCTTTCTCTTGTTTGAAAAGGGACAGCAAATTTGAATCATATCATTTCTGAAGAAAAAGTTTCTGGTAATCTCTGACAAATCCTAACTAGCCAAAAGTATGATAAAATATCTAGAGTTGATGCGTTATTAGAAAGCTTATGACTGTGAAGATTTGGCTTTGACATTTTACTTCAGTGACTAATCACAGAAGCACCACAGCCAATTCAGTGATGTTTTCACTCCCTAATAGAAATCTGCTTAATTAGGTGCTGTAATGTGAACTATATCTATTTAAAGAATGTCCCTTAGTCTTCTTCCTGGAACTAGAAATTCAGATATCTGTTGTTTCAAGATATTCTTGAATCATGCAGGGTGTTAAGCAATAACTTATCAATAAGATTATCACTCATTGGGACTGATTGGACCCAAATAATGAACTCATGAGTAAACACTGTAGGGGTAATACAAAAATGAATAATTGACTGACTGTGATGATTCATTGATTATCTTTAAGAAGCTATATTACTAATATCAAAATCTTTCCATCTGTCATATGATTGTGTGGAACTTGAGAATAAAACCCTGGCCTACAGCCCATTAGAAAACATGGACGAGTGGTAACCCCTAAAATGTCTTTAGCTTACTTAGGTCCAGATGGGATCAGTGATAACTACTAAAGGAAAGATCATTCAAAAAAATAATGAGCTTGTTTTTCTACTGAAAGACAGAAGGTTTAAGAATGATAATTATTCTGGGTATATGATGGAAAAGTTACTGCGTATCAGAGGAATACTTGGCATTGATCTCTCAGGTTCCAGTTTGTAGAAAGTCTGAGTCCTAGCAAGAATTCAACCAGGACAACTGCATTCACCAGGAAGTTTAAACATGTAAGAATAAATACATAAAGTTTTTTATCAATTCCATTTTTTGTGTCCCCCATATATATCAAGATTTGAAATAAGTGTGGGAAGTAGCCGAGCATATAGCTGGAGGAAGAGCCTTCCAGAGAGAAAAGCTGTGTCTTTCTAGAGAGAGCACTGAATTTAAAACAGAAATAAGTATGAACTTAATAGTTCATCTTCCAAATTCACCAGGACAGCTCCTCATCTTGTTATAGGTTGTTTTTAGATAACTGTCATCAGAATTCTATGGCAGTTTATGGACTCCAAGAGTCTGTGGAAATAATGAGATAATGGTTTCAAATCTTCCATGACATAAAATTTAAACATGTGTTGCAATCTTAAAAGTCAAGATAAGGGAGATTTTAGGAAGATAAAGGCAGTAGAGGAAGTATAGTTTAAGTAACTTTCCAATCCCAGTAGGCAGACCAACTACATAAAACTAGAAGTCTATGGATAACCCAAACAGGATTCTCTCTAATCCCAAAGTACAAGTTTTGGACAAATACCTACCAAGAACTTCTAGAACTTCCCACTACCAGCATTTCTGAAGGAAGAATCAGGTAGATAAAGGGAGTCACTAAAAATGAAGTGACCTGTAAATATACAATCCGAAATAATCCAGGTATTCACTGAAGAGTATTGGATGCCAACTTGAAAACATCTAACGTGAACAAGGGTTTTGACCAACCTAAGAGTAAACCAACATGATTGGATCCATGGCAAAGTATAAAGAAACTGGAGCAATTCAGCCCCTGTGAATTCTCGATGCTGAGCAGGACACCCATGCAAAATAGGGCTCGAGATTGAAGAGAACTTACTAGGAGCAGAGTAAAAATTGAACAGGATATGGACAGTGACACAAAGGAAAGAGAAGAACGAGAGAAACGCTGAAAGGAAAGCAGAGCTAGGAGGAAACTTCAGAAATCAAATCACTATAACTTTGCACACCATGTGAGCATAACAAAAATGGGGTTCTGCTAAACTAGAAAAGCTATTGTGAACTACACCTTCTAAAAGTCCAAGAAAACTAATTGCAAGTAAAATTGACTACTAAATTGTATTGGAACCAATTCCATACAAAATTACACTAAGAAAAAAAGAGAATGTGGAGTGAAATAAAATTCCCATACACAATACAGTATACAAATAGGCATAACCATAAAATAGATTCAAACTGTAACTTAGTATAGGTATCTACCTTAGAGATATTACAAGTTCAGACCTTTGCAATCAATTGAGCATCACAATAAAGCAAGCTGTAATCATTTTGGCTGGTGTAGGGTCTTACCTTCAATTTGTAAAAAACACAGTATCCATGAAGCACAAAAGTGAAGCAGAAGAAAACAAAGTATGTCTGTATTTCAAAACAAACTAAAATATATTAAGAAAATTATATGACTTGAACAACATAAATTGGAATTAGAAAAACTCAGAAATAAGGTGATATAACTCAATTGAGAACTAGGAAAAAATGAAAAATTAATTTCAGAAATTAAGATTGGGCTAAAAATACAGTGAATAAAAATAAACAGAGAAAATAATATCTTAATAGAAATTAAAAATAAATAGGAGGAACATTCATAAGAAAATAAAGAAATGAGAATAATTTGAGAGAAAGTAACCTATACTGAAGCTAGACAAAGAAAACTTAACACACAAATAATTTGCATTCCTGAAGTAAACTCCAAAGCCAGGAAAAAGAATATGGAAAACCATAATTTAAGAAAATTTATCTGAATTAAAAATAAAACACCTACCTATAATATTAAAGAACATATTGTGACTTCATATTCTATGAATTCAACCTTGAACAATCAATAGAAAGACACATTATAGTCTGGATCTTAAAAAGAAAGAATAAAATATTTTGGGTATCTAGACAAAAATAGTAAATAAAAAAATTTATATTATCATCAAACATTTATAAAATAGTATGTTATACCAGAACAAAATGCACTAATATATTTTAAATATTTTATAAAAGGATTTTCTATATCCAGCAAAGATGACTTTTAAGTATAAAATGCATGCCTCTTATCAGTATAAGAAAAACTAAGGAAATATTATTGCCACAGTCCCTCTCCAAGGATTTAAGTAACAAACTTCAGACAATCAATATGTGTGTATAGAGGTACATCAATATAGGACTAGTGGTAAGCATTGAGTATATACTTACTTACAGAATTAATGCTAAATGTAAATAGAAGAGAAAGAATATAGTGTGTATTGGTTATATGCTCTTACAATGCACATACAATATAACCACAAAAATTAGAGAAAATAGGAAGCATAAAAATGTTTCTTAACTATAGCAGTCATAATTGGTGGTAATAATATTGGTATTCCATGTATAATATAAGATAAGGCAAAGGAGTACAAGAACATTCTTATCCTATCATCTCTACTGTACTTGAGAACCAGAATTCTTGGTGAGGATGTATGGTGTTTTAAATGTAATGTAGAAAAGTTTAAGTAAGGAAGATGATGTAACTATTAAGTTCATACTTACTTCTGTTTTAAAGTCAGTGCTCTCTCTAGAGAGAGACAGCTTTTCTCTCTGGAAGGCTCTTCCTCCAGCTATATGCTCGGCTACTTCCCACACTTCCTTCAAATCTTGATTATATTCAAAAAATGGAATTGATAAAAAAATTTGTATATTTATTCTTACATGTTCAAATTTCAGTCACCTTCAAAGTACTCTCTATTTGATACAATACACCTATCAAAACTTTCTCCACTGCTCAAAACAGTTTTTGAACTTGTCAGTTTTGATGCCTTTTAGTGCTTGTGCCATTTTTGTTTCACCTCCTCAGCAGAACATTTCCCTTTGAGGACTTTTTTCATCTGGGGAAACAAAAGAAAAAAAAGTCGCTCAGAGCCAGATTGGGTGAATAGGGAGGGTGGAGCATGAGAGTCGTGCCATTTTGGGTGAAAAACTGCTGAACACTCAGTGCCGTGTGGGCAGGGGCACTTGTAAATCACCAATTATAAAATAGACAAACGTATCTGAGTGTTCTAAAAAAATTCAATGCCGGCCCCTCACAACAATGCCAGCTGGTACAATGATACAGATGGGTTCCTAGATAGAACCTTAACCAGTGGGGGAAGCCTGTACTACAAAGGGGCCCACCCTCCAGAAGATAATTCTGGGTTTTGGGGGTTCCCCCTCGTATAGTATTGTTCCTTCTCAGTGGAGCTAACCCTAACTCTGCCTCGTGCCCCAAATCCCAGTCTCTCATATGCTGCTCTACCTTTTCTTTGATCTGTAGCATACATCCATTTCTGAGGTATTATGCAATTATGTCTTTATTATGCTTATTGTTTATTGCTTGTCTCCACTGTTAGAATGTAAGCTTCAGGAGGACAGGAATCTTTCTCTATAATTTAGTGACGTGGCCTAAATATCTAGAACATTTAGAAGGCACTCAAAATATGTGTTGGATGAATGGCTGGATTTTATTAAAACACTAAGAACTAATAGTTTATTTGTTTAAGTAGTTTGGGTTACCTTAAATAATACAGGTACCACCTGCCTCATATAGTAAAGAAAACCATTTCCAAACTCATCTGAAAGCAGCTGGAAATACTTTTACTGGACTTCAGCTTATATACTTCTGTCTCAATTCATAGAGAACTAGGCTGTGTAGATGCCACTTCAGTTTCATAAGTGTATAATTAAAAAAATGGTCAAGTGAATAAAACAAGCTCTTACATTTAAGATCATTACTTGCAAAGGCCAAGAGCAAACATTAAAATAAAAACAAATTATAAAACATAAAAATCTTACAGAATAGTGAGAATCAACATATTTCTCCACTTTATACTGTCACTATGAAATTGTTTTCAAAATACTGATCCCCTAAGGTCTCTTTTTTTAAACAGCAAAAAAAACCTTTTAAATTAGTATTGATAAAATGTTCTATTTTTGTAATCTAGTTTTGAGAATGTTATTTTGTCAAGTATGTTCCCAGTAGAAAGATAACTTATGCACTTGAATCAAAAGGATTATATAGTATTTAAATTAGACTTTTTAAAATGGTGTAAAAGAAGTTTTCCATTCCCCATTTAAAAAATTTAAATAGTGTGTTTTCCCATGTACACACATTATACATTTTTAAATGAAGACAATAATTGTAGACATTTGTCATTTTTATGGCCACTGAGCATCAGAACCTCTGTGCCAAATATCTTTAATTCATCTCTACCCTTTACCTGCTATCAGTGCTGGCAGTGTGGCCATATGGACTGTATCAACAGATTCATATTCCTCTGCTTTCTGGCTAGGTTCGGACAACACGCAGCCATGCAGGAGGTCAGAGTGAGGGGAGCGCATTTATTCCCCTCAGCTCTCTCAGAGTTTGTCCAAGCTGGCTGCCTTCAGTCAGTGGTCCCCCTCGAAGACACAGACTCTACCAAAATGGCTGAAGTGAAATTGCGTTGTATTGGTTAAATCTGGATTTCCTAGTGGTATTTAATTTGTATTCTCAGCAAAATTGACCAGAGTCTCAAATTCTTGTTCCTTTGTTCCAGTTTTCTATTGGGTTATTCAATTGTAGAGTTTCCCTTAAATTTCTTTTTTGTTGTATGTGTTGCAAATAACCCCTTTCAGCATTCGACTTGTCTTTTAAGTTCATTTGTGGGTTCTTTTGATTAATAAAATTTTAATTTTAATGCAATAAAGTTACCAATCTTTTCCATATGGTTTGCCCTCCTGTGTGTGGTTTACTTAGAGTCTTCTTTCCTATTCATGTGTAAAAGATAATTTCCTACATTTTCTTCTTAAATTATGAAAATTTGGTTTTTGTCTTTAAACATTTTTTTCATCCAGCAATCTCTTCTAAACTGCAGGATCAACAGTCAAGGGAATTATTGACACCTCATCACATTATTTTCCTTGGCACTGTTTAGAATTCATCTACTGTGGTGGGCTCCATATTGAATGTTAAAGGACACGATACATAGCATCAATAAACCTTAGACTTAATTCTAACCTACCGCTTACCTGCTATGCATTTTTCACTAAGTTTCATTATCTCTATTAACCTCATATTTATTCATCTGTAAAACTGGGATAATTATAAACTTTCTCACTAGATTAAAATTTGAATTCTTCTGATTATGTTACAAGTTGTAAAGTGATAAACATATTTTAATTAACATTCTTTATCAAATTTCTAATCAGGGACTTTCTGCAAAAAAAATACCAAGTAGCATTAGTTTTTCATTCATTCATTGACTTAGTAATCATTGATCAGCATCCATATGCTAGTTTCGCTCATGAAGTCTCTACTCTCTTCCTGAGATCAAATTTTATAGCCAGGTTAGGTGAAGAGAGGAAAAACAATAGTCACCATTCTATTTCAAAATTGCTATAGATAAAAAATTGTATGTCTAGATAGGATTAAATATCTGAGTAAAGATACAAAAATATTAATTCATTATCCACATGTTTTCAATGTTTTCAGTTTCTACCTAGATGCCTACTTACTCATCAACATGATTTTATCTATCTACGTGAAATTATCTATCTTACTGCCAATTACCATGTAAGGACTGTGGGCATATCTGGTGAGCTGCTACTTTAAAAACCATAGCGTAAAAATGGTCCACTCTGGTCTGTAAGATGCCTGAAGTATCTGGATCCTCAAAAAGGTCAATGGAACATTTTGATATCAACTGATTCAGATGGACTTTGAAACAATTTTGTGAACTCTTCGAGGAACATATGTTGTTACAACTGAAAACAGCTGCCAAGTGGCCTACTTTGGTCATTCAGCCTTTGATGAAAAAGCACATACACATCAGCATGGTCATGGTGTTACCATGGTAACCATCTTGCTAAGTGGAAACCCTGAAAGATGCTGATC
>PVIA01000947.1:0-334081 GCA_004024845.1 Tonatia bakeri | reverse complement strand
CCCTCCCCTCACACACGCTCCACCGGTGGCCTCCGACGACCCCCGCCTCCAAAGTCCCCTCTTCTGCTCCCGGACCCCTGCACACTCCCTCCGGCGAGGACAGCCCCCACGCCAATCGCCCGTCCTGCCGCCGCGAGCCGGCGTCCTCCTCACCTCCTGCCCTCACGCCGTCCTCCCTCCGCCCGCCACCTGCCCCGCCGTCCCCACTTCCCTCCCGAACTCCGCGAACTCCGCCGCTCCCCCGTCCTCGCCCGCCTCCCCCGGCGCCTCCCCAGCCGGGCACCTGCCTCGTCCCCTCACGGGCGCCCGTCCGTCCCCCGCCGCCCTCTGGGCTCCCCGCGCGCCTCCCCCCGGGGCAGCCGAAGCCTCCGGGCCTACCTCGCACACGCCTCCTCCCCAGCGCCGGGCTCCCGCACCGCCGCGGGGAGAGCCCTCGCGCCCGCCTGCCCCCCTCCCCTCCCCGCCCCCCGGCCCCCCGGCCCGGCGCGGACCCTCCTCGGCACTCCCCGCGCGCCCGCCCGCCCAGGGTCTGCTCCGCACCTGCCCCCGCCCCTGCCCTTCACGCGCAGCCCGGCCGGGGCGTCCGCGTCCCCCTTCCCGCCCCGGATCCCCAGCCTCCCTCCGCGTCACGCCGCCCGCCCGGCCCGCCCCGACCCTCGACGCGGCCCCCGCCCGCCGCACGCCCTCCGTCCTCGCGCACACGCCCGGCCCGGCCGAGGCCCTCGCGCTCGCGGGACGCCCCGCACCCCGCGTCCCCCGCAGCCCTGGCCGCGCCCCCGGGCGCCCCCGCCCGCCGCGTCCCCAGCCCCGTCCGCAACGTCCTCCAGCACCTGCCCCGCGCCCGCTCCCTCGCCCAGGCCCCCGCGCCGGCGCCCCGCACGGTCCACACCCTCCCCCGGCGGGGCCGGCGCCCCGTCCCCACGAAGGTGAGGGAGGCTGCCCGCTGCCCTTGTGCGGAGCGGCCCGGGCGCCGCGGCGGCGGCGGCCACAATGCCGGAGCCCCGGGGGCCGGGATCGCTCTCCTCCCCGGCCGCCGCCGCCGCTGCTAAGGACGCACAACAAACAATGCGGGGCCCGGGCCGGCTCCGCCAACCGCCTCAACCGCCGCCTCAACAGCCGCCCGCCCGCCCGCCCGGGACGGCCCGCCGCGCAGGCGCCTGCCCCGCCGCCGCAGCCTACCCGCGCCGCCGCGCTCTGCCCGCGCCCGGTCCCCGCTCCCGCTCCGCCGCCGCCGCCACCTCGTCAGCCCGCGTCTCCAGCTCCTCAACCCAGCGGCGGCGGCTGCGGCGGCTGCTGCCCTGGTGGCGCTCGCGGCTCCGGTCTCCTCTTCGGCGGCAGCGGCGGCGGGCACGTGACGCCGCCGAGCGCGCCCATTGGCCGGGCCGGGGGGCGGGCCCCGCGGCTGCTGGGGAACGGAAAGCCCGCCCCCTCGCTCGCCGCGCGCCCCCTCCACGCGCACTCTGCCGCACCTGAGAGCACCGGCCAGCGCCCGCTGCCACGGTGCCGCGCCGCCGCCTGCGCCAACTGCGCACCTGGGGACGCGCAGGGAGCACACGCTGATGGCGGCTGCATGCACCTGTGAGTGGACGCTTACGTAAACTGCGTCCCCGCCTTCCTCCCTGCGCCAGGCCCCCGCCCGCTGCAGCACCTGAGCCCCGCTGCGCTAGCGGCGTAGCTGCAGCGGAGCGGTGACGAGCTGCGCAGGGAAAAGAGCGAAAAGCACGGAAACTTCGTAACGTCTGAATCTGGGAGCGGCTCCCGGCCGCCGCGGCGAACCGGCTCAAAGTCCCTATTTCCCAGAGCGGGGTGTCCCCCAACCCCAGCGACTG
Source organism: Tonatia bakeri (assembly GCA_004024845.1). Lineage (NCBI taxonomy): Eukaryota > Metazoa > Chordata > Mammalia > Chiroptera > Phyllostomidae > Tonatia > Tonatia bakeri. Next base: position 332,252 of record PVIA01000947.1, on the reverse strand, counting down.
TGCGAACGGAGCAGATGCCACAGTGCCTCCCCGGGTGGAGGAGGGGAGGCCAATGGCTTTTGACTTGTTGAAAGGTTGGATCCCAGCCTCCGCCCCTCTTACACTTACCAGCTGTGTGACCTTGACCAATTACGGAACCACTCTGATCCTCAGTTTCTTGGTCGGGGAAACTGAGACATTGATTCCAGTCTAAGAGCTATTGAAGAGACGACAATAGGTATGAACTCTCCTAGCACACAGCAGCCGTTGAAAAGAAGTTGCAGCTTACTCAGTAACCACCTCTCCTTCCTTCCCGAACGGACCCTCCCCCCCCACCCCGGCCCCCCGCATTGAGTTTGGGACCAGGGCCTCTCTAACCTCTTTATATTTGGGCCAGACTTTGGCTAATTACTACCAGGCGGTTCTGAGGAAGACCTGCTTTTTATTTACAGAGTCAGTAGCCAGCACATTCTTGGCACCTAGCATTCTGCCAGTTCGGCCTTTACTGAGTACCTGCTGTATGTCAGGTGCTGTGCTGGGTGCTAGGATGCAAAAGTGGTTGAGACAAGTCCTTTCCGTAAAGGAATTCCCAGCCTGGGACAGAAATGACCTGACCACACAGTGCTGGGAGAGCTGGGGGTCCAGGAGGGATCTCCAAGAACAACCCACTCCAGGCCTCTTCCTCTTTCTAACACACCAGACTGAAATATTTTAACATCTCTGCTCCATTCACAGAATAAAGTGTAAACACTCTAACTCAACTTATAAAGCTTTGGTGATCTGGCCTTAAGTTTAAAGATGCCCACCTTTGCCTTTGCCCCTCCAGGCCTTTTTAAACCCTGCAGCTGCACAGCACTTCACAATAGTAGTTGCCGGAGTATGCCCAGTGCTGTAACATTTCTGAGCCCTCTGAGCCCCAAATCCCTTTCTACACCCTCTCCTCACCTCCCACCACCCACACTTTTCTTTAACCCTCCTGAAAAAGTCCTTAGGGTCCTTATTTTTTAAGAGATTTTATTTATTTATTTTAGAGAAGGGAAGGGAGGGAGAAGGAGAGAAAGAAACATCAGCATGTGGTTGCCTCTCTAGCACCCCTCACTGGGGACCTGGCCCACAACCTGGGTGGGAATTGAACCAATGACCCCCGGTCCACAGGCCTGCACTCAATCCACTGAGCCACACCAGCCAGGGCCCTTAGGGTTCTTATCAGTCAACTCAGAACATACTCTCTCAGGAGCTCCTTGGCTGCCTTGGACACCCTGTCTGGAAACTCCCTCTGCTTTGCACATAGCCCATTAAACCATGTTTTCTGTGGTGCAACATTGTAATTGTTTAGCTGTCTGTCTCCTCCCTGAACTGTAAGCACCTTGAGGCCAAGGTCATCTCTCTACCTGAGTGGGTTAGGGGGCACTACAGAAGTACATGAGATGAGATCATTAAAGCTGGTCTTTATAGAAAGAGCATGAATCTGCCAGAGGGAGAAAAGAGGCCATGGAGTAAGGGTCTGGGTCCGGTGCACACCAGCTGTGGGACCTTGGAAAATCAGTCTAGGTCCCACGTTCCTCATTTATCAAGTGGGACCATAACACTGCATACCTCACAGAATTGTTACAAGTGTTCAGTGAGACAATATATCTCAGGCACTCAGTGTGGTGCCTGGCACTTGGTAAAATTATAAAAAAAAATTTAAACAGGAAGACTGCACAGCATTAAGCATTCAATGATATCTCTTATTCAAATATCTTTGTTGAGTTTATAACTCCAAACATTCCTGACAAAAATGTGGAAATGATACAAAAGTAAAGAAAATTAGAATTTCAAGTACCTCTCCCTTCCTACCCAACTCCCCACTCAACTCCCTCTACCCCTAATTCCACCTCTCAGGGCACCTACTGTTAAGTTTTTCATGTCCTACAATGTATGTCCAGAGAAAGAAGAAGGTTGAAGAAAATTACGTATTTATAATGTGTATGTAATTCTTGGATTCTGCAGAGAAAAAGGTTAGAAAGGAGTAATACCAATTACTACTATTATGCCTGGAAAGTAGAATTGGGTGTGGGATTGGAGACTTTAAATATTTCTCTTTTATCTTTATTAAGACTACCTATACGATGAAGTCTGTCCAGAAAAAGCCCAAGCATTGTTTTTGTTTTTCAAAGATTTTATTTATTTATTTTTTAGAGAGGGGAAGGGAGACTGAAAGAGGGAGAAAACCATCAATGTGTGGTTGCCTCTTGCGCACCCCCTACTGGGGACCTGGCTCGCAATCCAGGCATGTGCTCTAGACTGGGAATTGAACCAGTGACCCTTTGATTTGGAAGCCAGCACTCAACCACTGAGCCACACCAGTCAGGGGAAAAGTCCAACCATTGTTAATACAATGAGAACGGTTTGTGCAACATCGATGTGACCTGGCAGCCAAGGAAAATGGACCGAAATGCCCATGCACAAACAATGACAACTTCACTGTACTAGTTAGTGGGGATGGCAGACACTGTTGAGTGAGCATGCGTACTATGTGGCCATCACATTCAAAATGACTGAGTACAGCAACAAATCTGCATCAAATTTTGTGTTAGGCTTAAACATTCCTCTACAGACACTATTTGGATGATTCAGAAGGCCACAACTATGGGCGACTGGTGATTGGCAGCTTCATCACGACAATGCATCCACTCATGTATCATGATTCATGCAGTGTTTTGGTGAAACACCAAATCACCCAGGTGACTCAGCCCCTTTACGGCCCAGATTTGGCACCCTTTGACTTTTGGCTTTTCCCAAAACTACAATCACCTTTCAAAGGGAAGAGATTCCAGACCATCAATAAGATTCAGGAAAATATGAAGAGGCAGCTGATGGTGACTCCAACAAAGAATTTTGCAGAGTGTTTCGAACATTGGAAGAGACTCTGGGAGAACTGTGTGAGGTCCCAAGGTGCCTACTTTGAGGGGACTGAGGCGTCATTGTCCTGTGTACAGTGTTTCTTGTATCTTCAATAAATGTCTCTATTTTTCATATTACATGGCTAGATACCTTCTTGGACAGACCTCATTGTATAATACATCCTTAAAATTTTAATTGAGATATATTTATATATCATAAAGCCCACACATTTCAAGTGTACAAGTCAAAGACTTAGTAACTTCACCAAGTAGAACAACATCAATACAAATCAGTTTCAGACATTGTACAAACTCCCCATGAAACCCCTCATATCTACCCATTGTTCATCCCCACTCTCGTCCCCTGCCACAGGCAACCACCAATCTACCCTCTGTCTCTCTGTTTTGGCTTTTACTGGATACATGACATACATTTTTTTAAAAAATCAAATAGATGTTTTAGGAAAAAATAATAAAAGTATTACCTCCTAATCTGACCCAGCACTAGTATCACTGTTAATATTTGTATCTATTGTTGCCAACTTTTCCCATGCACATACATAACTTTTACAAAGTGAGATTATAGTACAACTTCAGTTTTGATTTTTTTCACTTACAGTATAAACACACCTCTTTATGTCACTGAATACTCTTCTGCATAATGTTGTATCTTAAGAATCATTTAATTAAGCCAATCCCTTCTGTTAAATATGTGGCTCTTTTCCAGTAGTTCCACCGTTATAAACAGGGAAAGGTAACAGACCACGTAAAGCTCTAGAGCTCAGTGAGTGTTGAAATCACACCTAAACTCAAACACCGGCACTTTCTGTTCCATCCATTCATTGCATAAACATTTACAGAGAGGCTACTATGTACTAGTCCCTAGGGATCCAAAAGCAAGCAAACAGCTATGCAGCACTCCCCTCGTGGGGTGAGAGGTCAGTGGGAGAGATGTACATTAACCAAGTAACCTTGAATAGCCTACAGAGAAGGGAGCAGCCAACGGCAGGAAAGGCAGGGTTGTCGAAGGCCGTCTGAGGAGGTGTCTGAGAAGCATGTCCTCAGCCCAAGTGCTGTACCGTTCTCATAAAAGGCACCTGGTAATAGGAGGTGAACTGGCTCCCCTGCATGAGGAGCACAGTCTTTCACACCCTTAGCTCATTTGACCCTCCCATCTCCCCACTAAAGAGAAGAAAATAGAGGACATTAAGGCCCAGAGAAGGAGGAGAGTTGCTCAAAGTCACCAGGCCAGGAAAGGGCCCAGCTGAGACTGAACTCTGGTCTGACTCCTTAGTCCAGGGTTCTTGGCCCCAAATGACATCTTAGAAGAACCACATTGAGACAGAGACAGAAAACACATCGAGTTCCACACTCCAATGCAGTAGACACCAGCCACATGTGGCTACTTACATTTAAATCAATTAAAATTAAACAAAATTTAAAATTCAGTTCCTCCATTGCACTAGGCAAGTTTCAAGTGTGCCATAGCTACATGTGGCTAGTGACTACCATATGGACTGAAACTGATATGAAACATTTCCATCGTTGCAGAAAGTCCTACTGGCCAGTAGTGACCTAGGAAAACAAGCATAATAATTAGTAATAATAATAATGACAACTGACTTGTATATTATTTTCCAAAGCACTTGCCCTGGGAGGTAGAGAGTCTGACATGGTCTCCCTGTTTTTCATTTCCCCACTCCTCGGCTGACCATAGGCCAATTTTATAGAAAGAAGCTGAAGACAGAAATGTGGCTCAGTCCTGCTGTGGGTAGGGGTGGGACAGAGGGGATGTGACTTCCCTCAACTTCCTGCCATCATGTTTCCACATCTCCCTGTGCCTCCAGCCATTCTCTTTAGTTCCTCTCCACGAAGACCAGGCCCTTCAGCTGTGCATAGATGCCTTCCTTTCCTGCCTGGTAAGGAACTCCGCTCCTAGTCTGCCCCTCTGTTATGGTCAGCCTCTCCTTCCCTGCTGGATCCTTTCCATTATTGTCCAGACAGACTCTTCCATTTTTTAGGAAAAAACAAAGGGAGGGAGGGAGGGGAGGTGAGAGGGAGGGACGATAGCCAGGTAATCACCCACATCTTAACGTTTGAGAAGCACTGACCTAAAACCAACAGCCGCAGATGCCGACTGGAGACTGGAATACCACAGCAGAATTGCTGTTGCTGACACAATTTTGTGAAATGGTAAATAACTCTTGGTAGAGTCTGAATACAACAAGGTATGATCTTTTTTCACTTTGCAAAGGATTGCCTCCCTGGAATATTAAAATCATGTTAGAACATACTTTGTCTTTATATCAAAAATGAACTCAGTGATCAGGTGCAGATAATTGTATGCAGGACTTTCACCTACATAAATGTCCAGTGTGACATTCGAAAGTTGTGCAGTACTGTCCACGCATTGCAGGGCATCTAGCATTCCTGGCTTCCCCCCACGGTCATTATGACTACTCAGACCCCACTGCAAGTGTCTAAAAGCCCCAGGTGAGAACTACAGCTCTAGACTCTCATTCAACAGCCTATTCACAGGCTCTATTTGGATGATTCACAGGCCTCTCCACAGTCCATTAACTGCCAGCTCTCTCCTCTAAACCCCAAACTTATTCTCCCGACTGTTTCCCAGTTCAGTTTCCTTACTGAGGTTATGATAGCTACTAACTAATACTGAATGATCGGTGGTCTGAAGGTTTCACATGGGCAGAATGTGGGCTTGTTTTGTTTTCTTTGGATCCCCTAGATTGATGTCAGACAGACAGTAGTCACTTAACAAATATTTATTGAATGAATACCCAGCAAATTTTCCCCTTCCTCTTCCTGGGGTAACAAATCTTAAAGCAATTTGGATAGAGAGGAAAGGATAAGAAGAACAGGGATTCCTGGTCAGGAATTCCCCAATTGCTACAGAATTTCTTCTAATATCTAGTTTCTTTTTTTTTATTGATTTGAGAGAGAGAGGGGGGAAGGGGGGCAGAGAGAGAGAGAGAAAAAACATTGATTTGTTGTTCCACCTACTTATGCATTCATTGGTTGATTCTTTTTTTTAATGTTTTATTTATTTATTTATTTATTTATTTATAGAGAGGGGGCGGGTGGGAGAAAGAGAGGGAGAGAAACATCAATGTGTGGTTGCCTCTTGTGTTCCCCCTACTGGGGACCTGGCCCCAAACCCAGGCATATGCCCTGAACTGGAAACCCTTTGATTTGCAGGCTGGCATTCAATCCACTGAGCCACACCAGCCAGGGCCATTGGTTGATTCTTGGATGTGCCCTGACTGGGGATCTAACCTGCAACCTTGGAGTGTCTGGACAATGCTCTAACCAACTGAGTCACCTGGCCAGGGCCCTTCTAATACCTAATTTCTATTGTCTAGTATCAAATTTCTATTAGTCCAAATACAAAATAGCCCAGAGCTACTGGTGAAACTGTCCCATCGAAGTTCTCTCCATCAGAGGAGCCTGAGAGAGTCTCCCTGGAGTTCTGGGGATGAGGCCCAGATTCATCATCCTCAAGCATAAAATTTCTTTGAAGTCTCACAATTTATCTTTAAAATCCATGCAAATTTCACCATTTATTTCCATGTTTGTTTTAACATGAAAATAATGTTTTCAATTATTTCCCTTTATGAAAAAATTTTAAAGGCTATTTTCCTAACTCTTCTTGTAATAAATTCACCCTCTATGAAGATACTCCTTATCTATCCTGATGCTCCAAGTATTTCCTGGCACACCACCACCATAGACCTGGTGGTGATGATACTAACAGCCAACATTTATTAAGCCCTTGTTATAAGCACAGTATAGTATGCACTTAACATGCATTATGTCCTTAATTCTTGAAACAATCCCATGAAGTAAGTACAATTTTCACCTTTATTTATAGTTGAGGGGACTGAGGCTCTGGGAAGGCAGGTACATTGTACTACATTGTAGCGCTGATAAGTAGAAACATGAGATTCAATTCGGTGTTCTCAATCACTGTGCTGTCCACCCCAGTGTGCAAACCCAAGCCTCTGAATGAGCCTTGTTAGATAACTGTGACTTTGACATCGCATGATCCATGTAAATATTTAAATCATGAAATCATATGTTTTAAAATAATCCCTAAAATGAAAAATAAGCGCAAGCATGAATATGAAGTTGACAACATGACCACACAGAAACAAAAATGAATTAATCCAACTAACCTTAAAACAAAGTATTTTGGACCACACATCTTCCCTGAGATATATTCTAAGGATGAGGCGGGGAGACAACAAGGAAATCTTAAACTTCTCTCAGCAGTCTTACTCTTAGTAATAACTTTAGTGCTGCTATTAAAAAACACATATCATGGGATAAAACATTTTAGTAATTACACCAATGTTATTAGGATCCAAGATTTTCAAGACCAAAAAAAAAACAGTTATATCAAACGTGTTAAGTAAAAAACAATTTTAAATCTCTGAGTTGGAACTATCAACATTGCTATTCAATTCTCTCCTGGAAATTTCCTAAAAACTGGAGGGTTTCCTTAAAAAAAAAAAGACAGAATTATGCATTTATTCTGCTTTCCATTATGCACTATATTTCAGGGGACCCAACTAGCCCTAGAGGCTACGGAAAAGTTTTTTACACAGTAGAATTTCAGCTAGGAAGTCAGAAGGAATATTAACATTAGATCGTTACCATTTTGCAAACCCTTACAATATGCCCGATTTAGACAACGACCATCAGTGCATGGTAAAACCTTGGAATGAAGGATCGATAGGAAACTTCTCGAGGAAGAAATAAGGGTGTCATCCCTTAACCCCTCTGACAAATGTGAGCTTCACTGAGAGTGAGATGAACACACGTTCTGTGTCTCCTGATCAAACGCATTCTAAAATACACTGCATCTCTGTCCCGGCCAGAAAGCTTTAGCCTGAATCCAATGAAGCCTTTAATGAAACTTAGCATCTGCAGTAAGTACAGGACCTAGGCAGGGGTGTCCAACCTGCGGCCTGTGGGCTGCGTGCAGCCCAGAATGGCTATGAATGAGGCCCAGCACAAAATTGTAAACCTACTTAAAACATATGAGATATTTTTTTGTTTTCATTAGTGTTTGTGTATTTAATGTGTGGCTCAAAACAACTCTTCTTCCAGTGTAGCCCAGAGACGCCAAAATGTTGGGCACCCCTGGCCCAGCAGATACAAGTAAATGACACCATAAGGAAGCAATCAGCCAAATTTAGAATGTGGACTCTGCTAGGGACAACTGACCCAGTTACTTCAATAAGAAAAAGTAAAGTGGGATTACAGGAGAAGCACTCTGCATTAAAAGTCACTTCAACATACTGCTAGTAACAAGACATTTTTCAGGCAATCATGGAAATTTGGATCCAAACTACATACTAGACGCTATTAAGGAATTCTTGTTGGTGATATCAGCTGTCATGACGGTCTTGTAGTTATGTAATAAAGTCTTCCTCTATAAAACTGTACACTGAAGTATTTGGGGTGGGGATGCAAGATAAAATACAAAGTTGCACAGGACATACTTACACTAAAAAGTCGCTTACTGTTATCAGATTTAACCAACTATCCTGTATTTTCATTTGCTGAGTCTGGTAACCCTCATGTAGGGTGAATATGATGTCATACTCAGTAACAAGTAAAAGATGGGGCCATCAATTAAAGCCTGGCAAAAGATGGAAATGACCGCTGAAACTGGATGAAAAGCATGAAGTTTCACTGTACTCACTGTACCTGGGCCTCTTCGGAAATTTTCACCATAAAAGTTTTTAAAAGTAACTAGTATGCTACTCAGGTCTGAGAAGCAGTGATCTAGCCCAATTCCCTTATTCTCGGAAAGGTAAACTAAAGCCCAGAGGGGCAAGTGACTTGCCTAAAGTCAGACAGCGACTTACTGGCAGAGCTGGGACTCAGCTCCAGGTCTCCTGACTCTCAGGGTCTAGGCCATCCTCATTCCCACAAAGTGGACAGACAAAGGCTGTACCGGGCGTTTCAGGCTGCAAGCCTGGGTGGTGTGGGCCCACTCTCCAAGTGCCAGTGCTCAAGGGGAGGGGCAAGGTTGGGAGGAATGAAATGGGTTGGATGACAGCAATGTGTCCATCTGTAGTCCCTATGGGACACACACTTGAGCTGTATGTGGTCAGTTCTGAAACCTCTCTGAGCATTGTTTCATCTTCCAAAAGGAAAATAATAATACTTATCTCTAAGTTGTCATGAGCATTAAAATGAAAAATACCTAGCCCAGTGCCTGGTGTTAGCAAAGACTGATGAAAATAGATGATATTCTGGTTAGTTATTGATGTGTAACAAATCACCCTAAAACCTGCTGTCTTAAAACAATGTATTGTCATCTCTCATGGTCACGAAGGTGGACAGGCTATAGCTGGGTGATTCTCCCTTGGGGTCTCTCACGTAATTGCAGGCAGATGTCTGCTGGGGCCAGGTTCATCTGAAGGCTCAGCAGGGCTGAACAGCCAAGATGGCACACTCATGCTGGCTGCTGGCTGGGAGCTCAGCTGAATGTCCACTGGACTACGTGTATGGGCCTCTTCGTATATCTTGGAGTTCTCACAGCAATCGTTTTCTTTTTTTAAGTCCTCACCCGAGGATATGTTTATTGATTTGAGAGAGAGAGAAAAAAAGAGAAAGGTCAATGTGAGAGAGAAACATCTCTTGGTTGTCTCCCATACACAATCCAACTGGGGATTGAACTTGCAACCTGCGTATGTGCCCTGACTGGGGATCAAACCCGCAAGCTTTTGGTATATAGGACGATGCTCCAACTAACTGAGCCACACCAGCCAGGGCAGCAATTACTTTTAAAGACTCTTAAAGACTACTCCTAGGACTGGCCCAGAGTCATTCCCCTTGTGTTCAGTTAGTCAAAGGCCCGACAAGATTCGAGGGGGAGTGGATGTGCAGACTCCACGGAGGAATGCTGTGCATGCTCAGGGATGGAAGGAATTGGTGGCCCATACAGGGAGGAGGGAAGCTACCTAGATGGATACAGTGACACTTCTAAAGCATGAGAAAGTGCCTTTTCCCCTTGTTCATTACACCAGGGGTCCCCAACTCCCAGACCACGGACTGGTATCTGTCCATGGCCTATTAGAAACTAGGCCACATAGCAGGAGGTAAGTGGCCAGCAAGCTAGCAAGTGAAGCTTCATCTGTATTCACAGCTGCTTCCCATCACTGCCATTACCACCTGAGCTCCGCCTCCTGTCAGATCAGCAGCGGAGGCATGAGGTTCTCACAGGAGCACGAACCCTACTGTGAACCGCGCATGCGCGGGATCTAGGCCGTGTGCTCCTTAAGAGAGAGAATCTAGTGCCTGATGATCTAAGGCGGAGCTGAGGTGGTGATGCCAGTGCTGGGGAGCGGCTGCAAATACACATGATCACTAGCAGAGAGGTTTGACCGCACAGAGACCCTAATAAATCAATTGCTTGCGGACTCATATCAACAACCTATCAGTGAGTGGCAAGTGACAACTAAGCTACATCTGGTGGCAGACTTTATAGTGGCAAACAAGTTGATGTACTTCAATTGTACAGCTGCATCTGGTGGCAGGCTGACACTTGTTTTAGCTCTCATGTGGCCTATCCATTATTTTATTTACCGCTTCCATCCGAGACGCTTTCCCACACCACGCACTTGTCTCAGTCACAGTTCTGGTAAGCCCACAAGCTAACCCTAGCCAAAATGAGTAGAAAACAAACATCGCTGAAGAGCTTTTTTGAAAACGGGGAAGGACCCAATGATGACACAGCAGAAGATTCTAAGACGGCCAAAAAAAAAGAAAGCTGCATTTAAAATTGCAAATTATGGGTTCATTGCAATAGGTGATTCACATTCTCCAAGCCCATTTTGTGTAATATGTGGTGATCAGCTATCCAACAAAGCCATGAAACCTTCAAAACTGCTTTGCCACATGGAGACCAAGCACACTGCATTAAAACACAAGCCTTTGGAGTTTTTCAAAAGAAAATAACATGAACACAAAGAACAGGAGCAATTATTGAAGGCCACCTCTTTATCAAATGTGTCTGCACTGAGAGCATCACTCTTAGTGGCTAACCCCACAGATAAAGCTAAGAAGCCCTTTACTATTGGTGAAGAGTTGATCCTGCCTGCTGCTAAGGCCATTTGTCATGAACTTTTAGGAGAGGCTGCAGTTCAAAGGTGGCACGTTTTCCTCTTTCAGCTAGCACCATAATTAGACAAGTTGATGAACTAGCAGAGGATACTGAGGCACAATTGTTAGAGGATGAATGAGTCACAGCGGTAGGAGATATTGACAACAAGGTAACAATGCTTGTTTTGTGTGATACACTTTTCAGGAGGAGGTGCATTAGGATACCTTATATGCAATTTTGTTGCCAACCAACACCACAGCTGCAGGACTATTGGAGGCTTTGAATGATTACATATCAGGAAAACTGAATTGGTCATTTTGTGTTGGTATATGCAGATGGAGCAGCTGCCATGACGGGTCGGCTTTCTGGTTCCATTACTTGGGTCAAAGAGGTCACTTCTGAATGTGAGTCCATGCAAGTGTCATCCATTGAGAAAGGCTGGCTAGCCAGGAAATGTACCTGAATTTAACAATGCTTTGGAGGATGTGATTAAAATGATCAACCACATTAAAGTGCATGCCCTTAACTCACATCTGTTCGCACAGCTGTGTGAGGAGATGGATGCAGAGCACACATGTCCTCTCTTACACACAGAAGTGGGATGGCTTTCTAAAGGTGGATCACTGGCCAGAGTTTCTGAGTTTCGAGAGCCACTCCAGAGATTTCTTTCAGAAGAAGAGTCACCACTGGCAGCACAGTTCAGGAATACACAATGGGTCCAAAACCTGCTTACTTGTATGACGTATTCAACCTGCTCAGCGAACTCAATCTGTCACTTCAGGGGAAAACGGCAACTGTGTTCGAGTCGGAGGATAAAGTGGCTGCATTCAAAGCCAAACTGGAATGACCGGGGGCAGGGGGACGAGTGCACACTGGGATTTTTGACATTTCAAACATTAGCAGAGATTTTGAAGGAGACTGAGCCAGGGCCTTCTCTCCCAGCTGGTGCGTGGTCACCTGTCTCAGATTTCAGAGGAGTTTCAGCGTTACTTCCCAACCACTAAAGACCCCCGAACTAGGAAGGAATGGATCTGCAACCCATTTGTGAATAAGCCAGGTGAATCCGATTCTCTCTGTGCTAGAAGAGGTTCAACTGCTTGAGATAGCAAATGACTGTGGCCTTAAAAGTATGTTTTTTGAGATGACTTCAAATCTTCAAACGTTCTGGGTTAAAGTCAAGGTGGAATACCCTGACATTGCCACCAATGCACTGAAAAGCCTGCTTCCATTTCCAACATCCCATCTTTGTGAAGCAGCGTTTTCTGTGGTGACAGCAACCAAAACGAGATTACAGAGTAGACAGCACATAAGCAGCACACATTGGGTGTCACTGTCTCCCCTCACCCCCAGATGGGACTATCTCATTGCAGGAGAACAAGCTCAGGACTCCCCCTGATTCTGCTTTATGGTGAGTTGTATAATTATTTCATTATACATTACAGTGTAATAATAATAAAGTACACAATAAACGTAATGCACTGGAATCATCCCAAAACCATCCTCCCCCTGCTGACGCCAGCCCGTGGAAAAACTGTCTTCCACAAAACCCATCCCTGGGTCCAAAAAGGCAGGGGACTGCTGCATGACACCACCAAGACCCCTCTCAGATCCATCCTCTTCTCTCCATCCTTTCTGCCACTATCTCAGTCCACCTCTGAGAGAGTGGATAATGTTGCCTGCTCCCTGAGGGTTTTCCCGAAGACTAGATCGCCGAGATCAAACGTGCAGCTCAGAAAGGTGAAACTACTCACTGGCTCACTGAAACATTTAAAGAAGAGAATTGCCGAGCCCTCTGATTCTGCCACCGCTGATCACTATGTTCCTTTCCAAAGCTCACTTCTTAAAAACAGGTCACAGAAATCAGCCTTGCTGAGTCCCAGTGAGTCTGGACTTCTTTAAAAATAGCTTGTTCTTCAAGTGCAAAAAATAACATCTGAGATGTTTAAGTGTGAACACACCTTTGTCATGACTCGGTACAGGCTGAACGGAAGTTTATTAAACTTCCCAAAAATAAAAATTTCCTCTTGAACTAGGAAGGCCTGAGAGATGACAGCCTGGGAGTGGGGAGGGGGGAGGGGGAGAAGAAAAGAGGCAGGTGGAGCCCTGAGAAAAGCAGTGAAAGGACCTTTCTCATCTCTGCGGTTTTCTCGGCCCTTCTTTCCACCTTGAATGACCTTTCTCCCCCAGCCTGCCTGATACTCATCCTCCTTGAAGCCTAATTTAAATTTCACCTCTGTGGAGCCTTCTCTGACCCCTCCAGGCAGAGTTACTCACACCCCCTTTGTTCTCAAAACACTTTGTACATGTCTTTATTATTAGCACATTGTATTGAAGCTGTCAGTTTATGCAGGTCTGTGTCCCTTCTTAGACTGCGAACTTCTCATCAGCCGGCACTGGATGAGTCATCTGCGAGGCCCTGGGCCTGGCACCGGGCCTGGCACCCGGCCTGGCACAAGCGGGGTGTTGGGAGAGGCTGCAGATAAAAGATGGTCTCACTGGGAGATGCTTTAAATCCTTTCATTCCTCGTTCTACTTTTCAAATGCCTCCTGACTCTGTCCACACTCTCCTCGTGCCAAATCTTTCAATCTACCTGCGTCTGAGCCCATATGCTCTGCCTTCCCCCTGGATACAATGGAAGAACTGTCCCCGCTGCCACCTAAGGCCACCTGGCTCTGGATCCCCCAGATCACATGTCCTTTGTTCCTGCAATTGTCCCTCTTTCTCCTGCATCATTGATAATTTTACCTTCCTAGCAAATTATTCCACAAACATACAAATACTCTGCACTTTTTCTCAACTGAACACACACACACAGCCTCACTTTTCTGCAATCATCCTACTCTCTTCAAACCACTCCACTCCGCTCCGCTCCATTTAACCTTAAGACCACCAGTGACTTCCATGTTGTCAAATTCAAGTGATTAGTTCTTTCTGCCTCAGTTTACCTCACTTCTCCGCAGCATTCAACACTACCGACCCCACTCTTCTGGAAACACTTTCTTCCTGGGCTTCCAGGATCCTACACCCCTCCTCATCTTTCCGCCTCACCGGGCCCTCCTCAGTCTCCTTGGCTGGGTCTTCCCTCTCAACCTATGCCTGAAGGTTAGAGTACCCCGGGGCTCAGTCTTCCTCAGATCTCCTCACTATCAAAGTCCTGAACTGGTCCACCCAGTCTCAAGCTTTGCTATTGCCCCTGATGACCCCCAGATTTCTATCTGCAACCCCAACCTGGACTCCAGACTCAAAGGCCTACTGCCTACTCTGCATCTTTACTTGGAGGTCAAAGAGGTGTCTGAATATAACATCCAAAACCAAACTTGTGATTTCCTTAATTCATCTATTCCTTCCTCAGGGCCCCCCATGTAGCCATAAAAATCACCACAATTCACCCAGTTACTCAAGCCAAACACTTTGGACTTCTTCATCTCTCTTCCCACACCAATATCCAATATTTTAGTAAATTCTGTTGGCTCTGCCTTCAAAATACACCTAGGATTTGATGTTTATTCACCACTTTTCCTGCTATGACAATTGCCCAAGCAATGACCTCTCTCTGTCTCTCTTTTTTACTCTAAACCGTGTTTTGTATTGATTTCAGGTGTACAGTAAGCAATGGCCTCTTAATTGGTCTCCAGTCTTTGGTTTTTCAATCTTTTTCAACCCAGTAGCTAGAACAAGTCTTTTGAAACAAAGGATCACGCTTGACCTTGCACACGATCTGCCTGCCAGTGGCTTCTCCCTTTACACTTGGAGTAAAACCCCAACTCTTCCTCCTGCTCTACCAAGTCTCACACACTCTGACCCTTGCCTGCCTCTCCCACCTCATCCTGTTTCACTCTCTCCTTCACTCGTGTGGCCCAGCCACACTAGACGCCCTGCTGCTCCTCCAACAGGAAGCACGGTCCTGCCCCAGGGCCTTTAAATTTCTTTAAATTTCACATTACATGGTATGTTGATTTGCTTTTTATTGTATATCTCCCCACCCCTAGATTGTAAGTTCCACACTCTGCCACTGTCAGCTACAGCTTTACCCCCAATGCCTAGAAAAGCACCTGGTATACAGGCGGTGTTCAATAAATTACTGAATAAATGACTACCTCACTGACTGACTGACTGAATTCACTTCTGTCTACTGCCCCTGCCTTAGGACAGGCTTCAGAATCTTCCATCTGTGTGGCAAAATACAGCCACAAACTTCTATCAAATGCAGACTCCTTTGAAACGTGACTTTGTCACACCTCCCATCAAGAGGTAGAGTCTATTTCCCCACCCTTTGAATTTTGCTGGTCTTGTGAGTTGCTTTGGCCACTGGAATGAGTCAAAAGTAACACAGTATGGCTTCCGAGGCTAGGCCTTAAGAGAAGGCCTACCTTCTCTTGCAGTTTCTACCTCCCCTCTCTCGCTAAGAAGAACTCTTCTAATGCTAAGCAGAAATCAAGAGTGTGAGACCACAAGGCCCAGTTACTCCAGCTAGCCCAGCCCCCAGCCCCCAGCCCCCAGCCCCCAGCCAGCCCTCCAAATGAATGCAGCTGCATGAAGGACCACAGGCAAGACCTGCAGAAGAACTGCCCGGCCAATCCACAGAATCATGGGAAATAATAAGTCACTGCTTTAAACCACTAGATTTGGGGGCTGTTTTGTTGCACAGCAAGAGATAACCTGACACAGCCTGGATGGCTGCAGGAGCTTCCACTCTAGGTTCTCTTCCTCCCGTCTTACAAACTCCAGTTCTGCTCCACAGGTCCCCAGAGGGGTCATGCCAACTTGAACTCCCCCTGGATGAACAGTTTTGTCAAAAGTCTCCAGTAGCTCCCCGTCTTACGGGATAACCGTCCACGATCCAGCCTCTGCAGACCTCTGTAATCTCACCTCCACATACAGATGGCACCCTCCGTGGGCTAGGCTGCTGCTAGCTGGAGAGTTCTCGAATTCTGTGTGTGCATCAGTATGATGTGGAAAACTTCAAAAAATTCCAGTGCCCAGGCTCCTCCCCCAGAGACTCAGCTTTAATTGGTCTAAAATGGGACCCAGGCAGCGGTATTTTTTTTTTTTTAAAGCTCCCAGGGGGAAGATGCTAATGTGTAGTTAGGGCTGAGAACCACTGAACCAGAGGATCTAAAAGTGTTTTTTAAAATTGCTGATCTTGCCTTCAAGGAAATTCAAAAGCTTCAAGGAAAGATGAAATTATTCTCTGTGCCCTTTTAGCATTAAGTAAGCAATATTGTGTTCTAAGGTTTGGGAAATTGGTAATAGACTCTATGAGAACATTCTTTAATTATTTGAAACATTAAATTAAACAATGCTCTATTTCCTCCATCCTAAGACATACCCTTCTCATATTTACAAGTTTCTGAGATCAGGCTCCATGTCATTATTAAATGCTTACATTTGATGTTATTTCATTTCATGAAAAGACAGCCACTAGACTAAAGGTGTGTCTTATTGCCAGCAGTGATCACAATCAAGGAAGCACCTTTCTGGGACACAGCATTGTCATGTGTAAAATGTCACAACCTCTTTGATCCCGACTGACTCACCAGCAACCCGGTGAGGTGGGATTCTGTAAATTTATCTTGTGTACAATAACTATTAGGCTTTAGTGAGCATTTGCCTTGGCCAGACACTGTTCACACACATTGCAGACAGTCCCCCATTCCAGCCCCACCAGCCTGGAACTCGGCCACATTCTCCACGCAGGGAAGCTGCCAGCTAGAGGTGTTACGTCAGTTGCCCATGGGCATGTAGGTGGGGGCTTAGGCAATGCGACTCAGTCCATGGGGACGCAGAGCATGCCATGGGGGTTTCAGGAGATAGCCCTTCCTGTTTATTTTTCAGAATAACACGCAGATGTCTGAACACGGCATTCAAGGCCTTTCACAATCCATCCCAAACCTGTATTTGAAACAATGGAAAACCGCCAAGCCCCCAGGTAGAGAGAACAGTCATCGGCTAAGGAGAATCTCAGTAATAAAGAGCTCACGATGTGCCAGGTACTTGGCACAAATTATCTCCTATCCTTCTAACAACCCGCATGAGGGCGTTTGCAGGGGACGTGGGTTGGTTTTGCAGCTATGCCCCTCCTTCTTTCTTCTGGATTCTCCTTTGGGTATCACCTCCTCCCCATAGTTTGAGGTCTCAGTGAGGTGGTCAATCAAGAGGCCCCACTGTCCCCTGGCCAAGGAGTAGGTGAATGACCCTACCTGGGTCCATCACAATCTCTGCAGATCTAAACCTTGAACAGAGCCAGGCACAGTCAGAAAAACTGGGTAGAGCTGAATCATCCCAGCGTCAAGACCCTGTCAATAACAACAACAGTATTCATTGAGTTTAGAGTGGAAGGCACCGTGGTAAGTGTTGTACGGGCATTGATTTATCTAATCCTCACAAGAGTTCTATAAAGTAGGCCCCAATACATGCTCTGCCTTCTCTAGCTGGCAGATGAACAAACCGAGGAGACAACGTAAGGCCACACAGCCCTTATGGGCAGAGCGAGACCCAAACCCAGACAAGCCCGGGTCTGTGACCATGCGCTTCCCCAGCAGCTCCACAGCCTCTCGATTGCATGCTTCCTTAGGGTCTGCTCCTTGGACCTTTTCTTTCTGAACCTGGTTCTATGTCCTTCCCTCTGAGTCAATCATCTACACTGCAGCCTTCTAATACATTCCCTTTTTACTCGTGAACCAGAGTGTTATCTGTTGCCTGGGACTAAGAAACCCTAACTAATTAAAGGATCACTCTTCCCCCTTATAGCTCAGGAGTTCAAAGCTCTGGGGAGGTTTAGGAATTAAAACCACCACCTAGGACAGTGGTGATGAAAACAGTAATAGTAGCTAGCATTTATCTGAATTTAACATGTGCTCAATGCAATGCCGGCACCATGCTAGGGGATTTACATAAATTATTTTATTTAAACCTCACAGCAATACTACGAGATCAAGCTGTTTTTATTGAGATATAATTCACATGCCATGAAATTCATTCTTTTAAAGTGTACAATTCAGTGGTTTTTAGTATATTCACAAATCTGTGTACCCATCACCATTATCTAATTCCAAAATATTTTTATCATCCCTAAAAGAAACCCCATACCCACTCAATCATTCTCCGTTCTTTTAAGATTCTTATTTCAGAGAGGAAAAGGGAGGGAGAAAGAGAGGAAGAGAAACATCCGTATGTGGTTGCCTCCCGAGTGCCCCCTACTGGGGGCCGTCCCACAACCCAGGCCTGTGCCCTGACTGGGAATCAAACAGCGACCCTTTGGTTCACAGGCCCGCACTCAATCCAGAGCCACACCAGCCAGGGCCCATTCTCCATTCTTTCCTCTCGCAACCACTCAGCTACTTTCTGCCTCTGTGGATTTGCGTATCCTGGAGCAGCATTTGCCTATAAATTTTCCTGTTCCGGAAATGGAATCATAGAATATGTCACCTTTCATGACTGGCTTCTTTCATTTAGCATAACGTCTTCAAGGTTCATCCAGGTTGGAGCATGAGTCAGTACTTTACTCCCTTTGATTGCTACATAAAGTCCATGGTATGGATTTCCTTCATCCACTCATCAACTGACGGAGCTTTGGGCTGTTCTCACTTTTTAGCTCTTACCAATAATGCTACTGTGAACATTTGTGTACACGTTTTTGTGTGGACACCTGTTTTTATTTCTCGTGGGTAAACACCTAGGAGTGGAACTACTGGGTCACATGGCAACTCTCAGTTTAACCTTTTGAGGAACTGGGGAGGCTATTACTGTCCTCACATTAGAGGGAAAGAAAGGATGCCCAGAGAGGGCAGGTTGCTCAGAGTCACACAGCTAAACATTGGCTCTGAGTCTGGTCTGGCACCATAGTTGTCCCTGAGGGAAAGCAACCTTTGTTCTAAAAACAGTGTGGGGGTTTTCCAGAAACTTTGACACCTGAGGAATTTAATGGCACTTCAACTCTCAGCAAAAAACATTTCTGCCATCATTGTGGTCATTGTCACCACCATCATCATCATCATCTGCTACCATTTGTTGAGTGTCTACTACGTCCTTTTAAAACAGGGAAGCCTAACAGGGGGTTGGGGGCTAGACATCACCTGGGTTTGTATCCTGCTCTGCCGTTTGGATAAGAAGCGTAACCTCTCTGAGCCGCTTGGTGCTCTCATCTGTAAAATGGGGCCAGTAATAGTAACTCTCTTACAGAATGACTGGGAGGTTGTGTGAGTTAGCACAGTGAGAGAGCAAATGCCAGTTTTAATGAGAGCTTATAAAAGCCCTCTAAAACCAATCTCCCACGCACACTGAGCAGACAAGAACATGGAGAAATTTGATGTAGCCTGTCTGGGTCCTCCCATAGGGGTGGCAAGGATGATGCTTTTTATTTCATTTTTGTGGTTTGTGTTATGGGTCCCTGCCTTGTTCCTCCCACTCACTCCATGGACCACTCCGATACCTGGGATTTCTCCACCCTGCCCCTCCTTATAAAAACTCAGTAAGTGCTATCCTTTGAGGACCCTGCAGATTCTCTGCTCACACCCCCATCCCCTAACCCTAACCTCAGACTGTGTTACCCAGGATGTCTCTCCCAGAACTCTGGCTGAGCTGGCACTTCTCAGGGCCTGGCCACCATGCATGCTCCAGGAAGACAGCCTGGTGGAGTGGAAAGTGTAGGCTCCGCAGTCCTGAGCTCGAATGCTAGCTCCATCACTAGGACAAATGGCTTAATTCCCCCGGTGCTCAGCTTCCTCAACTATCGAGTAGGAACAATTGTTACTCTTTGAGGGATTGCTAAGATTAGAGAATGTATGTAAAGCATCTGGTCCAGGGGCCTGGTGCACCATGGGTGTTCAACAAATGCTCATAGCCCTTCGCTAGCCTGCTTCCCCTCTTGGGGTGGCAAGGAGAGGTGGAGGCTTCTGGAAGACAAAGCTCAAAGATGGAGTCCACAGGGCTGGAGAAACAGCTTGGCAGCTGGAGTGAGAGCAAAGGAGGATTCCGGACTGGCAGAGATCAAAAGCTAAACTATGCAGATTATTCCTTTGTTCCTTGGAGTTTGCACTTGCCTGGGTACCTCCTGGGGTGTGAGGAGAGGCAAACTCACACCACATGCACACAGGTACACAAACTGAGGTGTACCTGAAATAAACCCTACCACCTCCCAAACACACGTGATCACAGGCATGTATGTATGCTCACAATTGTGTGTGTATATATTCCAAACACATACTCATCTATGTGCTCGGGCAGTCATTCTGAGGCTCACATGCCCATGAACATGTGTTAATGCACACACATGCAGGTTCATGCAAACACATATGTTCCACCAGGCACACACATGTTCACAGCCACAAACCCACACAGCCATGCACACAAATGCTTATCCATGTGTGAACCCTCTCTCTTCAAATCCCCAACTCTAAATAGAAGCAAAAGCTGCAACATATGTTCCTCCCTGTTGTTAGGAAAGAGGAGCTTTGCAAAGCTTTAGAAAGACAGCTTTGCAAACTAAAGTAGAGAGACCAGCAGGGGTGCCAAGCCCTGCAGGGAAGGCTGATGGGATGGGGGTCGTCCAGCTGCTGGGTGAAAGGGGACAGGAGATAAGACGGGTCTCTTAGAGTTCAAGACCTATGTCATGAGGAGGTGCTCTCTCTCTCTCTCTCTTCTAGCTTTGTTGAAATATAATTAATTTGTGCTAAACTGCACATACATTAAAAGTGTAGAGTCTGGTGCATTTTTGACACATATTATACCTATAAACCACCACCACAATCAAGATAATAAACACAACCATTGTCTCCAAAAGTAGGAAGTGACTTTTAAGATGAAACCTGAAGCAGAAGCTGGCCTCAGAGAAGGGACCCCTCTGGCTGAGGCTCTATGGAAAGAAAAAGCAAGTTTCAGCTGAGACACTGAAAGGATCTCTGAGCTGCGGCAGAGCAGGGTCGGGGGTTGAGGGGGAGCAAAATAAAAATAAAAACAATGCTGAGGGGTCAGACCACTGGGAGCCTGCCCCTGTGGTCTAGGCCTCTCCCAGCCTCCCCCTCCTGCCCCAGGTCGAGCTGGTCCCAGAGATGAAGGCAAACACAAGCACTTTTTTTTCCCCGTGGACCAAGAGAGCAAGCAGGCTGTCACCTGTGCTGGGGGCTGCCGTGGCTGATTTCCAGAGGCTAACCCTGCAGAACCCACGGTTGGATCACTCAGCTCTGAGCCCTCGGCCAGCCAGGCAACTGGTGGGTTTTTAAATTTTTAATCTGTATTTTAAAAGCTATAAATATTTTCAAAGTTGGTTTCAAAATTACTTCTTGAAGATGTTTAAAAAGAGCGATAATCCCACCTACTCAAATTCCAAGATGTTCTCATTGAAATTACAGCAGTCAGAAAGAGAAAGAGACAGAAGGGTTACTCTGTTCATAGCTGGGGCCAGCTCTGACAAAGGACTGCTCACACTTCTGGATGTCTGTCAGAATGTAGGATTAATTTCCAAGCGGCTATTTCCGAGATCATCTAAAACAGGGAAGAGCCAGGCTCTACAGAACCCCAGGAGCCTGCGCTTTTTATTTGCACGTGAACTTTCCAATCTGCTGCCCATAGCAAACCCACAGGGGTGGACACTTCTTCCCTGTGCTACAGAACAGACCAGGGATGGGGTGGGGGTGGGGGTGAATGATACACTATTCCTGAATGGACCTGCCCTTGTTCTCCGGGGTCCTCCCACCCCATACTAGGTTCTCCTTGCCCGCCGCCAGGGAAAGACATCTCTCAATGCCAGAGATTGGTGAAAAGGAAAGGGATTATTTATTTAAAGAATTATACAAACTTAAGAGTAATGACTTACTGTCTTCACCGAGATCCTAAAGTCCTTTAGAATACCCACAAACGCTCAGTTCTTCCTTCCCCCTGTGCCCGGTCTGGGGTACCTAATCTCAAAAAGAAATAGAAGTCTGTGGTTCTTCTCTGCCCAAGCAGCATGGTCCCCAAAAAATCCCCGGCGTGGCTGCCGCGCCTGGGTTTAAATCCTAGCGCCAATCTTCCTCCGCTGCTTCATTTCGACTCCTCCCACAATTGGCCGCAGCTGCCAGCATTCCCGTATTTTTCCAGCTTTACTGGGCTGTCATAGTAAGTCTGGGCAGGTGTGGCCCCGTGGTGTGGAGCCAATCATCTCCAAGCTCTTATGCAGGCTCCGTAACCAGGGGGAGTTGCCTCCTGGTTACATCATGGGTTGAAATCACTCCCATCCCCCTGGCTCAAAGCATGGCCACAACTGTCTAACATATCTACACAACCAGTTAAAGGTTACAGATATGTTAAATGATCATTCTAGAGGTTTTCTGCAAAACTGTTGATATTCAAAAGAACTCTCAACGCCCCTGCTCCATGCGTCCCATCCCCCAGCTCAGACTTGTTGGGGGGTGAAGATATCATATATATATATATATTTTTTTTCCTAACACTTCCTGAACACCCTGAGTTCTGGACCCCATTACAAATCCCTATTCGGGTACCCTCCCCCGGCTGCACCCTGTTACACCTGGACTCTGCACCTGTCCCAGAACTAGCCCTGCTCCACCTTCTCCCATCTCTTTAGTAGGGCTTCACCACTTTCTTCTGCTCAGTGTATAAAGATGCTTGCAAAACTCCAGGACCATGGACTCGCTGTTTTTCCTACCCGGCCATTCTGCTGGTGGTGTAGACTCCAAGCCCTGGGACCAGTCTTTTTATTTTATTTATTTATTTTTTGTCTAATAAACCCTTTCCTTTAGCCTTTTAAAAAAAAATTTACTTATTTTTAGAGAGAGGGAAAGGGAGGGAGAAAAACATGGATGTGAGAAACATCCATCCATTGCCTCTCATACGTTCCTCCCCACACAAGACCAACCCTTGACCCAGGCAGGTGCCCTGACTGGGAATCGAACCAGAGGCCTTGGTGTTTCAGGATGACACCTGACCAATGGAACCATACCACTCATGGCATAAACCCCTTCTTTCAGAAAGACTTTTAAACTGTGGAAATTAAAATGTTTTGTTGAACAGGTATATATTTTTCCAGACCCTTTCTTTTTATTTTCTTTTTTTAAATATATTTTATTGATTATGTATTACAGTTGTCCCATTTTTTTCCCTCTTTATTCCCTTCCACCCTGCACCCACCCTCCCACTGGCATTTTCCCCCCTTAATTCATGTCCATGGGTTATACATAGAAGTTCCTTGGCCTCTTCATTTCCCATACTGTTCTTACCCTCCCTCTGTCTATTTTGTGCCTACCATTTATGCTTCTTATTCCCTGTACCTTTTCCCCCATTCTCACCCCTCCACCTCCCCACTGACAACCCTCCATGAGATCTCCATTTCTGTGATTCTGTTTCTGTTCTATTTGTTTGCTTAGGTTTTTTTTTTTTTTAGGTTCAGTTAATAGTTGTGAGTTTGTTGTCATTTTATTGTTCATAGTTTTTTATCTTCATTTTTTTAGATAAGCCCCTTTAATATTTCATATAATAACAGCTTGGTGATGATGAACTCCTTTAACTTCACCTTATCTGGGAAGTACTTTTTCTGCCCTTCCATTCTAAATAATAGCTTTGCTGGATAGAGTGATCTTGGACAAAGGTCCTCAATTTTCATCACTTTGAATACTTCTTTCCAGTCCCTTCTTGCCTGAAAGGTATCTTTTGAGAAATCAGCTGATACTCTAATGGAAACTCCTCTGTAGGTAACTGTCTCCTTTTCTCTTGCTGCTTTTAAGATTCTCTTATCTTTAATCTCGGCTAATGTAATAATGATGTGCCTTGGTGTGTGCTTCCTTGGGTCTAACTTCTTTGGGACTCTCTGAGCTTCCTAGACTCCGTGGAAGTCTGTTTCCTTTGCCAGATTGGGGAAGTTCTCCTTCATTATGTTTTGAAATAAGTTTTCAATTTCTTGCTCTTCCTTTTCTCCTTCTGCACCCCTGTGATTCAGATGTTGGAACGTTTAGAGTTGTCCCGGAGGTTCCTAAGCCTCTTCTCTCTCTCTCTTTTTTTTTTTTTTTTTGAATTCTTGTTTCTTTATTCTGTTCTGGTTGGATATTTCTTTCTACCTTCTGGTCCAAATTGTTGACTTGAGTCTCAGTTTCCTTCCCATCACTATTGGTTCCCTGTATATTTTTCTTTATTTCATTTTGCATAGCCTTCACTTTTTCTTCTATTTTCAACCATACTCAACCATTTCTGTGAGCATCCTGATTACCAGTGTTTTAAACTCTTCATCTGATAGGTTGGCTATCTCTTCATTGCCTAGTTCTGTTTTTGGAGCTTTGACCTGTTCTTTCATTTGAGTTACACTTCTTTGTCTCAACATACCTGTTATATTGTAAGAGGCAGAACCTTAGGTATTTGCCAGGGCAGGGCAATCCTCTTCACTGCATTGTGGCACTGTCTGTGGGCAAGAGATCAGACAGGAAACAGTCCCACTTGCTCAGCTCTGGCCTGGCTTTCAGTCACTTCCCCTGCTGCCCCCAAGCAAAATGGGCCCTTCTGGTGCTGATTCCCAGGTGGGTGGGTTTTTGTATGTTCCAGGACCCTGTGGGTCTTTCCAATGAACTCTCCTGTGAGGGCTAAGAGTTTCTCCCACCACCAGAACCCCCACAGATTTTTACTGCTAGAGGTTTTGAGGCTTACCACACTGGAACCCTGGGTGCATGGTCTGTCTCACTCCCCAGTTGTTCTTCCCAGTTTATCCACATGCACATGTGGGACTGCCAGCCACCACCTTGCCCACTGGGTCCTCCAGCCACCATTTTGCCATGAATCCTCTCCACCCCAGCTACCCATCTCTGCCCCTCCCACCAGTCCAGATGCGTGCTTCTTCTTCAACTTTTTGGTTGTCAGACCTCCAAACAGTTCAACCCTCTGACAGTTCTGGTTGCTCTTTGTTTTCAAAGCTGTTGTTATCCTTCTTTTGGCCATGCCAGGAGGCAAAGTGCATCTACCTACACCTCCATCTTGGCCAGAAGTCCCCAGACCCTTTCTATACCTAATTATTACATATATATTTGTAAAGGGGTCACACCATATTTTAAAATTTAACAATATATTATATACCTTTTCCCATCCATAAATATAGTTCTGTAACATTATCTGGAACAACCCTTTACTACTGTATTTTAAAAAGTACCATGACAGGCTTTCTTGCTTACACACCTGTGCACAATCCCTTAATTATTTCCTTAATATAGTCAAGGGATACAATTATACATCTTTAAAAATCAACATTATTGGCAAATTCCACATTTTAGCCTTGGCAGGGTAGCTCAGTTGGTGAAAGAATCATCCAATACGCCAAGGTTGTGGATTTGATCCCCAGTCAGGGCACAGACAAGAATCAACCAATGAATGCATAAATAAGTGGAACAGCAACAAAAGAAATTATACATCTTAAGGACTTTGATATTGCCAAATTCCTCTTTAGAAAGGCTGAATCGAATTACATTCAAATCCACAGTATGCAAGTGTTTCTCTTCACCACACTGTTGCCAATCCATGTTGTGCCCCAGCAGGTTTTTCTTCTAAAGTTGGCCAGTTAAACACAGGATCACAATGCGGCTTTAATTTGCATTTTTAAAAATTAGCAGGTTGAGAATTTTTCATGTTTATTAGTCATTTGTATCAGTTCTACGTTCATGGATTTCCTTTGCCCCTTTTTTATGTAAAAAATTATTTCATTGCTTTTCTAATTATTAAAACACTACATTCTCATTGCAGAAAATAGAAAGGGACCAAAACCCTAAAGCTGCCTTTGGAATATTGATTTTTAAGCTGTTGATTAAGAAACAAAAGACTGGGGAAGAACCTTTGCCACTCCTCCTTTCCTGCCTGAGACATTCAGAGGAAAGGCCTGAATGTCTCTTGGAACTCTTGGCCTTAGCATGCGTTGCGTTGAGGATGGTTGCCGGGAGGGCTCCAGCCAGGGGCTGGGAGGCTGGATCACTCTCTGTGTCCCACCAAAGCAAGAATTTGCCTGCCCTGGGTGTTCTACTCTTCCTCGTGACCTGGAAATTGCTCGTGCTCACTGCTGAAATCTAAGATCCCATTTCCCCCTTTTCTCTTCTGTCCAAAAAGACACATCTACCCAATTTTGCCTCACTGTCTTTGGGATTTTCGTGCTCATGTGAATTCCCATGCACATGTATGAAAATTTTATTTTCACCGGTTAAGCTGTCCCTGTTAATTTGACTATTAGCCCATCTAGGAAAATTTAGAAAGTAGGAGTTAAGTTGTGTCCACGTGTTTCTCTTGCCACACTGTTGCCATAATAGTAGGTTTGTTGCCACTAGCAGGACTCTCTTTTAAAGTCGGTCAGTGAGAACGTGGTATCACAAGGCTGCTTTAAATTGCTTTTTTAATAAGTAGCAAGGTCAAGCACTATTTCATATTTATCAGGCATTTGTATGACTTCTACTTTCATGGATTTCCTTTTCATAATTATTAAAACACTACATCTCATTGCAGAAAATTTAGAAAATAATAACTGCGAAGAAGAAAAAATTAGTTAGATACCCACAGTTAATAATACTGTGTATTTTTCCCAGATAGAGAGGATTAGAGACAGAACACATAATTAGAAAAACAAAATAAAATTATACTCTATATAGCTTTATATACTGCTTTTAAATGTATTACAGAGCAGTAATTTTCCTCTGCTATTAGGTATATACTGTTCTTACAAACATGATTTTAATGTGTGCAAAAAAATATAGTTATACTATAATTGACTTAATAAGTGCCTTGATTTAGCCATTTAGGTCCTTCCCATTCTTTGCTTTTATAAATCACAAAGTAATGAACACCTGGCTCCTACCTGCTGTTTCCCACTCAAATGTAGGGCCTTTGCCTACACGGGTCTTTTTCTTCACCAGGGAAAGTCCTGCTGAGCCTTGGAAATCCAGCTTAACATCCACTTTCCTGACTCCCCCAAGAGAGAGAGCTTTGGTCCCACCCTGGTACCCCATAACTCCATGTTCACACGTCATCGTCATTCTCTGCACATGTTCCCAGCTCCTCCAAGGCTCCATGTCCTTAGGGGCAGGAACTTCGTGCTCACAGGCACCTCCCAGGGCCCAGACTGTGCCTGACAGAGAGTCCGGGCTTCACAGGGGCTTGCTGTTGGAGGACTGTGTCTCTCGGATGATTTAGTATTTGATTATAGAGCGCACACTCTGACACAAAAGCTGTCATCGAAGACGTACAAGCTAAAACACAAAACCTCATCCGGAAGTCTCCCAGGAACAGCTGGGTCAGAGCAGTTGGCTAGCTGCTAAGGTGTTTAATAAAAACCCCAGTTAATTAACAAGAAAAAGATTCCTCTGTGGTTTGCTTCACAGCAGAGGACAGCAAGCAGTGAGGCCTGAGACAGATCCCGCCTTTGCTTCTGGTTAGAGTTAACAGGTAAGGGGGGCCAGGAGCTGCTTCTGACCCAGATCAGATTACTGGAGGGCCGCCCTATTTCCCTCAGTCGGGCATTCCCGCCCTCCACACACTCCCCTTGTGATGCTAAGAGAATAAATTAACGAGCACAAGCTCTTTGGAGAGCAATTTGACAGTATGACCATGTCTATAACCACTCTGACCTTGCATCTTGCATGAGGAACGCAAACTACAGCAACACCAGCTCGAGTGGGTGAGGGCGTGCGTATGAGGACGAGCTGTTACTGCATCCATTGTAGGGGAAAGAATGAGCCCACCGTGCTTCCTCGGCCTTGAACCCGAGCAGATGTTACCGAGAATAAGGCCGATCTGCATGTTGTGGGATGACAGTGAATTCCTATGCAGGACTGATTATGTGTTGCACGGCAACAACGACTTGTACATGAGGATGTCCACACAGACACACACAGACAGTGTGTGAAGGTGGGAGAAAACATCTCGCAGGACACACAGCTAATCTCTGGGGAGAGAACTGTGGGGCAGCGAAGCAGCACTTTTACTTTCTTCCATCACAGACGGGGGCGGGGGGTGTTTCAGTTTCCACAAGAATATACTAATTCTGCAGTGAAAGGGAGGATAACGCCCTTCACAAAGCTGGCTTCCAGCGATCTCTTCAACCTTGGCTCCCAGGGCATCCTCAGTCCAGGGATAATTGCTTTAGAATAATCACTAACTGATGCAAATTGTGTTTTCTTTTGAAGGGTATCATACCCACTATGTGTTTTGCTTGTCGCAACTAACCCACGACAGACACCGTTATTATCACCTCCAATTCGCACCTCAGAAAACTTGGATTCACAAGTTCAGGTCTAGAATTGATCAAATTGACAAGGAAAAAAAAAATCCGTACCCACTGTTAGTAGAAAAGCTGGGAAACAGTCACCCTCTACTCTGCTCACAGGGAGGGGAAATCTGTGCACAGCTTCTGGGGAGCAATTTGACAATGCGTATTAAAATTCTTTAAAATCTGCATCCCTTTATCCTAGCAATTCCTTTTTCTAGAAATGTCTCCCAAGGACATAATTAAGAACCTGCACAGACTCTCAGACACAGGATGTTCATTTAAAAGATGCTTATGATATTGAAAAATTGGAAACCAGTTAAATACCCAAGAATAGAAAATTACTTAAATAAATTATGTTCCATTCATATGAGAGAAAACTCTAAAGGCACTAAATAGTGGTGAGGTAGAGTATCTAATGACAGGGAACACAGTTCATGATGCATTTTTAAAAGTAGGTCACAAGCAGTATGTATTGTATGAGTTCATTTCTGCTTTGGTAGAAGGAGGAGCAGAGAATACAGGCAGTGTGTGCACAAAGGGAAGAGACAGCACACCGAGCATTAGTGCTGATTCCTCTGGGGGGTGAGACCACCGAAGATTTTTTTCATTGCTTTCCTTTTTTCCCCCTGTTTTCAAAGATATTGTATATATTTTATTTTTCACAGCTCTATTATAAACTTTTTAAATTTTATTTTATTCTTGTTTATTCTCTTACAGTTGTCCTAATCTTTCCCCTTTGCTCTCGTCCAGCCTGCCCCATCGCCCGCTCCCACAGTCTATCTGTACGGCATTGTCCTTGTCCATGGGTCATTCACACATGTTCTTTGACCACTCCCTTCCCCTTCTTTCCACCCTCCCCCCCAACCCCCTGTCCCCTGGCACCTGTCAGTCTGTCCCCTGTGTCCATGCCCCTGGTTCTGTTTGGCTCCTTAGTTTATTTTGTACATTAGATGCCTCTTATAGGTGAGGTCATATGGTATTTGTCTTTAAAGACTGGCTTATTTCACTTCACATAATAGTCTCCAGTTCCATCCATGCTGTTGCAAAGGGCAGAGATTCCTCCTTCTTTCTTTCTGCTGCATAGCATTCCACTGTGTAGATGAACCACAGTTTTTTAACCCACTCATCTACGGATGGGCACTTAGGCTGCTTGCAGCACTTGGCTATTGTAAAGAGCACTGCTATAAACATCGGGGTTTGAATTGGTGTTTCAGGATTCTTAGGGCATATTCCCATCAGTGGAATTGCTCGCTGGGTCATAAGGCAGTTCCATTTTGAATATTTTGAGGAAATTCCATACTGTTTTCCACAGTGGCTGCAATAGTCTGCAGTCCCACCAACAGTGCACTAGGGTTCCCTTTTCTCCACGTTCTCACCAGCACTTTTGTTTGTTTGTTTGTTTTTTAGACAGAGGAGAAGGGAGGGAGAAAGAGAGGGAGAGAAATATTAATGTACATGTGAGAGAGATACATCAATTGGTTGCCTCTCCCATGCCCCCAACTGAGGGCCTGGCCCACAACCCAGGCATGTGTCCTGATGGGGAATTGAGCCAGTGACTTTCTGGTTTAAAGGCCAATGCTCAATCCACTGAGACACACCAGCCAGGGCTTCACTGCTTTCCTTTCTTAATTGTATTTTCACAATTCCCCCTTGCTAAATGTCTTACAATTAAAGTGTATCTCAAAATTGTATTACATTTTTAAAAGGTGATTCAGCTCTTTGCTCTTACCCCTGGAGCAACCTTTGTGGTCCTGCCTTTGTGCCTTCTTCCCTCTCTGATCTCTCCCCTTCCTACTCCCTGCAAACCCTGCCCATTCTGCAAGACCAGCTCCTCCAGGAAGCCTGCCATGATCTCCGCTGGCTTCTGGGCTCCCTAGCTCACACTCAGCTTTCTCTTCCACTTGCAAGGGACACAAGTGTCATGTGATACTGCCAAAGCATGCTGGGATGCAACTCATCAGCCCAGGGAGCATAAGAAACCTCCAAAGGGGCAGCTCAGTCCCTGATCCTTTAAATAGATCTGGCTACTGCCACAGCAGATATTTGGGTGCCTAGGAGCCCAGCAGGCTTCAAAGCCCCTGCCTCCGTCTTGCACTGGAGGCTCTCCTGCTCTTCAGGTCTCTGTCTGCTCCTCACCTTTGGCTCACTAACGCCTGGGCTTTTCCCCAAAGCTCCCGGTACCCTGTGGGCTCACCTGGTGCTGACCACGGGTCTGCCCCTTTGGAGTTCAGCCCCCGTTTGCATCTATGTCTGGTCTTCCAGCCCTTCACTAACCACCTGCACAGAGTCAGGGATGGTGACAATGTAGCAAACATCTGTCAGGTGCTTCACATGCCAACTTCCTTTCATTTGTGTAATAATAATCATAGCTGTCCTTTCCTGAGTCCTTATTCAACATTTGACAAGCATCCCCATTCTCCAGAGTATGAAAGAGAGGCTCAGGGAGGTAAGGTGAGGTGCCCAAGGTCACAGAACTAGTGACCAATCCTTGTCTGAGTACCAATCCCTGTCTGAGTACCAACTTCACCCCCTTAACTGGGACTTGATGTTCACACCTAAGGGACAGGTATGAGAAATGAGAAAACCGAGTTTCAGCAAGGTTAAGTCATGGTTCAAGGGCATTTCAGCAGAGCATGAGAGAGGGGCCTGGGAGCTCAGACATGGGCAGATGCTGGTCTGGGCACTTGAGTAGGAGGGCTGCAAAAGGGGAGAGTCCGGCGCGGGTAAGGAACGGGTCTAGGGTCCCCAAGCAGAGGCCCAGGGCTGGCTCCAATCCCGGCAGGCAGGGAAGCTTTCTAGGGCTCCCCTCCACCTCAGAAACACATCTACCTATCTAGCACAGCACAGCCACTCCTAGATCATACCTGCCACTGTTCACCTTGGCCTTGGCCTCAGGAACTAGGTGGGGCCATGTCTGTTGAGAGGAGTGGAGGTGGGGATCTTGGTCTTCTGGTGTCTAAGGGCACTCAGATAAGCTAGGATGGTCACTGTTCACCTGCTAGATGGAGAGCTGTCATGAGCAGAGGCCACACCTCATTCTGCTTCCCACCAACTGGGGTCACAATAAAATCCAGGTGGTGGATCCTGGGGCCTCAGGTGACGTGGGCCTGGGCCCCAAAGTTCTCGGCTCTGGTCCTGGCTCTCCCATCATCTTCCCCTGAGACTCTGGGCATTTCCCTTTCCCTCCTCGGGGCTGTGCAATGGTGGTGTGCAGGAAAACGTTTTGAGAATGAGAGTCAAGAACAGCTGGTGCAGCCGCTCTGGAAACCAGTCTGTCAGTTCCGCAAAAAGTTAAACATAGAGTTACCATACGACCCAGCTGTTGCAGTCCTAGGTATCTACCCAAGAGAAATGCAAACAGATGTCCACGCAAACACTGGTGCACAGACGTTCACAGCAGCATTGCTCACAACAGCCCCAAAGTGGAAATAACCCAAACGTCCATCACCTGGTGAACAAACAAACAAACGATCCTCACGACAGCAGAATATTATTCAGCCATAAAGAAGAATCAAGTACTGCTCACGTGCTACAGTGTGGATGAACCTTGGGAATGTCATGCTGAGTGAAAGAAGCTGGCACAAAAGGCCATGGAGATGTATGATTCACTTTATAGGAAATATTTAGAACAGGCAAGGCCATAGAGACAGACAGGCGATTAGTAGTTCCCTGGGGCAGGAGAAGTCAGGAGAGTCTCTGCTAATGTGTACAGGGTTTCTTTGGGGGTGAGGATGATGTTCTGGAAATAGTGGTGAGGGGTGCACAACCTTGTGAACATACTAAAACCAAGTGAACTGTATCCACTGAGAATTTAAAAAAGAAAACAGAATCGCTAGCATTTACTTGGTGCTTCCTTCTTCCAGCTCTGTGCTAAGCTCTTCCTGTGTATTCCCTTAATAATCTGTGAACAACCCAAAGAGGAAGAACTCTCATTATCCCAACTCTGTAAACAAGGAGGCTGAGGCAGAGGAAGGTGTGATGTCGTGCCTGAGGTTGCACAGTGATGGTGCTGAGCACCCACAAGGTCAGTGAGGCCTGCACGCGCCTCGGAGACCCCAGGGTATTCTGCACCACCTTTCCGTGCAACCCGCCTCCCTGTCCATCTCCCCCACTCGGCCGAGGGGGCTGGGGAGTAGCTGTCTCACCCACTGACTCCCGGCTCCAGGCCTGGCTCATATTATTGAATGGACAGAGAATTGTGCTATCTGTGCCCTCTCGGCTGGTTTGCAGAGAAATCGACTTTTCACAAAAGCGCAGCATCCGCTGTGGAACGTTAAGGCTGCCAGATGCCACTTCACACACCCTGAGGTTGCTGAATAGAAAGGCAAAAACCACCTCAAATCGAGACAAAATGCATTTGTGGTTTTGAAGGAAAGTCCTTAGAAGACAAAGTCTGTCTCCCAAGGCCAAGGTTGCTACAGTTCGTTTACTTAAAGTAGAGAGAAGACAAGTGCTGCCCCATGAGTCTGGGTGGCTTGCCGGACCTAGTGATTTTGCAGAGCATCCCCCGCTAACTGCAGGAGAGGGAGGGCAGGCGGATGGCCGGAGCCAAAGCAAACACTCTGAAGGCAGCGATAATGGGGGAAGGTAGGAGGAATGGGAATAGGTTTGGAGGCCGAACAGGAAACAGGTCTGAAAGGAAGGGTGGGAAGGCAGGAAGCTCTCTGAGATTTTACGAAAAGGCCCTCCCCAGTTTGGGGGAGGAGCCCCACGGGCTGAGACGGGCCTGAGCTGGAGTTGGAACCACAGCTGGTGGGGCCCTAACTACTCCAACAGTCCCCTCCTGGGCCTCTCTGTCTCCAGACTCGCCCCCACCCCCTGTCAACCTGCAATTGAGCCAAGGGATCCTTCTGAC
Source organism: Tonatia bakeri (assembly GCA_004024845.1). Taxonomy (NCBI): domain Eukaryota; kingdom Metazoa; phylum Chordata; class Mammalia; order Chiroptera; family Phyllostomidae; genus Tonatia; species Tonatia bakeri. Next base: position 299,177 of record PVIA01000947.1, on the reverse strand, counting down.
ACACAGACGGCCCTAACCTCCTCTGCTCAAAAGCCTTCCTTGGCTCTCCACAGTTTAAAGAACCATGCAGATGAGGCACGCCAGGCCTCTGCGCCCACACACGGGCCCCAGCCCTCCGTGCCATGCCAGCCTGCACCCCCGCCCCGCTCTGTGGCTCCGCCCTGGGATCCGAGGCACCAAACCGCGTGTTCACCCTCTAAACGAACTCTGCCTTTCCAGTTTTTGTATTTTCTCTTTTTCACAGAGATGTCTTGCCTCCTCAAATAGTTCTTTGAAGGATCATTTTCTCCACTTCTTTGACTCTCCCTCTGTGTCCAGCCTCGTGCTGCCAGTGGACTGAGGCCTCGGTGATTGCCAGAAGAGCTCACTGAGTGGCCAGAACTGTGGGCAACAGAGGATTCTGGACAATTAGCCTTTCTGGTCAGCTCTTCGGTAGTTTGATGTCTGTGGCTAGGAGGTGAATACCAGCGAGCAGGTGCTATATCAAGCGCCTGGGGCTCCATCCCTCTGGGACTTCTGGGAAATGGCATGCAACCCCACTTAGAGTTGTCCCGCCTTGAGGGTCAAGGTCGTGGGAATATTTGCCTGCCCTCTTCCATCGGTCTCAGTGAGGGCGGATCCTGGGGTGTTTAACCCTGGGTACCTATGGCGGGCTCCCAGCTACGCTGAGAGGAGCCTGCGGCCAGACAGTCACCGCTGCTGACAAGCTCCCGGTGAGTGGGAGGTGGTGGTGGGGGCAGCGATAGGGGCTGCTCAGCTTCTCCTTCTTGTCTCCAAAGGTGCGCCCCACTGTCCCAGCCTCTGCGTCTTCACTTGTGCTGTCCCTACTCCCGACTGCCCACTTCCAAGCCTCTCCTCCACCCACAGCGACCCTCTACAGCCCCTTCAAGGCCCAACCACACAGTCTCTCTTCCTGAGGCTTTTCTGGCCCCACCCCAGAGGGGTCAATGCCTCTCCCCTCCAGTCTCCCACCTTCTCTAAGCTCTCTGTGCGGCCATTCCCAAGCGCCCCCGTCATCACCGTGTACAGTCACGGACTGTGGGCTCGTGTGCCTGCCCCCTGGGCTGGGAGCTCCGTGAGGATGGGTCTCCCTCTGGTTCATCCGAGTCCCCAGCACCCGGCAGGGAGAAGGTGTTCAGTGAGTGAGTGACTGACTGACTGACTGACTGGGCAACAATAATATCAAATATTTATTGAGCGTTCACTACGTGCCAGACGCTGAGCTAAACTCTTTACACATGATGACTTATTTAACCTACACAGCCGCTGATGAGGGCGCACGGCAATCATTGACAGCCCACACCGGAGGCGTCTGCAGGCGGGGGAGGCAGCTGCCCAAGGCCCTATGGCTGCACGGGGCCCAGTGAACACTGACAGAGCTGACCCTCCTGGGTCCCTCGGGAGCACCACACCCCCCATGAGCAAAGTGAGAAAGAGACTGTCAGCTGGCACAGGGCCCCTGAAGCTGCCTCGGCCCAGAAAAAGGTCTGCTGGGAGGATGGCGAGAAAGCACGACCAATGGGGCTGCAGAGAGGGCTGCCCGCCTGAGAGTGGGGGAGCCTGGCCGGGTCTTGGACAAGTGAGCTTCGGGGGAGCTACATGGAGGGTCCTGTGAGGGGCAGCCTGGGCCAGGGGTGCAGGCTGTCAGGTCACGTGACCACAGGGAGGACAATCAACCTGCCAGACTCTCCCAGACACACCGCCCCTTCTGGGTTTCTGAGCTGTTTCTCAGCCATAATCCCACTCGCTGCTGGCTTTGCCCCAACTCTGCAGAGGTGGGAAGGTATGAGTTAAATGGGTCTGCCCAAGGTCACAGCCAGAGCTGGGTCTCTCAGGTGGTGGACAGATCCTGAACACAGTGTTCATCCCACTGTCTCTTAGTTCTCAGTCAGTTAAGATGGACTCTGCTGGTCAGACCTGGCTTTCCTTGAGGGCTGGAGCGGGAGCAGGGGAGAGACAAAGCCAACATTCAGTCAAGCTCTCGGTGTGCCAGAAAATCTCATTTCCATCCTCATCACAGCCCGATGAGGAAAAGGTCATTTCGCCCATTCAAAGTCAAAGGAACTGAAGCCCAGAGAGGTTAAGCCACTCAGCCAAAGACACCCAGCAAACAACAAGAGAGCTAGGACGGGGACCCAGTTTGGTCGGGCCCCAAAGCAGAAGTTCTAGCAGGGAGATAGGAGAAGGGGGCATTGGAGGGATTGCCAAGTTGGACTCAGCAACTGCACTGCTCACCTACAATCTATTGATCTATATGCAGCTCCTACCCAGAGATCCCTCACACCGCAGAACAGAAGACAGGCAGCCTGAGAGACCTGAAACTCAGTTCCCTCCACCGTCAGCGTGAGGCGCCCAGCCAAGGTCATGAGTAAGGGGAGGACGCTCATTGCTCCTGTGGCCAGGAGCAGCTGAATGGACTGGCCACAGACAAAGCTGTCCCTAAGAATGGTGCTTAGGGGGTCCAAAGGCTCCATGCTGCTCCCCCTGGGGGTGAGGGACGGGCAGAGATGCGCGGAGGCATCTCAGAGGCCGAGATGATTTTGTTAGCCCCTGAAATCCTTCCTGTTACGTGACAATGTAGTTGGCCTCTGGAGAAAGAATTAGCTTTGATCCAACAAGAGCAAAAGCACAGATGCAGGGGAAAAAAACAACAAAATTCATCTCTTAAAATGGGAAGGCTTGGAGGTGCTTTTTAGAGATTGCACTGAGATAAACTCAATGGTAAAGGAGGCATCTGTTCAGAAAGGATGAAAGTTTCATGGGAATCACAAGGCAGGTTCAGGGAAGATGCTTTTCTAAGTAACCTGAGAGTGAGCCCGCAGTGACTATGCAAGTTAACTTTTAAGGAGAGCTCTTGAATTCTCCTGATTACAGCAGAAATGTTTGGAATCAATAGGGAATTCACCATGTTGTTAGCACAGAATGCACATAATTACCAAAGGTACTTAAAGACCAAAGGTTACAATTTTGTTTTGTGATTGCAGAGTTCTCCAGCACACTCACTTCCGTTAGATCATATGATCTGCATAACCCTGATATGGCAGAAGAGTGGTCAGTATTATACTTTTTATTTTTCTTTAAATAGTTTAAATTTTTTTTTATTGATTTAAGATAGAGAGAGAAACATTACTTTGTTGTTTTGTTACGGGAGGAATGTGGTTCTTCTTGCTGACGCAGTGAAGAATTACAGACCAGCAAGTCTATTAGCGTGTAAGCAGAGTTGATTTGTGACATGTTCTCATGAAAGAGAACAGGCCTCACTGAGGTGGGGGTACAAGGCAAGACCAGGAGTGACAAGAGCAAGGGTGGCAAGAGCCCCAGGTCCTTTGCTCTGAGTAGAGTTGGCCGATGGGGGTGAAGAAGTTACATACTGATTGACAGGTAAAGGTGGTGCCAGCTTTCCCAGGGGAGACATGACTACCCAAACCTAGGTATGTGTGGGGGTCTGTTAGACCAAATCCTTATCTTGCTCCAGACCCCATTTGTTCATCTTGTTGTAAAACAGATACATGCCAGGAGGCAGTTAATTAAAGTGGAGGCAGTTACCCAGAGTTATTTATGGGCTCCTTTTGTAAGCATTAGGGACTCTTTCATAAAGCAGATAGTGAGTGACCAGAGGTGGGCAATTAACCAAAGTTGTTTTATGGGCTTTTTCTTTGGGCACCTCCTCTTCCCTCTTCTAGACCTGGGGACGATACACAGTTTCAAAGACTTTACATCCAAGATAGTGGAAACAATACGTAGAATTTCAAGAACTGCCCTTCTCTCGTGTTAGCTAGCCTGGTGTTTCTTGTGATGTTGGAACACCTGGCAGTCTTACTGGACCAGGCTGAGGACTGCTGAGTTAGTGGGTGAGACATGTCTCCCTCCTCCTCCATTCCTTGGTTTACTAACTCTCCTACCTAGGTGCTAAAAGGCATTTCCTGGCAACCAAGATGCTAGGTCGGCCAGCAACAGCAGTGCAGAGTTCTTCCTATGCTATCTCCTGCCTCAGTTCCACTTACTTATGCATTGATCGGTTGATTCTTGTATGTTCCCTGACCGGGGATTGAACCTGCAACCTTGGAGTATCAGGACGACGTTCTAACCAACTGAGTTACCAGCCTGGGCTGAAAATAGCTTTTTAAAAGATGTAACTCACATACCATACAGTTTACCCAACTAAGTGTACAGTTCATTGGTTGTCAGTATATTCACAGAGTTGTGCAACCGTCAACACTATCTGTTTTCAGAACATTTTCAAAAATTAACCCCGCACCAATTAGCCATTCCAAATTCCTTCTTTTCCCAGCCCCTGGCAACCACTAATCTACTTTCTGTCTCTATGGACTCACCTAGTCTAGACATTTCATGTCAACCGAGTCATAAAATATGTGGTATTATGGGTTCAGTCGTGCCCCCTCGGAATTTATATGTTGGAGCCCTAACCCCCAGCACCTCAGAATGTGGCCTGATTTGGAAATAGAGTCACTGCAGATGACCTCACAGGAAGTGGGGTGCTAATCCAATATGACTGGTGTCCTTACAGAAAGAGGAAATTCGGACACAGGGAGAACGCCAGTGAATATGAAGGCATGGACAGAAAACACCAGGGTGATGCTGCCGTGGCCAAGGAGCCCCAGAGACGGCCAGCAACCTCCAGACGCTGGGGGAGAGTCACAGAGCACATTCTCGGTCCCAGCCCCCAGCAAGCAACACTGCCGCCCCCTGGACCCTGGACCTCCAGCCTCCAGGGTCTGGGAGACGACGCATTTCTGCTATGGAAGTTGCCCCGTGTGCGGTGTGTTGCTGTGGCAGCTCTAGCCAACTCATACACACGGTCTTTGGTGACTGGCTTCTTTCCTTTAACATGTTTTCAAGGTTCATCTGTGTAATGGCATGGCTCAGAGCCTCATTCCTTTTCATGGCCAAATAATATTCTATTGTACGGGCAGGCCGCATTTCATTTATACGTGCATCAGCTGGTGGACATGTTGGTGCTGTTTGCTGTTAGGAAAAATGATGCTATGAACATTCACATACAGGCTTTTACATGTGCGTGTGTTTTCATTTCTCTTGGGTATGCACCTGCATTTCTCCTTCACAAGTGAGGGAACTGAGGCCCTACAGGGTGATTTACCTTAGGTTACCAGTTAGAATGGAGAACTAACCTAGACCTGTTTGCTTTTAAATTCAGAGTTTTTTCAACTCTACCTGGCTGCATGCACGCACACTCACACCAATTCATTAACGCGCATGTGCACACTGGCACCCACATAATCAATACTTCTCTGAGCCCACTGCTCAGCCCAGAGTGCAGAAGTTCCGCCAAAGCGATCACACAGAGGTGACACGATGCTGAGGGAGAGAAAGGAGACTTCCAGAGAATAAATAAGTCAGAACATCGATTTGAATATTTCTGAGGGGTAGACCGAAAACATTTAAAAGGGTATCAGCAGGTGAGTGGAGAACAAATGGCTGAAACTTAGCCCTCAGTTGTGAGTGCGCAACCTTTATTGATTGCGACGCGATTTCTGGAAACGAGTGCACTTTACCAGAAGAGTGATGTGCAAGTCGAGGGCGCTCCCGTGGAGAGAGCCACGGTGGAACCCGTCTGGGGCGCTGCCGTAGCCGCCCCGTCGCTCTCGGAGGGCAGGACCGCTTACATAAGCAGGGCTGCTGCCGATCCGGGCGGGTGCAGGGAGATTCGATTTCACTGTGTCTGTGAGTGAGCAGGATCAGAAGCTATTCTGAGCAGCCGCAAGGAAAAGTGCCAGAAATCATAAATAAAGAAGAAGTCAAGAGTGTCCAGTGGCCGTATCGAATGTGATATTCCTGAAGAATGTGTGAACATGGTATCTTTTAAGCTGCTGATTCATTTATTTTTATATAGATACATATATATGTTATATATATATATTATATATATATATAACATATACAATACAGCCTTAGTTTCCAGCAACAATGTATTCACCATAGTTAAAACCTAACATGAAACAAAGTAATTTGGCACATAAAGAAAAAAGTAGCATCTTTATAGAAGTGTGAGACTCAGCCATTCATTTAGCAAATATTTATTTTAGACACTCTCTGTGCTTAGCATTCTGTCTCCAGTCCCTCACCCTGCTTCATTTTTTTTCTTACTTTCTTATTGCTCCCTGAACACACATTATAAGTACACTGTTTACTTGCTTATTGCCCATGATGGTTGATCTTCTGTGTGAACTTGACTGGGCCTCGGGATGCCCAGACATTCGGCTGAACATTCTGGGCGTGTCTGTGAGAGTGTTTTGGACAAGGGTAACATTTGAACTGATAGAGTAAAGCAGGTTGCCCTCCCTAATGAGAGTGGGTCTCATCCAATCAATTTGAGAGCTGCAGTAAGTGGAGCAAAAAGACTGAGGAAGAGGGAACTCGGCTGTCCTGACTATGGAGCTGGGCCGCTGTTTCTTCCCTGCCCTCGGGCTGGAACGTACACCTTTGGCTCTCCTGGTTCTCGGGCCTTAGGCCTTGGGTGAGAACTGTATCACTGACTTTCCTGGGACTTCAGCTTGCCAAATGCAGATCTCGGAACTTCTGAGCCTCCACAACCACGTAAGCCAACTCCTTATGATAAATCTCTAGATATAGATATGGGTACATCCTACTGGTTCTGTTGTCTGAAGAACCTCAGTGCACTGCCCACCTCCCCCACTGGAGTGTAAGCTGTCTCACTCACCTCACTCCCAGCTGATGGCTCCAGCCTCCTGATTCATCTCTCGGGTCCTCCTGCCTCTCCCCAGTCTGCGTTCCACAAACTGCATTTGTCGTTCTCCTGATCAAAGTCTTCAAGGTTTCCTGTGGGACAGGGAGGACCATACAGTGAAAGGAGCCGGGCTCCCTGTTCCTGAGCACCTGACACCAGGGGACCACAGATGGAGACACTTTCCGGCCCTGCTCTGAGTGCCTCGCGTCTCAGGGCTGCTCACTCCCCTGACTTCGGCATTGCTTCCTGGGTGAGAGATCCCCTGGCCAATTCTGACGCACCTGTCAGCCACGCTGGGCAGGCCACTCTCCCCCTTTCTTCCTTGCCTCTCTCCAAGAAGGCAGGAGTCACATGAGCTTGGGCTCACCAACAGGTCAGCCCTGTCCCCAAAGCCTGGCAATGAGCTGAAGCATGTACTCGGCTCACTGGCTGGCCCTCTGGAAGTGCTCGGGGACTGGTAGTATGGCCCTGGCCAGGTAGTTCAGTTGGTTAGAGCATCATTCTGATACGCCAAGGTTGTGGGTTGCATCTCTGGTCAGGGTGCATAGAAGAATCAACCAATGAATGCATCAATAAGTGGAACAATAAATTGATGTTTCTCTGTTTCTCAAAAAAAAAAAAGTTAAAAGAAAAAACAAAAAGGACTGGTAGCACCAATCTTTTAGAGGATGAGCAGGGAACGAAGACCAGAGACAGGAGGTAGCACAGGCAGCAGCCTCGCCCCTCAGCTCTGCAGGAAGGGAAGAAGCCACGGGTAAGGCTCTCAGGAAGCCCACCAGGCAGCCTGCCATGCAGGGGGGAGCTCCAGCTCTTGACTCTCTACATGACGGTGGCTAGCCACTAACCTTGTCCGGACACCACTTCCTCATCTCTGTGTAGAAGAATGCAAGCTAGAAAGCTCCGAAGGCCTTTCAGTGAGGTCGAACTGGTAGAGGCTTGAGACTTCAGCAAAGCAAGGGCGGTGATGCCACTTCAAGGTCATGCAGGCAGCCTGGTAGAGGAGAGAGCATAATGTTCCTGCAGTTAGATGGTCCTGGCTTTGCATCCAGCTGCACCCCTCACTGGACACAATGTCTTGGGCAAGTGCCTTAACTCCTCAAGTGTAATTTCCCTCATTTGCAAATAAGGTTATTAATGCTTCTCTCACAGAGCTGTTGGAAGGGTTGAAATAGATAAGAAAATATATGCACTGTTTCTAGATCACTCAACATATGTTGATTTAAAAAAAAATGTTCGTTCCCGTGCCCTGATTTTTGTTCTCTCTGTCTAGTGCCCGAATTTTAGGTGTTAGTCGAAATCACGTGCCCTTCTCCTCCGAGAAGCTGCAGCACCAGGGCTGAGCCACAGCAGCCATATTAACACTACAAAACACTCCCTGTTCCCTTGGCCATCGGTGATTGGACCAGAGGTGGTTACCTGACCCAAACTGGGCCAATCAGATTGAATTTCGAATTGGGACAGAGACACCAGTCAGACTCTGCTGGGTGCTTGAGTCAGCAAGTAATGTGTTTGAGAGTCAAGTTTGCTTGAGAAAACAGAAAGAAAGGGAGGGAGAGGAGGAAGGAGAACAGGAGGGAGGGAGGGAAGAAAAACGGGAGAGAAGAAGGAAAAATTCCTTCATCATTGACTTAATTTGGTCACCTCTCCTGAGACATATCCCTGAACTGTCCAGGCTGAAGGCAGGTGACATCCTGACTCATGTCCCCACATCACAGCAGGGATGTCTTCGGCCCTTGCCAGGGACCCCTTTGGGGGAGAGAGGGTTCAGGGGCAGACCCGAGGAAGGACCCTGCTGAGACTGCTGCCACTGGCCAGGAATCATCTCTCCCTGTCAGATCCGGGTGACAAGCACAGCTCTGAGGGGTCAGCTCCAGATCACCGCAATAAAGCAAGTATCACAATGAAGTGAGTCATAACCTTTTTGCTGGTGGAGGAGGGTCTTGCCTTCAATTTATAAAAATCTCAACACCTGTTAAGCCCAGCAAGGCACAATAAAATGAGGTGTGCCTGTAAGTGGGGGTGTGGCTGCAGTAAGGAATAGACTCAGGTGGCTCCTGTTGAGGGTTCCTATTGAGGACACTGTGACAACAAGGAAGACAGGAATCTAAGCCATGTGACTACGTTCTGTGGAGACCGGCACGGTGTCCAGTGCTGGTCTCGTGTCCAGGCTAGAGGTTACCATCTGCCAAAGCTGCTCTGTTCTAGGGCCCCACCACCTCGACCATCCTGCTCCTTCCCTGCCAACCAGAGTCTCTCTCCTACCGTCCTCACACCTCCTGGATGCTGCTGCCACTTCTTATTTATTCTTGGCTTCTGCTTACTGCCGTTTCTCTGTGTCTCTTGGCTTCTGCCCTTGCAAAAGCAGAGCTCTGCCTCTCTCTGGAGGCTCACTCTCAAATCCTGAGAGAGAGGCTGAGCTGGCTCAGTTAGTCACTGTTACCTGTGCTGGGTACTAGTGTCCGGCTGTGCCGCCTCCGAGGCCACTGGCCCACTGAGGGGTGTCTACCTTTGTGTCAGATGCACACCTTGACCCAGGAGGCAAGGGGTGGGCCGAACCGGCAGCTTTATTCTATGTAGAAGGAGATAATGCACCTTTCTCCAGTGTAGATGGGAGGAAGCAAATCAAAGGAGATTGTGGAGGTGGATATGCTTTGAAAAGTGTAATGGGTTGCTCTGGCACAAAATATTAATTATTGATAAGATTAACAAGGCCATTATGTCGCTATTTGTGGACGTTTTGCTCCCTAGAACTTGTTGGCCAAGGGCAGTGGTTCCTGACAACCGTGGTCTTTGCTTCCCAGCCATCTCCAGAGAAGTTGCTGGGACACCCAGCCTCCCTCTACTCCTTCCCATCAGTGCTCTTCATCTAGAAACCTCCATGCCTGTCTCACCATGGCTGCTCTGGGCACTCTGGGCTCCCCCACTGGCTCGCTGAGCTCCTTGAGGCTCCCAGAGGGCCCCCAGGGCCTCTCACTTTACAACTACTTCCACGGGGAACTGAGAACATTCCACGGGGCTGAGGAACCAGCTTCCTCTTATTTTTATCTCTGCCCACAGGGAGTGGGGGGGGGAGGGGCAGTGCGGCTGTCCCCAGCCCCCAAGTCCCAGAGTAGGCCTCTTCCTCATTCAAGATCCAAATTCCAGAGCAGGGACAGAGACTGATTCAGCTTGGGTCTGAGGTCCACACCAGCACAGCCAGCTGTAACCAAGGGCCACACTATTCAGACATGGCTGCCAGGAGCCCACCTCTGCAGACAGGGAGTGGGGAAGGCTGGCAGGGGTCACCAAAAGCCAAGCAGATACAGGTCCTCCAGGCCAAGGACACTGGCACACGTCACAGTGCTGGACTCTGCCCCCAAATCTCCCCCCCACACGTGAGCCAGTGACCCAGGCTGGCGTCCAGTCACCATGACACTCTGCCTCCTTGTGGTGCTTCCGGGACACCTCAGGGCCTGGGAAGCAGCTTTTCCTCACTCCCCTTTTTCATTCGAGCATTTTTCTTTACTCCCCCAGTTCCTGCCACCTGTTTTGGAATCCAGGGGATAGAGGTTGGGAGGGGCCAGCTTGTCAGCCATTGGCGCTGGTTTCCCAGAGTTCCCAGCTGACATTCGGCTTGGGCCCCTCATCTCTGACCTCCTGATGTAGTCTTTTTCTCTTTTGTAATAATTTTAATGAGATATAATTTACATACCATTAGAGTACAGTTCAATTTTTTTAGCAGAGTCCCAGTGATGGAAACATCACTAAAATTAATTTTCAACACCCCCCCCAGTCCCCTGTTAGCATCACTCCCTTCCCACTCCCTCCCCCACCCCCCATCAGCTATAGGCAGCTGCTAATCTGCTCTCTGTCTCTACGGATTTGCCTGTGCTGGACGCTTCGTGTAAATCGAATCACACAATGTACTGTCTTTTGTGACCGGCTTCTTTCACTTACGGGGATTTTCAAGGCTCATCTGTGTGGCAGCAGGCATCAGTGCTTTACTCCCGCTCATGGCGGAATGATACTTCATTGGTGTGGATGGACCCTATTTTTTTATCCAGTCATCAGCTGATGCACATTTGGGTTGTTTCTACTTTTTGGCAGTTCTGAATAATGCTGCCACGAAGATTCACTTACTAGTTCTTTTTCTCGAGTATGCAGCTAGAAGTGGAAGTGCTAAGTCACGCACAGGCACACCTTGTTTGATTGCACTTCTTACATGTTGCACTTTTTACAAATTGAAGGCAACGCCCTCCACCAGCAAAAAAAAAAAAAAAATACAACTCGCTTTACTGCAGTGCTCTGGAACCGAACCCACGACATCTCTGAGGTTCAAGTTTTTGAGGACCTGCCAGGCTGTTTCTCAAGCAGTTGCCCCCTTTTACATTTCCCCCAGCAGTGTATGAGGGGTCCGAGTTCGCCACGTCCTCGCTAACACCTGCAACTCTTCGTCTTCTTGATTACAGCCCTGGGAAGTTCCAGTTGCCCATCCTCGAAGGCCCTGCTCAGAGGCCACCACCTCTGTGACCCCTGACCTCTCTCCTTGGAATGCCGCACCTCCCCATACGATTCCACGTGACGGGTGTCTGGGGCCCCAGTGATGTGGTGGAAGGGCCCTGTGCTGGGGCCGGAGCCAGAACCAGATCCCCTCAGGCACGCGGTGTGACCTGAAAAAAGATTAAAGAAATCCCAAGCAAAACCAGCTCTCCAGAAGCTGTTGTCACAGGCAGGAGTTTCCATCAGAGCTGCTCCTCTAACACAGGGAACTGGCCCTGAGCATGTTCAGGGAGTGGTTGGTTTGTAAGACAAAACTCACTTGCTCCATGTTAGAGTTTTACTTTTTTTGCATATCTGGTATTCAACCCCATTGTTCTGAAAACAGCATTGTATTTTTTTTTGTTTGTACGTTTTTGTGTTGTTTTTTTTTTAATTTAAACTGGTCTTCACCCTTTCTTAGTCTATTTGGCTCAGGTGGGCCTGATCCCAAACCTTAAATCCAGAGGAAATGTCCCACTGTTTAGCCAATCACAGTGAAATAGTTCAGGGTGGTCACATGACCCAATCTGGGCCAATGATAATCAGTCCTGGAACCTTTTTTTAAAAATCGCAGTTTACATTTAATATTATTTTCTATTGTTAGCACAGGTAGCTAGACTAATGCATGAAGGGAGCAAAGGAAATCAGACATTATTAAGCATAATAAACTAGGGCGCATAAGCCTGCCTAGCTGGGAAGTTACTCCAGGGAATAACAGCATTTCCCCGCCAAGAGGATGAACACCCCTCCCTTCCCCTGTGCAGGGAGCAGCCCTCCCTCTGGATTGTCAGGCAGCAGAGAAAGGTGAGCACGTGGGCAGCAGGAACTAAAATGGAGACCACAGAGTCCTGTCTACCTAGCCTTGGAAAAGGATCAGATTGGATAAGGGACACGGAACCCCAAAAGATCTAGGAAGTATATTGGTTAAGGGGAGGATCCAGCACCAGCCCACGAAAGCTTAGGCAGTTGATTGGTAAGTTTGAAGGAGTGCATGGTCCTTCCCAAGCCCGAGATAATAATATAACCCAGCTTGACAAAGAAGCTCTCCCGCCCTCTCCCTCTCTGTAACCTGCCCTTGTTTACTGGCCATGTTTATCTGCACGTTCTCGCTTCACTGCAGCCACGTGGCCCTAGCAGCAGCCTGTGGCCCAGCAGCCACGTGGGCCAAGTGCAGGCCTGGGCACAGCACCAGCCTGAAAAGGACTATGCCAGCCAGATGGGGACAGACGTGCAGTAAGCTTCGGCATGGCACAGATCATGTAGACCTTGGCCTTCACATTGGGCTTGAAGAAGACAAGACTGGACATTTTCCCATGGCGGCACAGACGGAGATGGGACAATGGAAACCCAGAGGCAGGCCTTGATTTGGCTTCTGCAGTGAATCTCACCACAAAGTCTCAACTTCCCATACGTGGGTCCCCCAGAATGCTTCCTTTGCAATCCCGTGAAAGAACTCCACTTCCACTGGCAAGAGGATAGGTTTCAGGTGTATGGAATAGTGGTTAGACAACCATATGCTTCACAAAGTGTTCCCCCTGATACTTCCAGTGCCCACACAGTTATTACAGCATTACTGACTACAGTTCCTACGCTGTACTTTGCATCCCCATGACTGTTCTGTAACTACCAATCTGTACTTCCCAGTCCCTTCTCCTTTCTCACCCAGTCCCCCAGGCCCCTCCCTCCTTGGGGTCTGGCCTAGACGAGCCCATGACTGAGCAGCAGCCCTGGTCTGTGGAGGGACATAAGGGAGCCGTGCGGAGAAAAAGCAGACGCGGGGGATTGCACAGCCTCAGAGGCAGCCTTTGCATGCCTGTGATTTCCGGTTATACTTCCTGCAGTGAGTTCCAGGACGTCCCCCCTTGTTTTATAATGTGCCCTATTTTCAGGCAGAATTCTCTCCTACTCAAAATTCATTCCAGTTTACGTGACAGAAGCTCAAATCAAGTTAGCTTAAGCAAGAGGAGATGACTTTCTGGACTCACGTAATTGGAAAACTCAATGGACAAATCCAGGTATGGTGCGATTTGGGACCTCAAATGTCCTCGCCAAGAATCTGTCTTTTTCTTTGTGTTGGACTCATTCCTAGATAGACTTTCCTATGAGGTGGAAAAGCTGGACCCGCCTTCGCCAACCCCGCCCGCGACTCCAGAATGTGTGGCGATCCCTGAAAGGTAGCGCCTCCACGGCAGTAGTTCAGTGAAGTCGCAAACGTACTCATTAGGCCCCGGACCTGCAGCTGCTGGTCCCTGCTGTCACCTGTGGCCTAATGGGGCTGGGCGGCAAGTGGAGACAAAGAGGAGGACGTGTGTAACATTTGTTTAGTGCCTACCAACTCGGGGTCGCACTTAGGCCCGTTCGCTGGGGATGAAGCATATTCACGACCTCGGGGACCTGTTCAGGGAGGGCTGATCCTTGTTCAAAGGAGCTCCTTTCTATGTCCGAGTCCTCCCTGGCTTGAATATGTGATGATGGGCAGAGTTTATGATCAGGCCTGAGCAAAGCTGGAATTCTGCCTAGGACAGAATTTGGTGGAGTAGAAGATGAAGGTGGTGATGATGATGATAGCTAATATTATCAATACTCCACTAAGCGCTTCCCACGGATTTGCTTTATGAGATGCTCACAACTAATCAATCCTATTCCACTTTTATTATCCTCATTTGCAGACAAAATTGAGGTTCGGGGGGGCTAGGTAACTCTTCTAAGATCACACAGGGCATAAAATGCAGAGCCAGGCTCGTGGAGCCAGGCCGTCTGGGAGCAGAATTCTTGCATTTAACTACTGCACTATGTTGCCTCTCAGGAGAGAAAGATGGAAAAGGAAGACGAGGTAAAAGGGGAGGGCAAGGCTGAGGAATGGTGTGTGGTTAGGGGGCCCGTGAAAACTCCCCAGGAGTGGGTGGACCAGAGGGCTTTTAAGAGCAGGACTGTCCAATGTCCACGTGAAGTTGGTTTAACTGTAGTACTGGAAGTCCTCACTCTGACTTCCATAAATCTCCCCCTGCTTGCCTTCCGCACAAATACCTTTGGCGGCGGATGCTGGTGGAAAGCACAGAAGGTGCCGGCTGCATCCCCGTCTCAGGCGGAGCTGTGTAAAAACAACACTGCAGGCCTGGGTCAGCCGCCCAATCCAGATGCTCAACGAATTTAGCAGAAGTCGCAGCTCCGCTGCAGAGGGGAGTGTGAAAATGCAAACCATTTCAGAACTCTCCAAAGTATCTGGGATAGCTGTGCCTTTCCACAGGGTGTGAAACATGGACTTGAACTGGTATGTTTGGAATCATAAGGGACAGGAGGCACCAGCTGATAAAGGGGTTACATACAGACAGCAAACTGAGGCTCAGAGAGGCCCCAACCCCTGAGAATATCAGTTCCCTTGTGTCCCCATGTCTCCAGCCTTGGGCTGGGGTTGAAAGATCAAGACTCCAGGTCACGTATGGCCTGGGACGGGCTGATGACACATATGAAGGAGAGACCAGACAAGGGCTGGGAGTCCGTGGGTCTTACTCTCTGACCCAGAACATCAAACCCTCTTGTCCAAACTGGGCATGAGGACAGACGCAGATGAATGTCTAAGGAGGAGTGGGCTGGCTTTGCTGCCTTAGGTGGGAAGGGTCCCAGAGCCCAGCCTGTGGCTATGTCTGCAGACGGGCCTCAACTGGCTCCTGCTACAAGGAAAGGAGAGGGGCAGAGAGCCAGGCAGAACTTGGCCAGGGACTCGGGAGAAGGAATGAGACCAGGCTGGTAAACTCTGATGAGGAGCCTGGAACCGCGGCCTGGAGCAGGAAGGCAGGGCAGGGCTGGCTTGGGGAGCTGCCTCTGAGCAGCAGCCAACACAGGAGGAGGGGGAGCAAGGAAGCAGGGAGGTGAACCTGTTCTGCTGCCCACCTGAGCCGACTCAACGGCATGAGGGTTCCCAGAGCAGCTGAGAGACGCTTGTTGGCCTGGAGGGTGGCCAGGCACTGGCGGCTGCAGGGCTCTTAGGCGAGTTCCTGCCACTTTTCCTCCCTCTCTGAAATGGTGGCTTCTCCAAGGCTCTCTTGTCTTCACTGCCCCTTCTTGTCCCCTCTTGCTTTCGCTCCAAGGTTTACAGGGCCTCTACCCAGATTTCTAACCTCCCAGATTTCCAGCTCCTGAGAGAGCCCACCCTTGTATCCATCACCCCCTGGAGTGCCAAGGACCCCTCCACTCCAGAAGCCCGCATCTGCAGCCCTAAGCATGGGGTCTCCATTCCTCACCCTTCCTTTCCTAATCCCCTACCAGGAGAGGCCTAGGCCTCAGGGCTCAGGTCCCCACAGGAGCCATGTCTACCAGTGGGTGGATGCCGAGAAGAACTGGCCTCTCCTTGCCGCCTCTCCGTGTCTCACATGATGCTCTCTCCCTCCTCCATGGCCTCTGTGCTCAGCTACCTTCTCACCCGTGCGACACAGGCAGTGGGTGGAGCGTGGGTCAGAGGCTTGCTTCTGCTGACTCCTTCCCCTCTGGAAGGTCATTCGCGTGAACTTGCTGCTTCAGGCCTGTCCTACTTGTCTGCTTAAGGTGATGGGATTCTGAGATTTGAGTTTGGCCTTGGAGGGAGAGGCCTCCTTGGGCCTCAAACTGACCTAAGGAGGGTTTGGCACTGGGTTGGGGGCAGAGCCCACCTGACAACACAGTGACCCTGTACTTCATAGATGTGGGTCCCCCAGACCTTGCAGGGAGCAGTGAGTGGAACTTCCTGGGTCCCTTTGCCTAATACGCTCAACACAGCCTTATTGTCTCCTTATTTCCAACCGTCCCTCCCCTTCCAGTCCGGCCCCTTTCGGTGTTCCCTCTGCAAACAGCTTATTAAGGACGCTGGCTCATTGGATTGCAATTAGGGTACAGTTTTATTTTTCTGACCACGGCTCCCCACTGTGAGCCCTTCCACCAGTTGGGAGCCACGCACCTCTGACAGTACTATCGCCTGTTTTTACATTCGGACACTTTTGGTTATAAAAGCAATCTCCTTCTGGCTAAGAGCTGGTCATTTTAAAACTAAGCACAGATTTGACTTTGACTTTTCTTCTTCCACAGGATAAGCTCCACCAGGGGCTTGAAGTGTGAGTGTGTGGTGGGGTGGGTGCTGGGGAGGGCAGGACGGTCTCTGGTCACATGCACACCCTCCTTCTCTGGGTTTGTCAGCACAGGTAGTTAGATAGTTATTAATAAGAAAGGGTGCAAAGGGAATCTGACATTGTTGTGCCCAGTGGGCTGGGAAGCATGAGCCTGTTTGCTTCACCAGGAAGCTACAGCTACAGCTGCACACACTCCAGGGGATCACAGCACTTCGCACCAAGGATAACAGCCCTCCCTTCTCACTCCGATATCAGATTGTTGGAGGGAGCAGGGGGAGGTGAGCCGACGCACAGAAGTCAAAATGGTGCAGGGGCAGGTGCTTGACCACAGAGACCTGTCACTGACAGTCTGACCTGGGGAAGGGATCAACTAGCTAGGGGGTAGACCTATCAGAAGCCCACAAAGGCTTGGGAAGTTGATTGGTTACTTTGAAAAAGCACCTGGTTTGTCCCAAGCCCAAGATAATATAACCCAGCTTGAAAAAGAAGCTCTCTCTTTCTCACTCTCAGGAACACACGCTTGCCCCATTCATTTGTGCATTCTCTCTATTCTCTCCACAGTGGTCACATGAGTCTTGCAGCCCTGCAGACTCCAAACACAGGCTCCGGACAGGAGCCAGGGTACAGCAGTGCAGCTGGGAACAGCACTAAGCGGCCTGGACAGGGCTGAGACCCTTTAGCAACTGCCAGGGCTCAGAAGACTAAGCTTTATTTTTTTTTTTTAAGATTTCATTATTTACTTTTAGAGAGAGGGGAAGGGAAGGAGAAAGAAAGGGAGAGAAACATGCAAGAAATACATCGGTTGCCTCTCACACACCCACAACTGGGGACCTGGCCTGCAACCCAGGCACATATCCTGACTGGGAATCGAACTGGTGATTTTTCGGTTCACAGGCCAGCACTCAAACCACCACACCAGCCAGGGTGGGACCAAGTTCTAATATAAAACAGAACCTGTGGACACCGGCTGGCCTTTGCTTTGGCCTTGATGAAGACAAAGCTGGACTTTTTCCATGGCGGGGTGAACGGAGCGATGGGACACAGGGGCAGCCTTCTGTTTCCACCTGAATAAACCTCGCCACACCACGATCTCCTGTGGGTCACTGAAAGCTTTTCTCATAATCCTGTGAAAGGACCCACTTCCACTGGCAGCAAGTTCACTCCTAGGGCTGGAGTTGAGGTAGAAGAAAGAGGGAAACGGCTGTGGTCCTTGCTTTGTGAGTCACGGCTTTGGTGGGCTGAGCTCGAAGCCTGTAGGTCTGATGGCAGTGGGCGGAGGCCCTCCCCCAACTGACCAGAGACTCATTCCCAGCACCTGCCCCAGGCACTGGAGGCCCCACCCCAAGGCAAAGCTGCACTTTCCACTTACCCCTCAGCCACAACCTGCAGCCTCCACCCCTCGGACTCCCACAGCCGCTGCTCCTCTAACCTCAGTGCCTCCAGGAGCCAGAACCAAAGGGCCTTCCCTGGGACTGTGCCACCATGCCCCACTCTGGTGACCCTGGGCAGGCGGCAGCCCATGGCTAAGCAGACATGCAACCAGAAAACAACAGGTCGGTCTCCCCTTCTTGCAGTTACCCCCAAATTCTCCTAGGCTCCCATTTCTCAGCTTTGGGGCGGGAACCACCGCATGCCCCTCCCATTCTCTGCAGTGTCCTGTTTTTTTTTTTGGGGGGGGGTGCATTTCTGTGAGTGTTTTCTTCAGGTTCTGATGCTCTCTGTGTACAAACACCCACCAAACCTGTTTGGCTTCCCTCCCCCTGGAGGCACAGAGTCTCAGGGTGGCCCTCTCCTGATGACTGCCCTGTGTGACGACCTTTGGAACGAACACTCTTGCCAGGACCTTTTACCACATTATTCCATCTGTCTAGCCAACAGCATTTTCCCAGACTATGGGCCAGGAACCCAGAAATCCTAGCCCCCCGCCCCTTTCGCTCCCCGCCCTGCAGCTCAGTCTGGGCCCTGTCCTCACACCTGGATACCAGCACCCACCTCACGGGTTTCTCTGCCTGACTTCCACCAGTGACCTTTCTCAAACTCCTGAACATTACTCTCTGTTTCAGCCCTCCCCCACCTCCTGTGACAGCTCCCTATACCTGGAACACATCCTGACTCCTTACTCCTGTATCCCAGGCCTCTCTCAATCTGGACACCAGCCTCGTTCCAGCTGAGCCCCCACTGCTTAGGGCACAGCATGACAACTGAGTGCCGCCCCCAGCGCTGCGCAGAGGGCCCTGCGGTGGGGGGGCGGGGGCGGTCAGCGGGCAGAGAGTGCTATGGTCAGCCAGTGACGCCTGCCACGGCCCAGGGTTGCTGCCACAGGTTTCTGGCACCCCGTTCTGGCTGTATCAAGGTGTCCATCTCTTCCCACCTGGAGTCCACTCTGGCCTCTCCTTTCACCTCTTTTCCACGGCCCACCGACCGGGTCATCGGCACCATAAACTCTCCACTCGTCCCCAGACTCGCCACAGCTGCGCCTGTGCCCTTACCCGGCGGAGACGCCCTCCTTTGTCTCTCCCCGGCTCCCCCATCCTTCTGTTTAACTGGGGTGACCTTGTACCTGAGCTTGCCGGGTTGACACTGTGGTCTCAGCATAATCATTAACAGCACCCTTTCACGTTCACATGTGCCCCAGTTCGCACTATGGATCACATACGCTCCCCCAGACTGCAGCACAGAAGATGCTACAGGCGCTTGCATAATTTTTAGGTCTGGGTTGCCAGCGCCCAGTCGGTGTCTGGCACAGACAGGGATCTTGGACTGGAGTGGGACTGAACCGGTGGGAAGAAACAGAGAAGGCAGATGCAGGGGTGAGAGGAGCCGACTGGCACTCGCCCGTGGAAAGGCCAGGCTTCCCACCAGCCCGCAGGGCGGGTGCCGGCAAGAGGCGCCTGGAAGGAGGCACCGTCGTGGCAGACTATAAAAACCCTGACCGGCCGTGGGAGGTCCGGCTCCTGCCAGTGCGCACACATGTCATCGGAAAGCGAGAGATCTAAAAATACGGCCGGCAGGCCGAGAGGAAGTGTACACTGCGGAGCTTCATGCGGGCCCAGAGGGGTCCTGCCAGGGACTGGAGCCGCAGCGTCCTCGTGCTGGCGGCGCAGCCTGCTCGGAGTGCTCCCTCTTCGAAGGACTTCTAGAAAACTGTCGCGCCTCCCCCAACCCGGACCGAGAGTTCTTCCTGCTGTACTAGCTCCTGTCTCTCCTCCGCAGCCCTGCCGCGAGGTCGTTACTTACGCGATTGCCTACCCCCCACCTTCACTGACCCCCGCACCAGCTTTGATCAGAGGCTGTGAGCAGCGGCCAGGAATCGGGTGCTTGGATTCAGATTCCAACCCCACCACTCACACCGGCTGGGTGACCTCAGGCGTGGTTTCCCACTTGTCCACACCTCGGCGCCTCGTCTGTGAAGTAGAGTTGGCGGCAGCGGCAGCCTCGCTGGGGTGTGGTGAGCACAGTGCGCTCTGGAGCCGGCCGAGTGCTCAGAGCCTTCCCCGCGCATCCCAAGTCCCCTGATAGTTGGGTCCAGTGCTGCGACCAGGGCAGGGCTGCAGTCACACTCTGGCCTCCGCCTGCACCGGCCCAGCCTAGAGCCTGGCCCCTTCAATAAACGAGCATGGGATTCACACATTTTAACTTCTGTGGTGCCTGGTTCAAACAAAAAAAAAACAAAAAAAACAAACAAACAAACAAACACTTGAGGCCACACAACAATTGGTGTCTTGAGAGTTCTGCAAATTTTAAAGCACGCTTAAAATGCTCGTTATTTCTCCTCCCGGAACTGCTGGCTCTCTGCCTCCCAGAGTGTCTGTCTCTGGTTCTGAGAAAGGGCTGTACCCCATGCAGGGGAACTGAAATGTGCCTCAGGTAACTTCTGGCCACTGGCCCCAGTCCTGCCCTTGGGGCCTCAGCCTCGCTCAGCCCAGGAACCCCTCCCAGAGATCTGAGGGTGGGGGAGCTGGCGAGTCCTGGCCCAGGTACAGGCTGCGGAGGAGGAGTGAGGGGCCGGGGCAGCCGCGTCGGCCCAGGCAGGTGCCCTGGGCTGGCTGGCCCTCCCTGCCCAGGACTCAGAGGGAAAGTTGGAGGTGTGAGGACAACGGAGTGGTGTTTTAGTTAAACAGTTGCTCATGGTGGAATCCCAGGAGCCTGAATAATTGACAGTGTGGTCAGCAGCTGACCGCTGACTTCTAAGCGTGGTGGAAATCGATCTGGTCAACAACATTTACTGCCCCGGCCCCGGGAGGCCTGGGGGTCAGAGGTGAGAAACACTGCCCCATCCTTCCTGCTCCCTGGGCAGTGCACCCCAAGTCCGGCAGACTCACCTCTGGGCCCAGGCCTGCCGCTCTCCGAGCCTGTCTCTTCTCTCCCTGCGGGGCCAGGAACCCGCTCTGCACAGGCCGCTGGAGGGGGGAGTGCTGCGTGCATCCGTGCAGAGAGGAGACCAGCAGCGGGCGGAGGGGAAGGTGAGGGGCCAATGCGGATGCACTGGAGTCAGAGGGGCCCAGGGCGCAACTGGAGGGGAGGAGCCACACTGCAGGATGACCCGGTCTGAGGCCGATGGCAGGTGGACAGTTAGGAGCTCCTGGCTCTAAGGGGTCCCTGAAGCCCTGGGCGTGACTCCAGGATGAGTGGAGAGTGAGAGGAGGACCCCGCACAGGCACTGGGAGACCACCACCATGTAAGGGCGCCAGGTGGGGAGGAAGGGCGTGGGTCAGAGTCGGGTGTGGGTCAGAGTCCGGCGTGGAAAGGGAGGGTCGGGGCAGAAGAGGGTCTGTCCATATGCTGGTCTGGCCGCAGGGGCTGGTCAGGGCCCTGTGAGGGGAGTTTCAGGAGAGTCGTTGGGCGGGGTGAAGAGAGAACTCGACTTTCCCATCAGCAAGGTCTCTACAAGCAGGGGCACCCCTACGTTCACCCCGGGGCATCACATGGATGACACCCTGGGTGGAGCTCTAGGATTCTAGCTCTGGTTCAGCAAAGTACAACCATACACCCACTATGTGCCAGGTTCTGCACAGCCCCTAGGGTTCAGTGGGGACAAGACAGATAGTGTTGAGTGGCCAAATTGCTGGTGGGGGCGGGGGGGACAGGGTCACAGCTGGACCTTGGGCTAGGGTGCAGCCAGCTCCCCGCCCCTCCCCTCCCCTGTCCTCTCTCGTCTTTTCCCTCTTCTCCTCTGTCTGTCGCTGTCTCTCCCTTATAGCTTCCCTCTCCTACTCAGATTGGCATCCTGCACTATGTGGAAAGTATGACTATCCTTAACTCCTCCAGAGTCCCCACCAGGGACAGTGTTTAGCGTTCTCCCCCCACCCTCCCAGTTCCAGCTTGAAGAAAGCTGCAAGAATATCCCCCTGGGCCTGCTTGGGTCAGGAGCCCATCCTCTTTAACTAAGACCCAAAGCTGAAGAGTGAGGTCTTATGGAAACATGGGAACTCTCGCTGGGACCACCTATTTCTGCAGAGTAGGGAGAGGGGTTGGGCCCCAAAGGAATGGTGCAGGGAGGAAGAGTCAGGCCTCAAACCGGCAGGGGTCTCGTTAAGGTCAAGGACTCATGTCATAGAGGAAAGAACCCAGGTACCCGCAGCCCAGAGGAGTGAAGAACCCTTCACTCCTCACCTTTCAGTGCCCATGGTCCCTCCGGCAGCAATCGAAGACCATGGGCCTCTTCTAAGAACAGTGGTTTAACATGCATAAAATAAAGTGCATAGGGTCACAGAGAAAACCAGTCGTGCTGGCTCTGCCCACAGCATGCCTGAGGACTCTGCACGTTGAAGGAGCGTGACAAGACAGGTTGGTTAGAGATTCGCTCAGAAATCTCCCGGAGGGGAGAGATGGGAACCTTGGCCTTCCCCTTGGGGGTGAGCTGGTAGATCTTCCTGGAGTCTGGGTGAAGCCGGCAGCAAAGCAAACCCTGGAGGCACCAGGTCACTGGCCCAGGTGTGGCACCAGGGCCTGGCAGGCAGGGCTCGTGGCTGCCTCAGGGACAGACAGACGGACTCCGATGAACCAAAGAAGCAGTCCGGAGGGGCCTCAGGCGGTGCACACAATTGACAGTGGACAGGAGGAACTCGCTGGACAGGAAGGGCACCCTGGGAGTGAAGGCAGGGTCGAGGCGTCACGTTAGAGGCTGCCACCTGCCGGCTGGCCCCGGTGGTCCCAGCTGGCACCCCCGGCCACAGAGACGGTGTGTCTTGTGGCGTCACTGGACGCCACGCTGCTGTGGCGTCTTTTCAAGGTCTGATGGACCCTGTGCCTCCGTGTCACTCTCAGGAGTCAGAACCCCGTGAGGACGCATCCCGTTGGCCGCACTACAGACCACCCGTCCACATCTTAACTGCTGGGGGTGCAGAGCATGGGCCCCCGTCGGCGCCTGTGGTGGGAGGCTGGGCCCACTCGACATCTGGGGACGCCCCCTGCATACTTACTGGTTAACCAAAGAGGCAAACTCTGCTGCAGCCGGTTCGGGGGGGTAGGGGTGCACGAGTGAGCTGAAAGGCGAGGTCCCTCTCCAGGGCTGCTCTCTTGAGGGTGAAGCGTGTGGTGTGTGACCTGACACGGAACCCAGTGGGGAGGGGCTCCCCCAGGAAGGAAATGTGACCAGGCCTGGGGCACAGAACGGGGTCTTTTGGGAAATGAATCAGGCCTTCCAGTTTCTCCTCTGCAACCCCTGAGAAGCAAGGATTGCTGGCTCCTTTTGGACTGAGTTAGCAAGGACCCCCGGAGTCTTGGGCTCATGGTGGGGTGGGGTCTCTCTAAAGGGAAGCAGACAGACTTGACCAGTGGGCGAGGGGCTCAAAAGCCACCCATATTCCGAACCTCCAGCTGGGGGAGAGAGCCACCGTGTCTCCTGCTGCTCCCCTCCCCTCCCCTCACTGGACTGGGCTTGGCGAGGGCGGGTCTCCCATCTCAGTCATCGCGGTCCTGCAGCTTCTAGACCAGGGGCAGGCGATGAGACTGGCCAGCAGTCCACCATTCTGTCTCTTCTTCCTCGCGGGTACACAACCAGGCCACCTGTATTCCCAAGCCCTGCTGCAGTGAGGATGGAATGCAGCTTGACATGGGCGGACGGAAGTGATGTGGTCCACGTCTGGGCCCAACCTACAGAGCCTTCATAAAAATCCACATAAAAACCCGTAATACTCTGAATCCTTCCCCATTCAGAGGAAAGCAGATGACCACGAGGGTCTAGAGGACGGTGTGGCCACGAGGAGGCAGAAGCCTGGGTCCCTGAGCCACCGTGTGGAACCACAGCCAGGAACATCTGCGTGTGAGCAAGACAGACAGCTCCACCGCAGCCCCGAGATGAGAGGCCTCTCTCCTGCAGCAGCCAGAGTCACAAACACTCTCAGAGTACAGCTTCGGAGCCGAGCCGGCTACTACGATCCTGGGCAAGGCGCCGCCCAGTCCTGGGCCTCCGACCCTCAGCTACGTGGTAAGACCACGCCAGGGGACCCCTCCTCTGGGGGGAAGGGAGGGATGGGCCTGCTGCACACACGCACGTGCCCCCGCACGCTCTCCTGCGCTGGGGGCTGCTCCATGAAGACAGGCCCCAGAATGCCATCGGAATGCTGTCCCTTCCCGGCCCCAGATGAGGACAACGTCCGGAACCCGGCTCCTAACAGATGTCAGAGTGACGAAAATAAATACAGGCCAATAAAATGCAATGATCAGCTCCAGCGATGAAAACATGCTTGTTTATACGTAGTTTTACAGCTCCCCGGATAATAAAAGGACCTGCATTCTGGCCGGATGCCCTTGTACGTCTGGGGGCAGCACTGCCAGGCTCTGTTCCCAGCACAGACAGCACTGCAGGGACCGGAAGTGGCCACGACCGCCTTATTACCTCGGGATCCCCTGGGACAAAACAGCCACCCTCATCATGGGTTCCCTCCACCTACTCCGGTGGGCCAGGGAGGGTGTGGGCGGCCGGGAGGGAGGAGCAGTGGGCATGGTTGGAGGCGTTTTCTTCGTGAGGTCCTGCGAGGGCCGCATCACCCTCCTTCCCTTTCTTATGGGGACAGTGGTGGTGGTGAGGCTGCAGCCCTGAACCTGGACTCGGTTGCGTGGCCCATGGGTGTGACAGTGGCTCACACTCATGCACCAGGCGCTGCCCTAAATGCTGCACACACACTAACTCCTTGAAACCTCAGGACAACCTTTTTATTTTGGGGGGAGGCACTTCACAACTAGGGAGACTGAGACACGGAGAAGGTGAGAACTTGCCACCCAGCCAGTGAGCAGGCAAGGTAACATCCTCACCCAGCCAGCTTCGGCTCCAGAGCTGCCTCTGTAGGCTGGGAGAAAGAGTTTGATTTCACCCCCAAAGCCACCAGAACCAGAGGAAAGACTAAAGCAGGAGCTCTCCCCTGGGGGTGACATTGCCCCCTCCCCCAGCACCAGAGGGCACTGGACAATGTCTGAAGACATTCTGGTTGCCACAAGTGGGCAGGACATGCTGCCTGCACCTACCAGGTAGAAACCAAAGCGGCCACACACCCGACAGTGCACAAGACAACACCCCCACCTTGTCCCCACCCCAGGAAGGAATTATCCGGCCTAAAACGTCCACAGCACCCAGGCTGAGAAACCCCGCTCTGCAGTCAGAAGGGCCTGCTACCTCTGCCACTTCCTAGCCATGTGGCCCTGGGCAATTGATGTCCCCTCTCTGAGCCTCAGTGTCTGTAGAAGGACACAGCGATGGCAGTAGTGAGATGAAGCCGGACTCATAGGAAATGCTCCCAAAATACCACCGGCTACTGTTGTTTTCACCTCATTCTCCGCTGCACTTCCTCCACCTCTCGCCCTGCTGAGGCCCCGCCACACTTCCTGCCCGAGAAACAGAACTGGGCCCTCTGCAGCGAGCCTGGGAGAGCAAGAGTTTCTATTTCCCTGCTCACTCTTGGCTGTGCCCATGTCTTCAGCTCCTCTAATTACTTATTTAAAGGCTATCGATTCCTCGGCTGCCGCTGCTGGGAGGCCTCGCAGAATTGCATGTCTCGCAAATAGCAGAACCGCCTGGGCCTGGTGACTGGGGCTGCAGCCTGACATAACCAGGCAGGGGGTTATTTTTGCCCGGGATGCTTGTAAAATATTCATGTGCTGATTTAAATACCGGGGATAGCAGAGCTGGAGAGGGCCGGAGAGATCAGATCAGCAGAGCCTGCCCTTGTCGAGAAGGAAATGCAGTGGGACAAGGGGAGGAGCAGACCCAGCAGCAGTGCAGACGAGCCATGCAGCTTCAAGACCAAAACCAAGGCCTTGGGCTCCAGGAGTGATCTTGGGTGGGTCGCTTGCCTAGGCCAGGCCTTTGATGCCTTATCTGTAGTGAGAAAAATGGCAGGGGGCTGTAAGGCTGAAATGAGACGGATATATACGAATAAACTTAGCACGCAGTAGGCCTGAAAAGTTTAATTGTATCTGAAGCCTGAATTTCCCCCCACAGACATCCCCCACACTGGTTAAAGCTACATGAGACGACAGAGGTGACCGCCTTATACCAGGCCAGACAGAGTGACGGTTTATAAATGGAAAGCATGTCCAGCTGGCATGCACCAGTGCTCAGGTGCTTGTGCTAAGTCCCAGGTGCTGTGCTAAGTGTTCGCAGGCAATAGCTCCCTGAGTCTCCCAGCAACCATGGTGAAAGTTGTTTTCTGCGTCGCCGTGGTGGGCGGGTCCCACCTAATTTTTCTGGAGGTGTGCGTGGCCAGGGGTGGCTCTGATCTGTAATGTTTGCCAGTGTCCTTGGTGTAAATACGCCACCATGGCCACTTTCAAACTACCAGCATGATGTCACTGAACACAGAAATGTGCACACTACTGGGTCTCTATTTACAGGTGTGGAAACTGAAGCACAGAGAGAGGTTAGGTTGAGGGACTTGCCCCAGAGAACTGGCTGACGCAGGTCTGTCTGCCTCCAAAGCTCAGCCCTTAACTGCTTCTCGGGGTTGAACTGAATGGGATCACCGAGGTTCAGAGACGGAGTGACTTTGCCGAGGTCACACGTGCCCTCCCTTCCCACCCCAGGCTTGCTCAGGAAGGCAGAGGAACTACAGATGATTGAGCACTGCCCCTAGGCCGGGCCCTGTGCCAGGCAGTCCAATACAACATGCTCTGACTGATGGACCTGACCTCCAGGGAGGCAGGAATTCAGGTCGCCACTTAACAGAGAAGGAAACTAACGCGCAGACAAGTGAAGTGACTTGCCCACTGTCACAGAGCAGGGACTCAGGAAAAATGGGATTCGAACCCAGGCCTCAGTGACCCTAGAGCCCACCTGCTTTTCTGTCCACCCCCTGGCCAGGTCCTCACCTGGACCACCAGCCCTCACCTGCTCCACAGTGGGAGGGGGGATTCGCGTGAAAACCCACAGGCGTTCCTAGACCTATTCGTTTAAAAAACCCAGCCCCTTTCTCTGTCTCAGTGGCACATATTTTAATCAACTGGCATTTTTAAAAAATCTATCATTGGGCCCCACATCAGATCACATGAATCAGAATCTCAGGGTGGGGGAGGGGTGGAGCCCAAGCGGCTCTGGTGTTTAAAACCCTCCAGGGGGCTCCGATGTGCCACCATCCCGGGAACCATGGCTGTTTCCTTGTCACCCTTGCTGCCCCTCGGACGAGCAGGTGCTAACAGGGGAGCATCAGACCCTGAAGAAGGACCACCCAGTGCTGACGTGCACACTGCTCTGGAAGCAGCCCAGAACGTGTTGGTGTGCGGTTGTCCCGGGGCTTGGGCAGGACGCAGGTCAACCTCTGCCACCTCGTGAATTAGTCTCCTTGCCCAAGGACTGACCTCCAAGGGCTGAGGCCACCAGACAACCACAGAGGGCGGCTTCTTTCCTCCTGCTGCCCACGCAAGTATTCATTCACTCGCTGCATGTCTAGGAGCTGCCCGCCGGCGCCCCAATCCTGGGTGGGGCGCTGGGGATGCAGCTGTGAGCAGGGGTGCAGTCCCAGCCCCTGTGGAGCTGCACGCCAGGGGGGCCCAGGAGAGGCGGCAAACGTGCATTTGCTGCTGCTGCTGCTGCTGCTGCTGCTGGGAAGAGACTGGCTTTGTTCAGAAAAGCGAGTCACATGGCAAGAGGAAAACGTCGATGTCTTGTTTCTGAGAAGGATGGAAGGGGGAGCAGAAGCAGGGCAGGAGGGAGAGGCCTGCGATGAGGTCAGAGGGCAGGGAGGCCACACGGGAGCAGGGACGGACTCCGAGGGCACCGGCTCAACCCCTCAGCGTGGCCGGAGCGGGGACCCTCCTCTGTCTGCGGTGCGGAATGCACACTGCTCCCGCCTGGCTGCTCCAGGGGCTCCAAGAGGAGCTGAGTTTCACGCTGGGGTCTGCACCAGGCAGCCCAGGGCCGAGCAGGAGAGGGTCTGTGAAAAGGGGCCCGTCTGCCGAAGGTCTGGGGGTGGTGGAAAGCTCCGGCGGGACCCGCAGCGCCATGGGCCCGGCTGCCGCCAGGTTTCATGGGACGCAGGCTTTTGATCACGCAACTGCGACGGTGAGGAAGCAGGTGACAGACAAGTGCGTGGGGTCACGGGGCACCGCGTGGCTCCACAACTGTCTGCGGAGGAAGAAGCCACAGCTCCCGTTGGCGGGGCACTTCTCATGTGCCAGATACTGTGCTGCACACTCCGTGCACGTCACGTCTCTGAGTCTTTGAATACTCACCGACTGTTCACGAGGCAGCAGTGACCACGCCCCTTCGACAGCTGAGGAGATGGGGTCTGGGAGCGGCATGCGACTTCCCTAAAGACACTCAGCTGTACGCTGCGGACCCAGGGTCTGGACCCAGGTCTTTATGTTTCGAAACCCCATGCTCGCAACGCCCACCCCATGCTGCCTCACCTTCTACTGCTCCCTTATTTGAAGGCCGGCAGGCCTGTGGGTAGGAGAAGAGACAGAATTTGCATGCACCCCAGGCCACCCGGCAACATGCACACAAGTGGGTGTTACAGTCAGTCCATGTTGTGGCTGAGGGTTTCCAGGCTCAGAGAAGGAAGGGAACCCGCCTGAGATCATAGAGGAGAAAGTAGCAGAGCTGGGATTGGAACCCGGGGACTTCCCCGCCTGGCGCCTCCGCACTGCTGCCATAGCTGTTTGAAGGCAGCTTCCTCCTCTTGCCCTCGGCTAGTGACCCCGTGTTACTGTGTCAACACGAGGGCAGCAGGCACTCCTCGTTGGGTCTCCAGAGCAGCCCCAGTGGACCTGGGAGCAAGACCACCCAGCAGACCAGGAGCTCACCGCCTCCCTGGCCCTGGGAGGGCACCCACAGGGAGGCACGAATGCAGGAAGACAGGGCCAATTCCTGCTCGGCGCATCCCACTGCCCATCCGACTGAGTCAGCAATGCAGCCAGGCCTCCCTGGCCGCAGAGCAGACTCGCAGGAATCTGCAGATGCGCTGGAATTTCTCTGCACGGGCTGGCTGGGTGGACGCGAGGACAGAGGGGCAACGGCTGCAGCTCGGGCCTCTGGTTCTAGTTCCTTTGTCTCCCCTCCCACCTAGCTCCTCACCCAAGTCTTTGAAAGGCCCACTTGTCTCAGACAAGCAGAACACTCGAGAATCTAGAAAGCCCTTACGAAGAGCTCGACAGCCTCCCAAGCGGTTCGTGCTTCTGAAGTGCTTTTCGGATTATAAAAAGCTAATCTACAAAAGCCTCCTTAATGCAGCAACATTTACCAAATGCTTTGCAAGTCATAACACGTTTTACAGTTTGCAACGTCATTTGTAGCCAAAAAATGCTTGCCTCTCTGGAGAGGACTTCACAGTCAGCGCGCCCGGTCACTCCCTTCGCTCCACGCGAACTGCAGGACAGCTCCGTGGTGAAGCTAACGCTGTCACCTGAATGGCGGGCACAGTGCACCAGGCACACTGAGGAAGGCTTCGTGGACGTTCATGCAGGGCAGGGGCACAGCAGCCCTATGAGACGGCATCGTCGTCCTTCCCATTTAAAGGTGAGGACGTTGAGGCACAGCCAAGTCTGGTGTCTTGCCCCAAATCACAGGGCTGTTCAGTAGCAGAGCCTGGGCTTGAGGCACTGAGGTTCAATAGGATGAAGGCAGGTTTTGTGCCCACTTTTCAGATGAGGAAAACAGAGGCCCAGCTCGCCCTGCCCACTGTGCAACCTCAGACTGGTCTTGGCACATCTCTGGGTCTCCCCTTCCCGCTGCACAGAACCAGAGGGGGAAGCTTTGCCCTGCTCACTCCCTGGCTCCAGACAAACACGAGGTGTGGGGGTGACAGTGGTGGTGGGGAGGGCCGGGCCCGAGCACCTGCCTGGGCGTTACTCCCTGTATGAAGGCCATTGTGTGGCAGGAGTCTGCCTCGGTTTCCCCCCTGGGGCCTGGATCTTCTCTGTACGGGAGGTCACTTCGAGGCTCTCCTGAGAACTCCTATCTCACACACAGAAGGAGGGAGATGGGGTGAGGGGCTGGGGTGGGGCAGGAACTCAGGGAGGGAGCCGCAGAGACGAGGCTGGGCTGCCCTTGAGAGACGCTAGTGAAAGTTAAGGAAAAAACCACACAGCCCAACCCCCCGACCTATGGTAGAGATGGGGAAACTGAGGCCCAGGGAGGAAAAGGACTCACTTATGATCACATTGAGAACTGGATACAGAGGTGGGACTAGAATTTATTTCTAGGCTCTTCCCACAGCCCATGCTGGGAACCTGGCATTCGATCTAATGGGGCCTCAGACCATTTGTTCATTCACTCACCCATTCAGCCAGTCAGTCAGCAAGTCACTCAACAAACATCTCCTGAGGATCCATGACGTGCTGCACCCCGGAGACAGTGGTCCCCACTTTCATTAAGTTCACAGTCTAGAGCTGTGCTGAGCACCGGAAAGTTAGCTAGTCCAAACCGAGGTGCAAAAATAAAAGACACATTGGGTTTTAGGGAAAAAAAGTTAAAAAATATCTCAGTAAGTTTTTATCTTGACTACATATACAAATAACATATATGCATATTGAGTTAAATAAAACATTAATTTCGGCTGCTGCTTTTCTTTAAGTGGCTAGAAGAAAATGAAAGTTAAGAGTTACATAAGTGGCTCACACACATTTGCTGGGCAGCACTGGGCCAGTGGGGCCTGAAAGGGAACAGCCCACCCCACCTTTGCACCTCACGCCAGCCAGACGGGCGACCAGGTGCAGACCACTCCCCGAAAGCCCACACAGGACAGGAGGAGGGGCCAGGAGCTGGGGCCCACTCACTTCCCATTCGTCTCGTCCACTCCCCAGCCCTGTTGTCTTTCCTCCTCCTCTGTTTTCTTTTCTTCTCCCAGCTCCCCTTCCAGCCCTGCTTCACACCATAGCCCCAGAGAGGAGCATTCAAGCAGCGGGCACCTTCTCCCCCTCACAAGCCCCCCTGAGCAGCCAAGCACCTGGAGTCACCCACTCTGTGGCCACACCGCCTGCACCCTTCCTGGCTCCATCCTCACCAGCTGCAGCCCGTCTCACATAACGACCCTCATGATTACAGTGGAGCCTTGGGCCCAGGCGCTGCCCAGTGCGGGAGGCCAGGGAGGTAGCCCCGAGGCCCGGGGCACATGGGTGTAAAGAGAGGGGAACAGCATGACTGGCAAAGGGAACAGCTGAGAGCACAGCCCTGAAGAGGTCCCAAAAGGGGTCCACGTGGCACGGCTGTGGCTCAGGGTTCTGGGCAGTGGTGGCAGATGGGCTCCATGAGAGGGCAGAGGCCAGGTCACAGGGCCCTGAAGACCTCATTCAGTTTGGTCTTCAGCAGGAGGACACTGGGGAGCCACAGAAGGCTTGGCAGCAGGGGTGTGCCTGGAAGCCTGAAGCTGTACCCGGCCCTGAACAAGGCCTGAGGGAGGCAGAGCCCGAAAGGCTCCCCTGCCTGTGGAGAGTGGGCGCGGCAGGGACGGCTAGGACCCCCGCTCCACTGCCTCCCGCTGCGGGGCCGCAGCCCGCCATACACCTCTCCGTGCCTCAGTTTTCTTACCTGTGAACGGGGTGAGGGCGGGGATTCTCGGAGGTTTTTGTGATGACTCAAAGGCATACAGCTTATAAAGCGGCTGGCACAAAGTAGGTCCACAGATGGTTGTCCCCTTCCCCTTTCCCTTCCCTGAGTGCCCCCCCCCCAACACCAGGCCCCCGCTGCTCAGGCGGCAGGAAGCAGGATCAGGAAGCAGGATCGAAGGACCGCCCCGCACCGCCAGATTATTTATAGCTGTGTTCTGTCAGCCGCTGTTGTTTTTCGGTTACATATGTATTTTTACATTCTCCTTTGTCACACGCGGTTTCTCGGTGTGGTCGAGAAATGACGGGGGAGATGGAGGCAGAGGGGGCGGGGGCGGAGGTGGAAACAGATGGCTCAGGGCAGCACCTGGGGACCTGAGGACCCGGCCTGAGTCGCTTCTCTCCCAGCTCAGAAGCCGTCGATGGCTCCCCACCGCCCTCTGCCTGAGGCCCTGGCTCCAAGGCCCGCGTGCTCCACTGGGGTATTTCATGACCCTTACTGTCTTTGCTCCATGCATTTCCGCACAGTGAGCGGGACCCAGCTCTGCCACCCACCAGCGGTGAGACCCTGACAAATCCCTTGACACTTCTGAGGCAATGTCTCCTGTCCGAGGGAATGGGGTCACTCCTCACAACCGGACTGAGCTGCTGTGTGGATTACATGTAAACAATGCCTGACTGTGAACAAACAGTAGCTGCTGTTCAATGGGCTCCTGTCTTGTGCCTCCAGGCCTTTGCACGGGCTGTTCCCTCTATCAGGACTCCTCTCCTCTCCCTGCTCCACTTGGAGAAGTCCTGCCGGCCTTCCTCTGCAGGGAGCCCCCCGGGCCTCCTGCAGCCCACCCTGTCTTGGAGGAGACTGAGAGTGCCTTTGCCCCATATGCCTTCTCTAGAGACAGATTGCACACTCCTTGTTCAAAAAACAGCCCTCGCCCACCCAGTACAAAGCCCTTCCATGGGCCCGCTCTATCTGCACTCTCCCCCTTGGGGGTGGGCACCGTGTCCGCATTCTACAGATGGCAGTGGGCTCAGAAATAGAAGTGACTCTCCAAGATCTCCTCCAACCAAGGACTTGGGGCCCAAGGCCCCTGTGGCCATTGCGATGAGTAGTTGTGAGCA
Organism: Tonatia bakeri; assembly: GCA_004024845.1. Taxonomy (NCBI): domain Eukaryota; kingdom Metazoa; phylum Chordata; class Mammalia; order Chiroptera; family Phyllostomidae; genus Tonatia; species Tonatia bakeri. Next base: position 266,738 of record PVIA01000947.1, on the reverse strand, counting down.
TCCCCACCTCCCTGCTGGCAGATTGTCTTCAGAGTTAATGGTTAAGCTGTGACTGGTGAGGCTCAGTGGGTTGGGCATGGTCCCCCAAACTGAAAGGTCCCAGGTTCGATACCTGGTCAGGGCACATGCCTGGGTTGCAGTCCAGGTCCCTGGGTGGGGGCGTGTGAGAGGCAATGATCAATGTTTCTCTCCTGCATTGATGTTTCTCTTTCCCCCTCCTTTCCCCTCTTTTTAAAAATAAATAAATAACATCTTAAAAAAGAAAAGAATCAATGGTTGGTCCAAACAGTTCTTCCCCATGGGTCTCTTCTCCCAGTCTTGGAGCCCACCCCAGCCTACCTCTGTGACCTCTGACCTTCTCCGTCCCATACCTGAGAGCCCACAGTTCCCCATTCCCTGACTACCATGGCCAGGGCTGGCTGCACACCCCAGTCCCAGCAGACTGAGGAGGGGCGGGGCTGGGGCGAGGGCACTGTTGCTAGGCAACGGCCTGGCAAAGAATTCAAGATTCCCTGAGAGGAGGGAGAAGGTCCCAGTTCCTGGGAGCTGGAGGTGGAAGAGTGACAACAGCCTGCACCTTTCCTCCACTCCCCCGAGACCGAGACTGACACCTCACCTCTGCTCCCCCCGTCCCTCTTTCAACACCTCGCTTACCCACTCACCTGTCCTACCATTCACCCATCATCCATCGTGACTCATGCTCACCAACTACTTCGTTAATTTATGTATCTGCCTGCTGCCCAGTGAATCACGGCTCCGTCGCTTACTAGCCGTGTGTCAGTTTCCCACCCGTGAAATGGGCTAATCGAAGTACCTATGTCTTAGGCTGGTGGCGACGCGGCACATGGCGGGCACTTTGCCTGCTCTTGGGGTGGTTACTTATTCCCATATTTTCTCAGCACCGATTCTGTGCCTAATGTCGTGCCCCAGTGAGAGAGAGAAATAAACTCGTGGTTTGGTGGGAGACAGAGGAGACCACAGGCGGAGCCAGCCTGGGCTTTCCGGTCCTGGGCCCAGATCTCCTCCCATTGTTTCCTGGGCACAAGGGCCGGGTGTCAAGAACACGGGCTGGGGCTGTAACCTGAGCCTGTCCTCACTAAGTCTGGTTCTGGGCGATGGCAAGGGCAGCAGGCCGCACCTCTGCTGACTTCTGTTACTTTGTAGCAGTCTCACTGCTGGCAGTAAGGACCTTCCTGGATCCAGAGAGGCTGGAAGGAGACCGCGGGTCACCCTCTCTGGGGCCACAGTCCACTTGCAGCAAGGGCAGCAGCCACCGTTATCGGTGCATGGTGGTGGTCCAGGCCCCCAGGGTGCTCTGAAATTCCTGGGGCCCAGACCCAGTTTCTCCTTCCTTTCCTCCACTTGCCCCACCCTCCTGGGCCTGCCTGCTGTTCCCCACCTCCAAACGAAAAAATGACCTCTCTTGTGTCTCCTGGAACTCTGCTACAGTTCTCAGAGGTCTCAGGCCCCAGCTGGGAGGGCTCACAAAGCAGATCAGGGTGCAGATTTTCCAAAGACCCCCCCACCCTCCACTTGCCTCCTGACTGACTTCCTGCTGCAGCCAAGCCCCCAGGATCCCATTCGCTGGAGGGCTCGGGAGGGCTGGCTGCAGTCTCACCAAGCCAACTGGCTCAGTTGGGGTATTATTTCTGCTTTTCTCAGCTTCAATTTCCCCAGGGGCCAAGCCCATGGGGCCAGCACAGCTGGTTTCCTGCCCACCAGCTCCCTGAGGCCCAGAGAACACTCCCAAGAGAGACCGTCCTTGCTACACCCACTCACAACAGCCTGGGCTGCTTCTTCCCAGCACTTAGCACAGTGGCGATGCACTTGGGCTCTGTGGGCGTGTTTGTTTGGCATGTGCTCCCCTACCGGCCTGCAGGAGCCGCAAGGGTAGGCTCTGCCCGCCCTTCCGCAGCACTCAGCCCAGGCCTGGTCATAGAGGGTGCTCACGGCACAGCTGCGGACAGACAGTTAGACGGATGGAGAGACAGATGGATGGGAGAAAGAATCAAGTGTGAAGGAAGCAGGTGGGGAAAGTGGCCACCTTGGGCTGTTTGGGCCGCCGTAATAAAATGCCACAGACGGATGGCACATGAACAACAGAAACTTCCCTCTCACGGTTCTGGAGGCTAGGAGTCCAGGTCGGGACTGGTGGGTTCAGTGTCTGCGGCTTGGGTCCCAGACACAGGGCAGAAGGGTGTCTCTTTCCGAGGGGAGGGGCCAATCCCATTCGTGAGGCTCCACCCTCAGGACAATCCCCTCCCAAAGGCCCCGCCTCCAAACGCCCTCCCACTGGGGACCAGGCTCCGACACATGAATTTGGGGGACACACAGTCAGTCTGCTAACGCGGCCCTTGTTCCTCCACATGCAGGGGTGGCCAACAGCAGCTTTACGTTTGTAAGACCGATAAACAACACAAAAAATACGAGTATGGGAATAGTCTGTTTCGCGTACCCACCGTCAACCTACTTCTGCCAAGCCCCGTGCGTAAGACATGAAGGGAGGCCAAGTATCGGGAGTTCTGGGGGGAGCCCCAGCTCCGTGGGCGTGCGCAGGCCGGGCCCCAGCCTGGGCCTCGGTTCCCTTGTCTGTGCCACGTCTGGGACGGTGGTGCCGCCGCGAGGGGGTGGCCGTGGGGGCCCTGAAAGGACAGCGGGACGCCTGGGGGCGGGCTGGCTCATGCACGCCTCCTCCGTGGAATGGGAGATAAAAGGACCCAAGGGCCCACAGGGCTGCAGTGCGGGGACAGCAGGGCCATGGAGTAGAGTCTGGGGCTCGGTGCCAGGACACACGGCCGCGAGAGAAACGGCCGCTCTCCGGACGTTTTCCTATCACCCTTGGTTCTCTGGTTCTCCGGTTCTCCGATGGAGGCCGCTCTGTGGCGAGAGACCGCAGCCCTGACTTCCCGTCCGACAGTGCTGTCCGTCAGCTGTCTTCAGCGAGGTGCAGCGCACTCTGGACGTGTCCTCAGGCTCAGCCAGACTCCAGCGCGGTGCTGCCTCCCAGTTACTATCCCTTCACTAGCTTAAGTGGTCCTCTCCTTCCGCGGGACACCTGGGCCTCATCTGGAACCGGGATCGGGGCTCAGTATGGAAAAAGGATCAAGGGTCAGTTTACGGCTGGACTCAGTGCTGACTGCTGGTGAGCCTGGGCTCCGTCTGCGAGGAGTCCCTCTGACGGCATGTGGACGGCGCTGCGGAGCCGCAGGACTACACGCAGATTCGCCGGGCTGTGCCCTCGGAAGACACGCTCGCAAGGGAGCAGGAAGGCTGGACTGGGCAGAGGCGCAAGCCAACCTGCGATGGGGCTGCCACAGAGGCATCTGCAGGGATGCCTACAGCTCTCTGTGGTGGCCCTGCAGAGTCCAGCTCCTCATCAGTAGAGCACTGGCCACTGGCTGCCTCTGGCAGAGGCACAACCCGGCGAGCTGTCAGTGGCCGGCGATGCCCGCCGCTGGGATGGGTAGGGAGCACTCGGTACCCCCAACAGCCAGCCCCGGGGCTCTGGCCTGGGCCAGGGGCTCAGCCAGCTACCGGGAGTAAAAGATGGGACATGGAGACGGAAAATCTCCACGGGACAGCCTCTGTGTCCTCAGCCTGCAGCCTGGCTGGGCAGCATGAGCCTGCTCCCACGCAGGGAGGGAGGAGAGACAGTGTAAACAGGGGGGCCCTAAGCCCCAGTGTGTGGGCCAGCCAGTCTGCCCCCCCCGGGGGGGCTCCGATAGGGAAGACCACCTGCCTGAGGCCACACCGCGGTTGAGGGCAGAGCCAGGACTACACCCAGGACCGGCTGAGTCCAGGGCTGAGCCCAGGGCTGATGCTCCCTCGACAGCACTGGGCTGCGTGCTTGTTAGAAAGCAAGGGCTGGGGGTGGGAGGAGGAAAGGCCCTCCTCTTGGTGCTGGCGGCAGTCTCTGCCGCCAACTCTGGCTGCCTCGGGCCAGCCCACCAGGACCTGTGCCCAAGGGAGGGGCTGGCACCCCGTGGGCGGGTGGCCCTTCTTGGGTAATGAGGCCCAGCCGGCGGTTTGCAGGCCTTACAGTGTGAATAATTCATTTGCAACCAAGTCTGGGAATCAGAAACCGTTACTGGGTAATTTATTTAACAGGGACCGCTGCTGGGGAGAGAGAAGGAGCACTTCGGACCGTAAAAGGGAGCACACGTCTTGTAAACGGATGGAGAGAGGCCTGCGGACCCGGGTTTCAGCTCCGGCTCTGCCTCCTCCCCGCGGCGGGGCCTTGAATAGGCGGTCTCTATGCCTCAGTTTCCTCGGCCATAAAAATAATAGAGTTGTCAGAAGAATCAAATGACTCAGAATTTGGAGAGCTCTTAGAACCACGCCTGGCTCACAGCAGGGGCCCTGTACGTGTTAGTGGAATGAATAAATGAAAGCTCGTAAATACTAACAGGAACTGACTTAACCGAGCACCTGCTCTGGGGCATGCCTCCCTCCAGGAATGTAAACATCGCTGTCCCTCAGCTCTCATGTCAAGCGGGTGTCACACCTACATCACAGATGAGAAAGTGGAAGCTCAGAGAGGTTAAGTAACCTGCTCAGGCTCGCTCAGCGAGTCCTGGCAAAGCAGGGCTTTGGACCCAGCGAGGTCTCCCCAACCCCAGGGCCCATGTCTCACCCACATCCCCTCACCATGGGTCCAGGACACGGCCGGCGCCTCAGAAACACCTGAGTGTCATTCTACCGAAACTTCCCCTTTCGCCCCATAACCAGGGGTGTCAGACTCATTGTCACCAGTGGCCGCATCAGCCTCACAGTTGCCTTCAAAGGGCCGAAGGTAATTTCAGGACTATGTAAATGGAACTTCTCCTTAACTAGGGGCAGGGAGCTCGGTGCTGCCGCCGGGCAGAAACTAGGTGCCGGGCCGGATGAAACAAGGGGGAGGGCCGGGTTCGGCCTGTGGGCCTCGTGTTCTCCACCTGTACTGTAAGTCCATCACCGAATTCCGAATTCGGTTTTGAAGACAAACACAGCAGGCGGTCAAGGAGATTGTGGTCCCTCTGCAGACAAGGAGAGGGAGGGTCAGAGAAGGATGTGAACTTGATATCACTCAGCTGCGGTCTCACTGAGGCCTCACAGCCATTGCCACCCCACACTGTGCCCCTGGGGGCAGAGGCTTGGTCTTGGTTTTGCCTGATTCATAAAAGGTCCCTGTGAGATATCAGAGGAAGGAAGGAAACGGAAAAAGGAAGGCAGGGAGGGAAGGAGGGAAGGAGAAGAAGGCAGGGGGAGGGGAGGGTGCAGGGCAGCAGAGAGGAAGGGTTCCTAAACCCACAGAGTGGGCGGACTGTCCCATCCGCACACCACCCCCGCCCACCCCCAGGACAGGCGCTGGAACACTCCTGCTGGGATGAGAAGGGCTTGGAGCTGAGCCCCCGGCCCCTCTGAGCTGCAAGGGCCCTCGCTGGGAGCCGGCCCTGGCTCCTCTTACAGGGCACTGCGCCCTGGGTCTCCCAAAGAGGCAGAGGGGCAGCACTTGGCCCCCTCAGATCCCAAGGACTTTGGGGAGGCAAGGCAGGGTCTCCTGGACATTCGTGCGACCTTGGCTGGGGCCTGAGCGAGGGGATGTGGCTATTCAGCCCTAGGATTCCGAGAGATACGATTTTCCCACGTGTGTGTGAGCACCCATGTACGTGTGTCTGTGTGTGTATTTCAGTGCTCTGGGGGCGTCGCGTGGATGTCTGTGTGCTTCCATCCGGGCAAGTGTATGTGTGTGTGTGTTAGCTAATCTGTGTGTCTGGGGAATCTTGTATGTACACAGGTGTATGTGTATCTGAGTGTGGGAGCACTTCCTGTGTGGTATGTAGTGTGTATGTGCTGTGTGTGCATGGTGTGCACAGCATGTGATCTGTTGCACTGTGTGTGCAGGAGGGACGGACAGAGGCCCGAGCTTGGGAGTTGGGAGCCTGCTCCAGGTTCAACTTTGCCGTGTGGCTGTGGGTCAGTCTGCCCCACCAAAGCCTCAGTCTCCCCATGTGGCAATAATGATGGCTGTTCAAACGGGCACAAGACTCGAGATCCCCGGCTCAGCAGCCGAGGCGGCTGGCAGTTCTGTGGGCCTGTGTGTGTTACAGGTCATCGAAACCCCGCAGGCAGTATTTTGGGCTTGGATTTGCTCCCTCCGCCCGATTTGAAAGGAAGTGGAGTTCTTGTCTCAGTGTCTGCACTCACTGTTCATTTTTTGTTTTCACAGAAATTTAAAAGATTGTGCCACTTAGACCCAAGTCCTTTTCCCAAAACTGTAATTCTACCACAGCCCTCTCTGCAGCCAGAGCTCCCTTACCAGCGCCAAGCAGTCCGGCCCCTCGAGCAGCCGGCCTGCCAAGGAGGCTCGCTGTGCTGGCCCCTAGCCTCAGGCTCTCTAACGGTGCCCCCTTCTCCCGGCTGCCTCAGGCTGCCCCAGCTCCCTGCACTCTGGCCACACTCCTGAAGCTGCCAGCCTCTCCTGGCCTCCAGGCCTGTGGCCACCCCTCTGTCTGGAATGCTATGTCCCCCACCTGGAGGCCCCAGGCGCTGTGGGGCAGTGGCTCATGGGAGGCTCCCCCCACCTCAAGTTTTGTAGGAAAGATGGTGGGGTTAGAAACGTTGCTTGCACTCTTCCGGTTTGTTTGCTGCCCTTTGTGACTCGGGGAGATCTAGTCCATTCCTGTCCCCTGCTGGGGCAGTGGTTCCAGCTGGGACACTGGTGTGACCCTGGGTGGGCTGCTCCCTTTCTCCACAGAGGGCAGGGCGCAGGGTGAGGCAGGACAAGCTCTCACTACTTCCACGCAGGCAGTCCCTGCCCCCACCTGCTCCCAGCTCCAGAAATGTTCCCCCTCCCCTCAACCTCCAAACCTAGTGGCTGGAGGACGAGGTGGCCCAGGACTGTGAGCCACTGGATTTGGTCTGGGACCTGGCAGGATCCTCAGCCTACATCTGAGCGGTGGGATGGGTCCTATCCGGCTCCGGGCTGGGGTGGAGACAGGCTGTGGGCAGGAGAAGAGAGCCTAGCCTGTCCTGGAGCTCCCTCTAGTGTCATCAGAGGGGCTTGCAGCCTGTCCTTGGTCTGGGAAGGACTGGGTTTGTCCAGACTAAGCCATCTGGCCAGCTTCCGTCTCCATCCTCATCACTGGGGGTTCACCCAGGTGGGATGTGGGGGTATGCTCTGGCTTTCTCCCTCCTTCTCAGCCCCAGCAGACACCAAGTTCTGTTGTTTCTGCCCCACAAATGCCCACCCCTGCCTCCCACCCTCCCCTGTCCTGACTCAGCCCTGTGACCTTCCCCTGGAGTGCTTCTGCCGCTGCCCTCCTGCAGTGCACTCCCACACTCCTCCCTGAGGGAACTCTGCCACATGCAGACATGACTGAGTCACCCCCTGCCCCTCCTCAACGCCCTCCATGGCTCCCCAGTGCCTCCAGGACAGAGCCGTCTCCTCGGCACCTCACAAGCTGTCCTCTGCTGACAGCCTCAGTTTTGGTCACAGCCACTCCACATTTGGGCTGCAGGTAATATTTACCCATCTGCTGTCGCTGAAGGGATGAGGTCCCTCTGACACCTGTCCCTGCCCTTGCGGGGTCTGCAGCCAGGCCACCTTCTGCCTGCTGTCTATCTGGAAAACTCCTATTCACACACCAAGGCCCGGCCTCCTTTGGGAAACAGCAATCTGGCAGCTGGCCTCTCCGTCCTTGGGGTCCCACCAGGCTCTGCACAAGCACCTCCCTGCAAAGTCTGTGTGTCTGTCTTTCCACTAGATATGAGCTTCCCAAGGGCCAGGGCTGAATGGCCCTCCTGTGTGTTCATCACCCTGCTACGTGCCCTGTCTGTGTGTGTAGGGGGTAGGGGAGTGGGAGGGGTGATGGTGTGGATTTGCTCCGTGGGGTGGGGGGAGGCAGGGGGTTCGATTATGAGGACTTTGGGTATCAGGCTCAGGAATGTGGACGTGGCCTGAGGGTACCTAGGAGTTAACAGGCAGGTGACATCATGTTGGATGCTTTCAGCTTTCATGGGGTGGGCCCCACTGGCCTTCAGTAGGTGGGGCTTGGGACGTACAGGGAAGTCCCTGAAGCGCAAAGAATGCCACTTGACTTTGGAATGTCCTGCCAGACATTTGTGTTTGGGAAGAAAAGATCTGTCTGTAAGTGTCGGAGTGAGCTTCAGTCTTGCGTGTAAATACAGAGAGCATTTTTGCATGAACGCTCTAAATTTCAACATACGCTGAATTCGCTAGAAATACGACTTCCATGTAAAGTGAAGGAAGACTGCTCTTTCTCTTGTTCGGAAGCTTCCCCAGAGTTGTCAGAATACTGGAAAATTATGTACGGAATGTCAGCGTCACCGTGGTGTTCAAGTTGCCGACTTGACATTCTCTTTATCGGTCTGCACGGCGGCTGTCGCGTTCAGGGGCTGCTATGGCGAGGCGCAAGCTTCTCGTTATTTTATTATGTCTCCTCGTGGAGTCAATAAAAGTGTTTACTCCTTGAAGTACACATCATCGTAAATTACTTTCCTTATTAGTTTGACCAAAAACTCACTTAGCTCTTCACGTGTGCCGGTCATTGTTCTAAATGCTTCACGAATAATCAATTACTCGTCCAGTCCTCACGACAACTCTGTGCAGTAATGTGCTGTGTAGAAAATAACCCCCTTTGTGTTGGGGAGCTCACTGAGACACAGACAGGTTAAGTGACTCACCCAAGGTCACACAGCTGGGAAGTGCAGAAGCCAGGATTTGAACCAGCGTCTGCGCACTCTACCACTAGCGCATAACAGCGTGCTCTGATACTTTAGTCAGAACATCAGCGTGAGTTTCTTTGGGGAGTTATATGTGTATGTATGCCACTTCGTTTGAGGGTGACAAAGGGGGGTGCAAGACATTTGTTGCCGAGGGGGATTTGAACAGGCTTAAGAATCACTGGTGGGGGGCTCACGAGAGAGCCTGGGTGTGGATATGCTAACCGAAGGAGGGACGTGTGAGAGGGGCAGGGGGCTGGGAGCAAACCACGAGACACCCAACATTTTGGAAGAAAAGAGAGCAAGGAACAGTTAGAAAAGCAGGAGGGAAACCAGGGAACAACCCTGGAGGGAGCGGCCACAGCCGGTAAGGCCTCTGGAGACCTGGGGAAGTCAGGGCTGCAGGTGGTCCCATATTTGGCCACAAGGTGGCGCGTGGCGGCTGCGGGAGGGGTTGAGGGGCGGGGCTTGGATGGGCTGGACTTGGCGCCCTTCTAATCTAGGGCGCGTTGTAAAAGCTCCCACGTTTCTGTCTGCATACCCAGAGACTCAGGGGGCTGTGGGAACCTTGCTATCCTCCTGCCCCACCCTCCCCACCCCGGGGGCTGCTTGGATCCCTTGGGAACCTCTGAAAAGCAGGATGACGAGAACTTCGCTCTGTCACTTAGGATCACTCGCAGTTCGCCTTAACCACAGGGAATGCAGTCCAAGACTCCCGGTGGATGCCTGCCACCGCGGATGGTAGTGGCCCTACAGATACTATGTTTTCTCCTGTACAGACACCCCTAGGATAACATTTAATTTTGAAACTAGGCACCGTAAGAGATTAGCAACAACAACCACGAATAAAACAGATCAGAATACACTGCAATAAAACTTGTGTGAGTGTGGTGTCTCCTTTGTAACTTCTTACTGTCTGCACTCACCCTTGAAACGACGGGAGATGACTCCATCCATGCCTAAGCGCTGAGATGAAGTGGCCTACGCAGAAGGTCATGCGGTTTGAAACTGAGGGATTCTGTATTTCTCGAATCTTCCACTTAATGTTTCTGGGCTGTGGCTGACCACAGGTAACTGAAGCTGTGAAAACAAGCCCACACATAAGGAGGACCTTCTGTGGTGGGAACTGTTATCACTCCCGTTTTACAGATGGGGACACTGAGGCCTAGAGACAAGAGTCCTGTGCTGAGGCGGCTCCGCCATCATGGTGGAACTGGGCTCAAACCCAGACAGACTGAGCTGAGGGGCCAGTGTGGCCCCCTGCTGCCCACCATGCCCACTGCTCCCTCCCTGCACGCCCACGGGCTGTTGCCCGCTCCCTCGGGCAGCGCAGGAGCTGCTCAGGTCTGCCCCTCAATGTGCTCTCGGATGTCCAGGGCACATCGCGGAGCCCTGCACAGGGCTGGGTCTCCTGAGTCTGCAGTCACTGCATTGGGCCCAACAGGGAGGGATGCACTGGCAGGGGCCGGTGGTGGGTCCAGGAAGTCCCTTCAGCACGGGACCCCCCACCCCTGGAGCAGAGGGCAGTGGGAGAATGGGCTGTTTTTTGAGGTTGTAATGCCCTTGGCACAACCTGGATCCCTGGGCCCAGGCCCCCTGAAGAATGCATCCTCTCCACCCACGTAACACTGCCCTCTGCAGCCTGGAGCGTGCAAACAGCAGGTGTAGCAGGAGACTGTGAGGTTAGATGACAAGGAGGCCTTCCAGCGGGGAGCAGGACAGCGGGCCTAGTTAGCACTGCCCTTCCCTGGGGTGGGCTGCATTGAACTATGGCCAGGTGTCTGGAGCTGCAAACAGCAGAGAAGAGCGAGGGCGAAGGGGAGAAGGGGCTGGTGGGGGAAGACGGGGGCCTTCTTCTGAGGGCTATGGTGGGAGAGGCTGTATGTGGAGGATTGGGACCAAGAGGCACAGAGAAGGAAGAGCTGCCAGACGCTGTGGATGACTGAATGTGGAGAGGGGAAGGGGGCTCTGGGCTGCAGGGTGGGGTCCCTTGTTCAGGTGGGAGCTAAGTGGGAGGAGCTGGGGTTTCTGAGCCAATCTCGGAGGTCTGGGAGGCTGCTGGTCGCTCAGGCCTGGTCTGGGGGTGGCCCAGCAAAGTGGGATAACTGAGGGCCTGGGAGTACCAGCCTCACCTGGTGAGAAGGCCCCAGGAACTGATATTTCTCTAAGCATTCTGAGGCAGCACAGCTGGGAGGTGGGGAGACAAGGGAGTGGGGGTGTTGGGAGGGACAGAGCGGTGGGCACTGAAGTGAGGTCAGACCCACAGGGGCCTTGGGGAGACTGGGAAGGTCAGACCCCTCCTCCAGAGCCCTCCTGGAGGTGGAGCAGCTTGGGAGGGCCGGGGTTGGGGGAGGAGGCAGGAGAGGAGGGAGGGAGGGGCCGGGCCTCTGTCCACGGCATTAGTGCTGGTTGGAGGGAGAGGGGGGTGCGCCGGCCAGGCCGCCTGTTCCCACAGCAGCGGAGCAGAGCGCGCTACCATGGCGCCGGCTGGCCTGGGGTCCCAGGACTCTGGGCGCTCAGCCCCTCTCTTGCTGCTGCTGCTGCTGCTGCTGCTGCTCAGGGCCCCTGCCCTCGCCCTCCTGGCCGGTGAGTTGGGGCACGAGCCGTGGGGGGAGGCCTGGGGCAGGGCCTGTCTCCCACAGCAGACACCCCAGGCCCTGGGGCTCTCCCTGTGGGTACCGGCCCCACAGTAGGGCTGGGGAGCAGGCCTGAGTCATGGGGTGGGGGCCTTCCATCGCCGTGGGCTGTGGAACTCGTGTGGAGGCGAGTGTGTCCTGGACTCGGGGGCTGCTGCGTGTCGGGGGCTTTGTGAGGGGCGTGTGGGCCGGCTGTGATCTGGGTGCCGGGTGGCCTGTGAGTCCTGGGAGGGGTGCTGGGGCTGGGGACGGCTGGGCTGTGGGGCCTGCACTGGGCTGCGGTGCGCAGGTGGGGTGTGTTAAAGTTGTGGAGCAGGATGAGTTGTCCCGGGTGAGACCGCGCTGCTGCGTTGGAGGCTTCCTGAGTGTGGAGGACGGTGTCCCAGCGTGAGCTGGGGGTGGGGGGCAAGTTGTCGGGTGGGCTGAGCTGTGTCATGGGAACCCGGGTGGGGGCAGCAGGCCCCGGCCCAGTGGACTGGGCTGAAGAAGGGAAAGGCCCAGAGGGGGCCGATGTCTGCTTGTATCCCCCTACTTGTGGCCCAGCCCTGCCTGCCCTGGGGGGCTGCAGGTGCTCTGGGGGCCCCAGGGACTGGCATTCCCAAATGGAGCTGAAAGGGCTTCCCAAAGCCAGACCCCATTCACCAAGCAGTTTTGCTTTTGTCCAAGTGGATTCACGTGTGTGCGCGCGCAGGCCTGGAATTCTTCCTGGGGGATCTGGGGGGCGCTTTGTCTCGGTCGCTATGGCTACTGGGGCCAAGCTTGGGAAGTCCCCTGCCCCTGTCCCCACTGGAGGAGGGAACCAAGGAGGCGGGTGGCCTGGGCTCCACCATGGCTGGGGGAACCCCCACCTCCTCAGACTCCTAGGGTGGGGGGTCAAGTCCTCCTACACCCCTTTCTTTGGCCTCTCATGGGATCTGGTTCACAAAGCCTTCGTGCCCCACTCACCACAGGGCCCACGAGGAGGATGAGGGCTCCATTTTGCAGTGGAGGAAACCAAGGCTCAGGGAGGGCTGGGGGCTTGGGGGCGGCCCCCCCCAGCAAATCTGGGGCCCATGAGAGGAGCTGGAGCCTGCACTCTGCACCAAGGGATGAGAAAGCCTGGTCCGTAGGTCTGGTGACCATCCCCTGTGCTACAGTGTGCACACACGTGTACACACACATGCACAGCTGTGCCCACACTCAAATCACAGCTGTGCACACATACCACACCTGCACACGGGTGTGGCATGCACAAGGGCGCACACCAACCTGAACCAGTGTCCACGGGCACCACGCACACACGCACCTACGCGCTTACAAGTGCCTGCACCACCAGTGTGCGTTCCTCGACGCACGTGTGTTCTCACGTAAATGCACGTCCACGTGAGCGCTGAGGCAGAGTGAGCACAGAGTGGATCGATGCCACAGAAGCAAACGGACTCAGGCAGACACACTCACCCCACACGGCCCCCCTGGGGTCTCTCCAAGGGCAGCCTCTCCCCTGTGGTTTCTGCGCGGGGGACCCCTCCCAGGCGGGGGGTCACTGCAGGTGTGAGCATTTCTGACACCGGTGCCCCAGGCCTGGCTGCCAGGAGGCACGGGCCCAGACAGCATCACTCAGAAAGCTCCATCCCATAGGGCACGGCGTTCTGCAGGCTGGGGGCACCCGCCTGCCCCGCACTCAACCCTCCACCCCAGCCGGCTCTGCCGCAAAGGCCCCACTGGTTGCTAGGAGGGGACCAGGCATCTTGGAGCACAATGGCGAGTGCTGGGCTCTCAAACCCCTCCTGCGCCCCGAACAGAGCCCAGCTGACAAAGGGGCAGCAGTCCCGTCCTGAGTCAGCCCCTCCCGCTTCCAGAGATGGGAGGGGGCCTGAGGAACAGTCGGTGTTTGCCCCCCACTGAAGTGTGGCGACCAATGAACGGACGAGGCTGTGTGCTGTGGCCAGTGCAGCGCTGCTGGACCAACTGACCGACCGAATCCGATTCGCGCCTCAGCCCTGCTCTGCGACGCCTGAGGTTTGCAGAGGCGGCAAGCGAGGCCCAGGGAACAGCCATGCCTTGCCCAGAGTCGCAGAGCTGAGTGGCAGGGCCAGGATGTCACCTCGGACTGCAGTCCTAGCCAGTGCAAAGTCACATCTCTGTGCCCGTGTCTGAAGGGGCCACCCCGGCTACCCCCAAGGTCTGAGGGGAACAGGCCTGGTCCTCCCATTTAGGTCTGGTGGGGAATCCCCTTTCAAAGGAAACCTGAGACAGAAGACAGAAGCCCGGTCGTAGTTAAAATCGAAATAATTGCTGGCGGCCAACTGGGCGGCAGGAGGGGACCCACCCGCTCCCTCGGACCCTCGCTGTGGGGGTGCCTCCCGGCAGCTGCTGTGGGGCCGTGGTTTGGAAACGCGGGGGCGCTCTGTGCCATGCACGCCGCAGGCTGAGGAGCCCTGGCAGTGACTGCTGTGGCCCCGGGCATCAAGACTATGCCTTTTCACCTCGGGGTAAACATTTGTAAGAGTTTTCCAAACCTTCCCATCCTGCACTGGGACTCAGCCCCAGCCCTGCGGCCTGCGGACCTGAGTCGAGCGTTTCCCTTCTCCAGGAGCTCCCACGTCTGCCAGGTCGTGGGTCACTTCTTTCTAAAATGTTTTCTCCCTGTGACTTGTAGATGAAATCTTTTGTTTTAAAGGGGTCACACTGGTTAACACAATCATATACGTTCCAGGGTGCAGTTCTATGATACTCCAGCTGCACAATGCACTGCATGCCCACCACCCAAAGTCACTGGGTCGTTTCTTAAAATTATCCTCTCTTGCCTCATCAAGACAAGAGGTGCCCCCAACTCCCCCTCAGGAAACAGCGCTGAAAGGCATCACAGGCCGGTTAGCGGCGCCCCGAAGATTATTACCAAGCACCACACCGAGCGAGAGAGGTTGAAGCCGGGCGGGCCTGCTACCCACTGGATTCCAGGCGGACGTGGAGGATGGCCCGCTCTGCCAGGCAGATGCCCAAGCAGGCCTTCAGAGCCCCTGCCGGGGCCCTGGGGAACAGGGCGGACGCGGCGTGTTGAGGGCGCAGTGGGGGTTCCACCTGCACGGGGAGACGTGTGGACCTCTCACAAATCTGCGGAGGATAGATGTGCTTTTTAGTTGAGGGATGATCCTGGGCAGGTTTGTGAACTCTGAATTAGAAACAGTTTTCTTTAACAGCACCCATGTCTTCCGGTTTAACTCAATGCAACAATGTAACAATAGACATGATGTGTGTAGGGCAGCCCACGGCACAGAGACACACTCAGGAAACAGCGGCTGGTGTTGAAAACCTGTCCCCTCCTCACAGGAGATTCCCTTCCTTTCCCGACAGCGAGTTCTGGGCCTTCTCTGGGCTGGGCGGCAGGTCCAAGGGGAGGGGCAATGTTAGTTAATCCCTCCCCTGCCAGGTCATCCCAGGCAGCCTGAGAGGTCAGGAGGGATTTGTAAAGATAAGCACAGGCCCCTCGTCACCCTGGCAACAGGCCCCACCCCTCCAGCCTGGCCCCTGGGAGGGCCCTTCCTCTGCCCTTACCTCTCCTCTCCTCAGGCCTGGGCTGGCTGGGCCTGCTGGCCTTGCTCCTGGGAGACACAAAACCCAAGGTCAGCAGTTCCCGAGCCTTGACATACAAAGGAATCCCCAGGGAGTTTGTTGCAATGCAGATTCTCGGGCCCTGGGCCCAGTGGTTCTGAATCTCTAAGCCTGGAGTGGGGCCCAGGAATGGGTATTCTTAATGCAAGCAGAGCTGGGCTGGGTTCTGGAAACCAACTGGAGGCTCTGCAGCAGGGAGACCTGGGTTTGGCTTCCAGCCCCTCACAGGCTGTGGGCCTGTGCTTTGTCCCCCAGCCTCACCTTCCTCACCTGTGGCCCAGACAGAAGAGTACCCCCACCTCCTTAGGTAGGTTTGAGGGTTATATGAGATGACGCATGCAGGCTTTGGGGGCTCTTGCATGCCTCCCAGGACAGGCAGCTCCCTCCCTCTCCTCCTGGTTCTGATGAGAACGCCTCCCTCCCAGGTGGCAGGACTCATCTCCTGGGGCTCTGTCACTTAGGGCCACAGCTCACTTGCACCCACCTTCCCCACTCCCACTGGTGCTGTACAGCCAGCCTGGTCCTGTTGCTCTGAAATGGAGAGATCTGAACCAGGAGCAAAGCTCCAGATTGGGGTGGGGTCCCCTGGGCCACTCGGACGAGGGGCTGCACCAAGTCGGGATTAATCACAGGACCCAGCAGTCAGGCCTTTCACAGGGGGCTCTGATTCCCATGCTCTTTCTCCTGAGCTGGGCTGGGTCAAAGGACCCGGGTTACAATGGCCAGTGTCCTCACCGAGGGCCCACTGGGTGCCAGGGTTGCACTCAGGTCACCTCAGTGACTCCTTACAACACCCCATGAGGTGGGCACCGTTTGCACCCCAAGTGGGGTCTTTCTGATGCCCGAACCTGTTCCTTATGTGAGGGAGCTTGATTCCCCCATCCCTGTCAGATCTTCTACCCATGCCAGGCACAGCATCCAGCCCTGGGGGACGCAGCCGCCGGAGTGGGGGAAAGAAAGAAGGGCTGCCCACCAGCCCTTCGGAGCGGCTCAGACCCTCCCCGCCCTCGCCCCTGTGAGCCCTGAGCTGTGCAGAGGAAAGGTGGGCAGAGAGCATCTGTGGACCCCACGGCTCTAAGTGGTCATCTGGTTCAACAGCATTTGCGACCCTCTGCCCCCCCTGCCATGTGCCCGGCCCTGGGTGGGCACTGAACCCCCAAGTGTGGGTCTGGGTGTCAGTGAGCTGTGCTGAGCTGTACCAGGTGCTCTGGGGTGGGGTGGCAGCTGGGTTCTCCCCGAGTCTATGTGTCAGTCAGTATTCCCAGCCCCCTGTCCCCATGGTGCCTGGCCTGGGCTGGGGGGTGGGGCCGGCTGGTGGACAGCCCTGCCTGGTGGAATGTGCATGACGCCTGAGAGGCGGCCAAGCCTTATCTGGGGGTCTTCACCAGGGTGGGGGAGGGGAAGTGCAGGGCCTGGTTAGTGTCTAGATGACAACTTGATGGGAGAAGGGCCACCTCTCAGAGCCCCAGGTCGGGGTGGGGGGGACCCTTCCTATAGGCGGCTCCCCCTCCCCCATCACGTACTGCATTTCTACCAGTGAGCATGTGACTGCAGCACCTGAAGCTCTGAGTCCTAACCAATCCTACTATGATGCTGAGGCTTCTCTCATCTCCTCTCCGGACTGGGGACCAGAGCTCCATAAGAGAGTGGCTAGCCCGAGGCCTGGGAGCTGGCTCTTGAGCTGGGCTCTAATTCAGGGCTGTTTTTCTCCAAGGCCCAAGTTCTTACCCCAGAATTACACAGGCAGGCGGGGAGGCAGGGAGGGAGGGAGGCTAGCTCTCAACCTGGCTGGACTTCCAGATCAGCAGGTGACCCTCTAGCAGAGGGAGCTCAGCACGGTGCAGGCCGCACGGGGCCAGGGCCAGGGTTCAGTTCCCAGGTCTCAGTACCTGTCCTGGGCCCAGTAACCCTGGCCGGGCTGGCTGCTCGTGCAGTGGTGGACGGGGCACAATGAGGGCCAGGGACCATGTGAGAAGCTCCCGGGGCAGTGGGGTGGGGAGAAGGGCCTTTGAAGTCCTTCATCTTCAATTTCACGCAGGGATGGAGTTACCAGACCCCCAGCTGGAGTGGGGGAGGGGGCAGTGGGAAGAGCCCCTCCTGGGCCTTCTGGGAGCGGGTAGGCCATAGGTGGGAGACCGAAGGAGACCCCTGCCCGGTGGGACTGAAAGAAGTGGGCAGGCCTGGGAGGCTGTGCAGCACTGACTTGCTGTGTGGTCTCAGGCAGGAGCTCCCTTCCCTTCCCGGGTATCCATCTGCCCTCTTGTAACACGGGCTTGCCAGGGCCCCTCAAGAGAGGCTTTGCAGGGATGTGATGAGCCAGGGAGGGCTCCACGATCTGGAGCAGGGGGCCCGGCATCCCAGCTCCCACTTCTCTGCCATGGAGGCGGCCCTGAAATGCCCCAGTTCCTCGTGTAGACGTGGGCAGCATTCTGGGCCCTGGCTGGTCGGCCCTGGCCCACCCTCCATCCTGCAGAGTGTGGGCAGACCCCTGCCGCCCTCTGGCTCTGGGGTCTGGGGATGGTGAGTGTGGGGAGGGATGTCTGGCAGCCCCTGGCCACCCCGTCTCGTCTCTCTGCAGGAACGGTAACTGCACAGACCTCGAGTGCCTGTGCCTCAGACCCATGTGCTCCAGGGACCGAGTGCCAGGCCACTGGGAGCGGCGGCTACACCTGTGGGCCTACGGAGCCCCGGGGCTGTGCCACCCAGCCCTGCCACCACGGTGCTCTGTGTGTGCCCGAGGGTCCAGATCCTGGTGACTTCCGCTGCTACTGTGTGCCCGGGTTCCAGGGCCCACGCTGCGAGCTGGACATCGATGAGTGCGCGTCCCGGCCCTGCCACCACGGGGCCACTTGCCACAACCTGGCCGATCGCTACGAGTGCCACTGTCCCCTCGACTATTCAGGTAACGGCCCCGACTATGCCCGGAGGTCTGTAATGTTGCTGCCGTCAGCAGCTCAGAGTACGAAGTCACGAATTCAGCTTTGGCTTTAGTATAGACACCCCCTGTCCCCCCCCCCCACCTTCTAGACACCCTGGCAACTCTCCGGTTCAGCTGCTCTAGGTCTTGCTACAGAGCTAACGCCTCTCGGGCTGACCTGGCGGCTCTGGATGAGAGTGCGAATGGGTAGGTGCTGGTACGAAGCCTGACACAAAACGGGCACTGGACACGTGTCAGCGCAGTCCCTTCTAGAGTTCCGTATGCGCTGGGAGTGGAGCCACCCCTCAGGCGGGATGGGAGTGCAGGTGTGCCTGGCTTGTGTGCACACCTAGACAGTGTTTCTCACGTCTACGCACTCCAGACCTGTGTCAGGCTGTGGTGGAGACACCACTGGCTCAGCGGATGATTTTAGGGTGCAAATACCCCAGTCCAGTTTGGGCTGTAATGGTGGTCTTGTGCACACTGTAAGGCAGACGGACCCCCACGGCCCCTGTGGTCTCCAGTGGGAAGTGGTCAATAATGTATATCCAATGGCTGGCACTGAGGGAACCTAGTTCCCACCTCCAGAGGTTGGCCCTGTCCCAGTCCCATCCGTGCTCCAAGGCCAAAGCCATCAGAGTGACTTCCGAGAAACCGGGAAGGAGGGTGCCACTGGGGACAGGTCTGAAAGGTGGCCGGGTCTAGGGCAGCTGGGAGCCTTGCATTACAGACACCTTGGCTTCAGACAACTCTCTCTGAGGACAGAGGGCAGTGTGAGGTCACCTCAGAGCAAGGGGCACAGACTGGGGGGCAGGGCTCCAAGGCATGTGCTTACAATGGAGAGGTAGGTCTCGGCACACATGAAAACGGGCTCTGAAAACGGGCTGCGTGTGTCTTTCTCATCATCTGAGGGCCTCGGTGTCTGGGTAGGTGAGTTGTGTGGTGCGAGTGAGGCCACGTAAAGGGTCTGTGTGTCTGCCAGTGTGTGGGGGTGCCTGGGCTCCTGGAATGCCTCTGTGCTCACATGCCGAGTGTGTGAGGGCCAGCAGGTGTGTGCGCGGGTGTGTGGTGCTCAGACGCTCTGGAGAATGCTTTCTGGGTGAGATGTGAGTGGGGGCAGTGTCGGTGTGACTCACTTCTCTGCCGCTCCTTCCGTTCCCAGCCAGGCGGGGGAGGCTGGGATTCCAGGCGGCCTGGGCCTGGCTCCCCCTGGCACAGAGGGTGGGAGTGGGGCCAGGGCAGGAGGAGTGCGGGGTCACAGGAAGGAGGGGCTGTGTTTTGTGCTCACTGAGCCGGGAAGGGGGTAAGGTTCCTGCTGGAGCCAGCTGGGCCCCTGGTCCCCATGACCGATCCCACGTAGGCGGCAGGGGCAGGGCCACTGGAGTCTATAGTGACATGTGGGCTCCACAATGAAGTCAGCAGTACACTGGGATTTCCACACTGGGATGGACTCCACAGCCCCCATCCCCGGAGAGCTGCCCAACCCTCTGGGTGTTGCCCAGGACTGAGAGGGTTCCTGGGACTCAAACTTGCAGTTTTAAAAGCAAGACAATGCAGACAAAACCAGGAGTTGCTTACCCTACTGCAGCATCTCCTGCTGGGCTATGTCCCTCTCTGGGGTCCGTCCTTACACCCTCTTCAAAGCCAGCGGAGTGAGCCTTAAAAAATGCAAATAGAACCATGTAACTTGGCTGCTCAACACGTTTAGGATAAGCCCAGACTGTGCCACCTGGCCCTCCCAGGCCCGGCCACCCCACCCCTGGCGCACCTCCTGCACTCTCCCCTGAGCCCTCTGGCTTCCTGCGCCCTGCCTGGGGCATCCTGCCCACCCCCAAGCAGCTCTTAAACAACAAACAGTCTCTCTTGAACCCAACTGCTCAAACAGCCCCTATCCTAGTGGTTTAGAAAGCTCTCCCACTCCCCTGCCCACCCCTCCCCAGCCACCTCAGTCCCTCAAAAGGCTCTTTTTCCACAGAGCTTTCCCTGACTCCCAGTTCCCCAGGCCAAGACCCTGGCTCTTGCTTTCACAGAATCGAGTACTTTCTCATTGTTGAGCTTATCAAAATTAAAAATCAGTCCTCATTTAGTTAACATCGACTTAAAGCCCATCCCCCGGGTTAGATAACTGTGGGTTCAGGGGAGCTGGGGTGTCTGTCTGTCTTGTTTCTACCCCATTACCACTGTTGGCGTGAGAAACACCTGCTGGGGGTGAATGAACGAGCAGGTTCTCTCGGTGGCTCTCACCTTCCGCTCCGTGTAACGAACTGGTTCGAGTAGGCCTCACTCGGCCTCTTTCTCACTCCCTCTGGGTGACCTGCCTCTGTCCTTATCTCCGGCCCCGTCCAGGCGTGAATTGCGAAGTGGAGGTGGACGAGTGCGCCTCCGCGCCCTGTCTGCACGGGGGCTTGTGCCTAGACGGCGTGGGCTCCTACCGCTGCGTGTGCAGGCCGGGTTACGGGGGCGCTAGCTGCCAGCTGGACCTGGACGAGTGCCAGACCCAGCCGTGCGAGCACGGGGGCATGTGCCACGACCTGGTCAACGGGTGAGCGTGCGGTGCCCCGGTGCGCGAAGGCGGGAAGGCGGGAAGGCTGCGCAGTGGGCTGGGGACTCGGTGGAGGCAGGGAGCTGCAGGTGAGTGCGTGCCTGCTCCAGGTTCCGGTGTGACTGCGCAGACACTGGCTACGAGGGCGTGCGCTGCGAGCAGGAGGTGCTGGAATGCGCGTCGATGCCCTGCGTGCACAATGCCTCCTGCCTCGAGGGTCTTGGGAGCTTCCGCTGCCTCTGCTGGCCAGGTGCGTGTGTGCGTGAGTGT
This sequence comes from Tonatia bakeri, assembly GCA_004024845.1. NCBI lineage: Eukaryota > Metazoa > Chordata > Mammalia > Chiroptera > Phyllostomidae > Tonatia > Tonatia bakeri. The sequence continues at coordinate 246,058 of PVIA01000947.1, read as the reverse complement.
ACGGGTGACGGCGCATGCGCAGGCTGGAGCGCCGGCGAGGCCTGGGGAGGTGGGATCCCTGTGCACCTGTGCACATGCGCGGTCCGTGGACCAAGTTTCCTGATCTGAAAAATGGGGCTAATCATAGCACCTGCCCCCGGGGTTGCTGTGAGACAGTACAGGTGTAATGCCCACGGAGCCTTGGCATGCGGCCTGGCACGTGCCGTCTCTCACTTCTGGTAATATTAGTAAGATGATGCTGAGCTGATTAAGGCTGGTATGGTCATCCCTGCCCCACTCGATGAGTCTCCCTATCTTCTGGGATGTGGGAACATATTCTGAGCTGTTGTCGCAACTTGGCCTTGGGCTGGCCTGGCATCTGTGGGGCGGGGCTGGGGCGCTGCCTGAGGGCTCCATGTGACCTGACGTCTACGTGTATGTGCCCCCAGGCTACAGCGGCGACCAGTGCGAGGTGGACGAGGACGAGTGTGCGGCAGGCCCCTGCCAGAACGGGGGCCAGTGCCTGCCGCGCTCGGACCCGGCCCTCTACGGGGGTGCCCAGGCCGCCTTCCCCGGCACCTTCAGCTTCCGCCATGCTGCCGGCTTCCTATGCCGCTGCCCCCCGGGCTTTGAGGGTGAGCTCCCCAACCCCTCCCAGGGCAGCAGGTCAGCCCGTGTCCAGAGGCACCGGTGGGCAGGGGTGGGGGGAATGCTGGGTCAGGTTCAAGTGCCTCTCTTTGGGGCTCAGTCTCTCCAGCTATAAGACGGGGCCCTCCAGGTCCAGTCTGGCTCTGAGGGCACAGGTGGGAACCACGGCTGGGTCTCTTGCAGGGGACGACTGCGGCGTGGACGTGGACGAGTGTGCTTCAGGGCCATGCCTCAGTGGAGGCCGCTGCCAGGACCTGCCCAATGGCTTTCAGTGTCACTGTCCAGAGGGCTACACAGGTGCTGGGGTGGGGTGGGCACTGGGGCAGGGCAAGGTTGGAGCCGTTGGGTCTGGGGTGAGAAGGTTCCTCTGGCTGATGTGTGGAGGCAGGACTGATGGGGTATGAGATTAGAGAGGAAGTGGTCACAGTGGCCCAGGTAAGAGCCAAGTTGGGACAGAGCTGGGCTGTGGAGGTGGGAGTGGAGGTAACCAGTCAGGCTGAGAAAGATTCAGGAGGGACACTGCACAGGTCCTGAGGGTTATCCAGGTGTGACTGGAAGGTGTCACAGGTGCCAGCTGGATTTCTGTCCTGGGTGATGTTGGGATCAGCCTTGTCCACACTGAGGCAGAGTGTCTGAGGAACACCCCCAGCAGGAGCCTGGGTGGGGGCTGCTGGACAGTCTGGGGCCCAGGGGTGTGACCTGGGCTGGGGTCAGAGATGGGGGTCAGGAGGCTGGGGTCTGAGACTGGGTAGCCCAGGTCATCTAGGAGAAAGTATGGTGTGATGGGCAAAGAGAACTCCAGACACCTGAAATCAAGGGTTGGGCAGAGGTCTAGGGGGCCTATAGGAAGGACAGAGGCACTTGGGTCAGGGCAGAGAAGGCAAAGTGGGGGACATTACGGATGGCTGGGGGCATCATCTGCAGGAGGAGGAGCTTGACCTTTGAGGACCTGGGGCCTGTTAAGCAGGAGCTGTAGGGACGGAGAACGTCTCTCTGCCTTGGGTGCAGCAGATGCACGGACACACAGACACCTTCCCATGAGGACACTGTTGAACCCAAGGCACTTCTCACTCACTGGGGGTCTTCAGTCCCGTTGAAATGCCTGTGACACTCCCCCCGTACTGCCCACATCCCTGTGTGGGCGCACTGCCTGCTCAGCCAGGCAGGGCTTCTGGGTGCAGGCTCCCATGCCCAGGGGGAGGGGTGGCGATTGCCACCATCCCCTCTACGCTTTGCCCACCCACAGGCACTGGGACTCAGTGTCTCCACCCTTGGGTGGCCCCTCTTCTGCTCCCGTGGGCTGTGGTTCCCGAGTCCTGCCTTGCGAATACCTGGTGCACAGTGGGCCCACCAGACATGCCCTGTCTTTGAAGAGTGTTCCCTGTGCATTTTGTTGCTGCCTCCCCACAGCCCCGTGAGGTGGGGGTTTCAATCCCCTTCTTAAGGATGGGGCCACAGAGGCTTTAGAGAGGGGGTGTCATCCTCTCAGATTCCCCAGCGTCAGCAGGAGCTGAGCTCAGCTGATGGCTGACAGCGAGGTCAGAGACCAGGAGGGGGAACCCCAGCTGTGGGTCTGGGCTCCTTGCCACTGTCCATCCCCATCCTCCCTTTGGGTCGAGCTTGGCATGGGGGAGGCCAGAGCCCGGCATTCCTGAGTCGGCCCTGAAGGAGGCGGCCAGCCTAGGTGGGGAGCTCTGCTCCCCAGCTGCAGTGCCCGCCCAGCACTCTCAGACATCTGGGGAAGTGCGATGGGGCCGTGGGCTCCGTGGATCTTCCTGGGGGGCCTGTGGCTCCTGGCAGGTATGGAGAATGCTGGCTTTGGGCAGGGGGAGGTGGAGCTCGCTGTCCTTGGAAGGAGACTGCTCTGTTTGTGGGCTGACTGGTGGCTTCTTTGGGCCTGAGTTCCTCCAGCTGGGATATAGGAGCGGGCTGGCCTTGGGGTTTTGTGGGGACTCTGGCTGAGCTGGGGTTAGGCTGTGAGTCCAGAGCACGTGGTGTGTGAGCTCTCGGAGGGAAGGGTGAGGCAGCCCCTTCGCAGCCTGTGTGGGGACCCTAGGGCAGAGGTACTGGGGAGTTAGAGCCTGGGGGCTGCTAGGAGCACCACAGGTGCATATACCCACCTCCACCCACTCCTCCATGTCATCACTCTGCCCACAAAAGCCACACTGGGCCCCTGCTGGTGCCAGTGCTGTACTCAGGCTCCTGGGGGAGAGTTCAGCTGCGCAAACAGATACTTTCCATACAGGGTGCCGGGGCACTGTGCCTGGAAGTGGGCAAGGAGTTGGGAGTGACACATAGCATGGGGCTGGGAGTCAGAGGCAGCCTCCTAGGGGATTGGCCCTTTGAATTTGGGCTTTGTAGGATAAGTAGGAGTTTGAAAGGCAGGGTGAGGGAGGATGAGGCATTCTAAGCAGAGGGAACAGCATGAGCAAAGCCCCAGAGACAGGACTTTCCAGGAAAAGCTTGGAGGAACAGGCAGTTCAAGGTTTGTAGGGAGTAGGATTGAGACTGGAGTGACTGGCAGCATCCCACTCATGGGGAATCTCCGATGCCAGGGTGAGTGATCGGACCTTAAGCAGCAGAGGAACCTGGCCAGGTGATCTTTAGAAACAGATCTCTGTCTGCCTATAGGGATGGATGGTGGGGGCGGGGTTCTGAAGGCAGGCAGACTGGAGGAAGCCAGGCTGTGGTCCAGAGAGCAGGTGAGGAAGGGGAGGTGCGGTGGGAGAAAAGGCACATTGGAGAGGATTTAGGAGCTTGAATTCACAGAGCATGGGGACTTGCTGGACAGAGCAGAGAAAGGGGTGTCATGGGTTTCAGCCTCTGGGGACTTCAGGGACCATGAAAAACCTGTTGGGAATTGGGAATTGGTTTGGTTGACAGGTACTGAGGTCCCAGTCCCAAGAGGCATGCAAGCTCTGGGGCGAGACTGTGGCTCTGGCCTTGGGTGCTGAGCTGTGGCCTCGTCTCTCTCCGAAGGCCTGACATGCCAGGAGGATGTGGACGAATGCCTGTCAGAGCCCTGCCTCCACGGCGGGGCCTGCGAGGACACTGTGGCGGGCTACCTCTGCCGCTGCCCCGAGGCCTGGGGCGGGCGTGACTGTTCTGTGCAGCTCACCGGCTGCCAGGGCCATACTTGCCCACCGGCTGCGACCTGTACCCCTACCTTTGAGTCTGGGGTCCACAGCTACATCTGCCACTGCCCGCCTGGTACCCACGGACCTTCATGTGGCCAGAACACCACCTTCTCTGTGGTGGCCGGGAACCCTGTGCGGGTATCAGTGCCAGCCGGTGTCCGCTTGGGTCTGGCACTGACATTTCGCACCACACTGCCTGCTGGTACCTTGGCCACTCGCACTGACACACAGGACAGCTTGAAGCTGGAGCTGGCTCTGGCAGCGGCCACACTTCAGGCCACACTCTGGAGCCACGGCGATGCTGTACTTGTCCTGAGGCTGCCAGACCTGTCCCTAAATGATGGCCAGTGGCACCGAGTGGAGGTGACGCTTGGCCTCAGGATCCTGGAGCTGCGGCTCTGGCACCAGGGCTGCCCTGCCCAGCTCTGCATGGCCTCCAGTTCTGTGGCCCCGGCTCCTACCACCTCCGCTGCCATGCCACCTGCCGGGTGCTGCTCTGTGCAGCTAGGCGGTGCGGCCTTTGCGGGCTGCCTGCAGGATGTGCATGTGGATGGGCACCTCCTGCTGCCTGGAGGTCTCGGGGAAAATGTCCTCCTGGGCTGCAAGCGCCGTGAGCAGTGTCAGCCTCTGCCCTGCACCCACGGCGGGGCCTGCACGGACCTGTGGACCCACTTTCACTGCGACTGCCCCCGGCCCTACATTGGTCCCACATGCGCTAACGGTGAGAAGCAAGCCAAGTGGGCCCCTGGGCTGCCTCCCCCAGCCCACAGGCCTCACGCCCGGCACCTTCTCTTCCTGCAGAGGTTCCTGCTGCCACGTTCGGCCTGGGGGGCTCCCTGAGCTCTGCTTCCTTCCTGGTCCACCAGCTGCCAGGCCCCAACCTCACTGTGTCCTTCCTCCTCCGCACTCGGGAGCCCACTGGCCTGCTGCTCCAGCTTGCCAACGACTCGGCAGCTACCCTGACCGTGTTCCTGAGCAAGGGCCAGGTCCGGGCCGAGGCACTGGGCAGTCCCGCTCTGGTGCTCCCCGGGCCCTGGGACGACGGGCTCCGCCGCCTTGTGACGCTCAGCTTCGGGTCCGACCAGCTGCAGGGCTGGGTGCAGCAGGTGCATGTAGGCGGGCGACACCCCCCTGCCGACGCCCAGCCCTGGGGGGGGCCCTTCCGAGGCTGCCTCCAGGACCTGCGACTCAACGGCCTCCACCTCCCCTTCTTTCCACCGCCACTGGGGAACTCAAGCCAGCCCAGGGAGCTGGGGAGCAGGCAGTCCTGGAACCTCACCATGGGCTGCGTCTCCGAGGACACGTGCAGTGTGAGTGCCCTGCGTCTCAGGCCGTGTGTCTTTCTCCTGGTGAGGAAAGCACCCTGCCCCAGGTCCCCCATAAGAGAGTGGCAGCAGTGAAGGACCCCTCTCATGCTCATCTGCTCTCTGGCCCAGCTGCCCTTGCCCTCTGGTGGTCCCCAGGCCTCCCGCCCAGTCCTGGTCTGAGGCAGACACCCCGAGCCAGTCAGGGGCTGGCTGTCTAAACCTGCATGCAGGAAATGTTGAGGGAGGGGGACAGGGCCCCTTGGCTCTCGAGCAGAGCACCAGCCTGGAAGTGGAAGAGCCTGAGTGTGGACTCTGGCTCCTGCATTTGCTGGCTGAGTGACTCAGGTGGGCGGCTTCTCCGTGTGCCTCAGTTCCCTGGTTCTGGAAAATGGGGGCGAGAGTGGCTTCCTCTCTGTTTGTCTGTGAGGCGGTAACACGTCCAAGAGCAGGTGCTCACCTGAGAACCACTGCAGGGATGGCTGTGGTGGGGTGGTGCCTCAGCAGGCTCCGGCCAACCCCTGTCCTGACTCTCCTGCAGCCTGACCCCTGTCTCAATGGTGGGACTTGCCTGGTCACCTGGAATGACTTCCACTGCACCTGCCCTGCCAACTTTACAGGGCCCACGTGTGCCCAGCAGCTGTGGTGTCCTAGCCAGCCCTGCGTCCCACCTGCCACCTGTGAGGAGGTCCCTGATGGCTTTGTCTGTGAGTGTGTGCCCTGGGCAGCCCAAGTGCTGGATCCTGGACAGCAAGCTGAGTTAGATCCCACCCCTAACCTCAAGGCTCAGAGAAGAGCAGGATGCCAACAGTTTCAGCCCAGTGTAGCTGGGCCACCACACCCAGAGGGACAGGCTTTCTGGAGGAACAGAGCATTCATTCACCTGTGCTCCCTGTCCCCGCAGGTGTGGCGGAAGCCACATTCCGAGAGGGCCCTCCGGTCGCATTCAGCAGACACAATGCATCTGCGGAGCGAGAACTCAGTGGTCTCTCGCTCGCTTTCCGCACGCGCGATCCTGAGGCCGGGCTCCTGCGTGCCACCGCGGGCGCCCTCGCCGCTGTCTGGCTGGCCATAAGCAACGGCTCGCTGGTGGCTGGCGTGCGCAGTGGCCGCGGCCTGCCGAGTGCGGTGCTGCCCGCACCCAGGCCGCACGTGGCTGATGGCGCCTGGCACCGTGTGAGCCTGGCCATGGAGCGCCCCGCAGCCCCTGCATCGCGCTGGCTGCTGTGGCTGGACGGCGCGGCGACGCCCCTGGAGCTGCATGGCCTGGCCGGAGACCTGTCCTTCCTGCGCGGCCCGGGCGCAGCGCGTGTCCTACTGGCGGAGAACTTCACCGGCTGCCTGGGCCAGGTGGCACTCGGAGGCCTCCCGCTGCCCCTGGCGAGCCCGCGCTCCGGAGCCACCCCTGGGTCCCCAGGGCGCTTCTCCGCCTGGCCCGGAGCGCCAGCCCCGCACCTCGGCTGCCGCGGCGAGCCCGTGTGCATCTCTTCGCCCTGCCTGCACGGGGGCGCCTGCCGCGACCTCTTTGACGCCTTCGCCTGTGCCTGCGCCCCGGGCTGGGAGGGCCCGCTCTGTGAGATCCGCGCCGACCCGTGCCGCTCGGCTCCCTGCGTCCGCGGCCGCTGCCAGGCGCACCCTGACGGCCACTTCGAGTGCCACTGCCCGCCGGGCTTCGCGGGAGCGCGCTGCAGGTGCGGGGGCCGGGTCGGCCGGGTTCCGTGGGTTGGCGGGTGACTGGAGCGGGCATATGTTTGCTGGTGAGAGGCCAGCGGGGAGCGGTGGACCAGGGTCGGGCAGAGGCCTGCCCCTTCTCTCCTCTGGGCCTGCGTGCCCTCACTGTGAACGGGAGCCACAGCCCCTAGACTTGCCAGATAAGATACAGGCCACCCAGATAAATTTGGATATCGGATAACAGCTTCTGGTCTGGGTGTGGGGGTGGGGGAACCCAGAGCTGGTCTTGGAAGGAAACCTTGGCTTAGGCTTTCCTGCCCAGCCACCCCCACTGGTGTTCACTTGCGTCAGTCCTTCGGGTGGGGGCAGTGAGATAGTCCCCTATTCATTCTGGTGCTGACACCCACTCTCTTTGGAGCCACACTTATGGAAGGTTGTCAGCGTAGGGTGACTTCCCCATCTCTCCCCGACACCCTGCCCCCCAAATATGAGGCCCAAGTTTCATGTTTAGGAATCTGCTTTGGTTCCAAGGAGAGTCCTTTTCCCATTGTGTCCGCTTCTCCAAGGACTGGACCTTGGGTGAGAGTCCCAGGCTGGGTCCGAGAGGTCACACACCTTGGGGTGGAGCTGGAGCGGCAGAATGGCCGCCCTGTGTCCCATCCCTTCCTCCTCGGACCCCACTTCCATGACTGATATGCGGGACTGTAGGAGGCGGGCCCTGAATTCCATAGATGACAACGTAGAGGCCCTGGTGGCTTGTGGTCATGGGCAGGGGATGGGCAGGCCCTAGGTGTTCTGCCCCCAGTCCAGCTCTGTGCTTTCTCCGCAGGTGGCCTGTCATGCCAGAGGAATGCAGCCTGAATGTCACCTGCCTCAACGGCAGCCCATGTGAGGGTGGGCCTCAGGGTGTCAACTGCAGCTGCCAGGAGGGCTTGGCTGGCCAGAGGTGGGTTTGGGTGCTGGGGCGGGGCCTGGGAGAGCGTCGAGAGCTGGGCAGGGCAGGTGAAGTGGGGTACTCACCTTCTGAGCCCCTACTGTCATCACAGTGCCAGACAGTCCACCCTTGTCACTTCCTGGGGCCATCTTCTGCTGTGCGGGGAAGCAGTTGCCTAGAGGGGTTTCCCAGAGCACCTTGCACAGGCACCTGCGCCGGGACCGACCGCCTGGGGAGGCTGTAGAGGTGCAGGTTCTGTGCCCCTCCAGACGGGGAGTTGGCCCCCGGGCCTTTACACAGGCTCTCCTGTGCTTCTGGGGCAGTGAGAGTCATTGTCCTTGCGAATGCCAGGGCAAAGGTGGGTAGCAGGTGACAGAGATCACACTGAGCCTCGGTACCTGGCAGGGCCCCACCAGGCGGGGACAGTGACACCTGTGAAGGCGGTTTGAGGAGCTAAGTAAAGCAGCTGGGGGAACGGGTGTGGGAGGAAGCAGTTCCCTCCACCCACTCCTCTTCTCTGCCTCCCAGGTGTCAGATCTGTGAAACCAACCCCTGCTTGAACGGGGGTACCTGCCGGGCACCGGGCGGCGTGTATGAATGCCTCTGCAGCCCGAGGTTCTCTGGCCAGTTCTGCGAAGTGGTGGTGAGTTGTGCCGGAAGTGGGGGGCGTGCTGCACCTGTCCCTGGACCAGTGGGGGAGACTTGGGTCCCTTCCATGCCCCCACCCCATGCAGGAGGCATTGTCACTCTGGGGAGAGCTTGGGGGCCCCCACCACTCCTCTGGGGACTGGTGGTGAAACATTTGGGCTTGCCAAGTCCGACCTGGGATTCAGGGCCCACAGGATCTCAGAATTCTGGGATTTGGTGAACACAAGAGCCTCTGATCTCCAGGGGTGTCTGGGCCAGGATTCTAGAGCAGGAAGGCTTGAGGGGACTGGGGTTCAGAGCCCAGGGCTCAGCCGCTGTGCAGGCTGCCGCTGACCCCAGGGAGCTTAGAGGGTCCACAGGCAGCTTGAGCTTGAACCTCTCCGCCGCCCCCTCCCCACCAGGGGCCGGGGTTGGCCCTGTAGTGAGCCCACAGTGGGCAGGGCAGGAGGGGCAGTGGGCAGGGCAGCCTGGGCAGAGGCCTTGATCTCCACAGGCTTCTGGGAGCCTGGGTCATAAACCTGCAAATCCCCTCTGCTTCTGGGGGCTGTTTCCTTTCAAGTGGAACTTTTACAGCCTCTGGCTCCCAGCCCATCTTCCCAGAGCAGGGAGATAATGGCTTTACACCTCCCCAAGAAGTGCCTGGGTGCAGGCTGGTGCGCGCCCACCCAGGGGCTGGACCGGCTTTTATCTCCAGCCTTGGGACCCTTCTCCAGCCTGTGTGCTAGGGCCTGGGACCCAGGTCCCAGTGGGCTCAGAGGCCTCTCAGGACAGAGGGAGACCCGTGGCTTTGGAATCCTGTGATTCTGAGACTTCAGAATTGCAGCTTTGTAGAATCTTTGATGGGGGCACCCTGGGAGTCAGAGAGGAGGCTGCCCCCAAAGCCTGGTCTGGCCCCCCTGGTTGGGGGCTGGGCAGGCCCTGCTGGATCCAGGGTTCATCACACCCCATCAGTCTCTCTGGCTGCTGCAGGAGGTCCCGCCCTCCCCCTTCAGGGTTAAGCATGGTTGGTCTCCATAGACTCTTTGAAATACCAGGCCACCCTTCAGGGTGGGGAGGGGTCAAGTCCCCATGGCCTCAGGCTGAACAAGTTTATTGCGGGGAGGAGGCGGCCAAATGGCCAGGCTGGGCACTGAGACTCGACTTGGCCAGTGATGGAAGGGCATGGACAGGAGTTTGAGGCCGAGGGACACAGCATGGTGTTGGGGGCGGACAGAGAAGTGCCAGTCCCGGTTTGCCACCAGCTGGTCAAGTGTCTAGGGAATCTGGGCAAAGCCTATCTTCTCACCTACTACTTACCGAGCACCTAATAATATGCAGGCCCCGCTCTGGGCACTTTGGAAAACACCAGTGGCCGGGACAGACCGACTCAGGGCTCCAGGAGGCGAGGGGGCAGCCTCTCGCCGCTTCACTGTGTGGGGTGCGGTGTCTGTGGAGTCCCACACCCTGTGCTCGGCTCACACTAGCTGTCGATCAGTGTCTTCTCTCCTTCTGGCCAGAGCCCCTTTGTCACGTAGGACTCCCCTTGCAGTGGCTCTGACAGGTGGCTCCCTGGCACCTGCTTGCACACCCCCGGGCCCGGGGCTCTCACTCTCTCCTAGGGAAGCCTGTCACTACTCTCATTTTCTCTGAGAAGTCCCAGGCCCCCCCGTGCTCTCTCCTTCCCTCCTCCACCATCTGAGGCCTCCTTGTCACATGTCTTGCAGAAGGGCCTGCCGCTGCAGCTGCCGTTCCCACTGCTGGAGGTGGTGGTGCCCGCAGCCTGCGCCTGCCTCCTGCTCCTCCTCCTGGGCCTCCTCTCAGGGATCCTAGCGGCCCGGAAGCGCCGCCAGTCAGAGGGCACCTACAGCCCGAGCCAGCAGGAGGTGGCCGGGGCCCGGCTGGAGATGGACAGTGTCCTCAAGGTGCCACCCGAGGAGAGACTCATCTAGGCCTCCCTGGCTACCAGCTCCAGCACCCGTGAGGTCATGAACAGTTTCTGCCTGGACACCAGAGGCGGCTGCTTCCAGGAGCCAGCGGGGAAGTGGCCGCCCCTTCTAGGCCTGGGGGAGCTGCTGCAGGGCACAGGGTACCTGATGGGGAAGTGTCCTCTTTGCTGGCAGTCCCTGCCTCTGTCCCTCTGTGGACAGAGGAAAAGGGGACCACTCAGGGCAGCAGAGGGGCCAGGCAAGGGGTTCGGCTGTGCTGGCAGGGCACATGTGGTGCACAGGGTGCATGCGTGTGCGTGTGCATGTGCGCCTGGGGATTGTTGGTCTGCAGACACTGGTGTGAATGTGTGGGGCTGGGCTCTCGGGCATGCCCACGTTTTTGCTGTGCACGTACATGACTGTGTGGTGGGTGCAGGCCATCCCACGGAGGGGACGGCTGGGCCATGGGGACAACCTGCACAGCTCTGGGGCGGGGCAGCCCAAGGCTGCACTCCTCCTGGAGGCCAGGCTAGGGCCCCAGCTCCCAAATCTCCTCCTACCTCTGGAGGCCGCCCCTCCCTGAGTCAGAGGCAGTGGGGAACAGGGGAGGCTGTAGTCAGGGGTCATGGGGACTCCTGGCTCCCCGAACAGATGCTGCTTTGGGCAGAGGAGTCTCTGCCTTGAGCCTAAGCCAGGCCCCCTCGGGAACACAGATAACAGCCAGGGCAGAGGGGGGCACAGAGAGCAGAGCACAGGTGGCCTGGGGTATGTGTGGGCCTGTCATCTGTAGGTAGAGTGGGAAAAGCAAACCCTGCACACCCCACAGGGCTGCTGGGAGCATCAGTGGGGATGAGAACAGCATCATAGACGCTGGCCCACTGGGAAGGGCTGTCTGGGTCATCCTTTTAGGAGTCAGGAGTTGAAGGAGGGATATAAGGTGGAGGTAGGGGCCTCCTTGGGGTGATGAGAATGAAGGAACGACCCCTCCCCTACCCCACCCCACCCTCCCACCTCTGGGTTCTCCAGCTCCTCCGGGGCCAGCGCTTTCCTCTGAAGCCTCAGGGGAGACGCTCCTTCGCCTGCAGGCAGTCCCCTCCGTGCACTCTGGGAGGATCCAGGGCGGACTCCAGGAAGCCCTCAGCTGTGTGCTGAGAACACCGGGCGGGCTCCTCCTGCAGACAGACACGCAGGAAGAACTCGCTGCTTTGCCTCGTCTCCTCCCCTGTGGTGCCGTCACACTGGGACCTCTGATCCCTGAGGGCGCTTTCCTATGGGCTCGAACTTCCAGGTGTCCCCTGAACTTGTTCCTTCCTGGAGCCTGGGAGCCCTCGATGCCATTGGTGACCGGTGACCTGCAGCCCTGCCCCATGGACCCAGCAGGCCTGTGAGCAGCCCACCCCGATGCCTTGCTTAGGAGGGGAGGGGCTGAGGGGCTGAGTTGGGCTCAGAAGCCCCAGTGGGAACAGGCTGGAGTGGGCCAGGGGCAGACCTCCCCTCATGGCCCCGAGCCCTGGCACTGCCTCTGCAGAAGGGGTGCTGAAGATGGCCGAGGCCTCCCTCGTCCCCGCTTCCTCAAGGACACAGGGATACCAGCCTTCTCCCCAAGAAGATTTTATTGAACACGCACACACAAAATTTCTCGGTTTGCAAGTTCACCCTGGCACGTGAAGAGACAGCAGTGCCACCAGATGCTGCATGGCCAGAGGTCACGGGGTGGGTCACTCCATCCCCAGCAGGGTTCGGGGGGGGGGGGCCTGCCCATGGGGGTGGGGCTGGGGTCTGTTTGGAAACACCTGAGTGTCCTGAAGGTCCTCACAGGCCCGGATGTGACACAACTCCCCCGTCCCCCCCAGCAGCTGGAGAACACTCTTGGGGCCCTGCCCTGTCGGAGCAGACCTCCAGGCCAGGCCTCCACCCAGGGCGTGGCCTCCAGCCCCTCAGTTACCAGGGTTCCCCGGGGTCTGGGGACCTCCAGGGACCCCTTGCCCCTTTAGACACCTCTGCGACTGTCTGACTATCCACAAATAGGAAATGAGAAATAGGTCAAAATGCTCACAATTTCCTGCATGTCTCAGACGGTTGTTTTCTTAAATGGTTGGGTCACATTTCAATTTGGTTTATTGAAACTAGTCAATTTCAAGATTCATCAAATCAATAAAGCAAAAAGGAAAAGATAAAAGAAACAATAACAAAACATTTCAATTTAGCTTTGGTGATGTTGGCCTCAGGAATTTCTGTGCTGGCGAGAATCACGAAGGGGCAGGGAGGGATTCTCCCAGCCCTCCTGCCTCCAGGCTGCAGGAAGCTGTCTGTCCACTTCCCCGGGCCTGGGGAAGGGGCTGGGCACCCCACTCTTTCCTGGCCCAGGGAGCCCGGGGAGGCGGGACAGCTTGCTCGGCCTGGCCCCAGCAGTCCCACCAGATGAGAGGCTGTGCTCCCTGTGACAGAAATACAGGAGCAGGAGGACCTGCAGGGACCAAGGGACAGCGCCAGACAGCAGTCTGATTCCAGCGTCTGCGAATGCACACGGACCTGTGGCTCGTTTTTTGTCTACAAACCAGAGTTGCTGGTGCTCTCAGCCCCCACGCAGGGCTGGCTCTGGCTGGGGTTGACTATCCCGTGGGATCTCAAGGGTCCCTCAGTCCCCAAATCCCTACCAAGCCAGAAACGGCTAGAGTTTGGGGGTTGGGGTGAAGACTCACAAAAAATGAGTGTGCATATTGCTAGAGGGTGGAAATGCCCCACCAAGTAGATCCTCCTTCTCACTCAAACCCTGCATGTTTTGTGTGGACAAGCCCACGCTGAGGGCACCACTGACACCCGTGCGTGTCAAGGTGGGGTGTCCAAGGCCGGGCCAGTCAGGACAGGACAGGACAGGGCTTGGGAGAAGGGGCCTTGAGGGGCTTTCTGGAGGGAAGGTGGGTAGGACTGGTCTGGGGAGACCCTTGGCCAAGCCGACCTCTTTAGTGCAAAACTGGGTGGTGGTGGGTGGGGTGGGAGCCCGAAAGCTGGGTTGAGTGCCAGACCACAGCTGGTGCCTTTGCCCAGCAGCGAGACCTCAGAGCTGGGTGGTGTGGAAGGGAGGGGGGGCGGCAGAGAGAGCCTGTCCCCTTCCCACCAGCAGAGCCTGGGCAGAAACAGAGCGAGAGGAAAAGGAGGGCTGGCTGGCCTCAGAGCCCAGTGGTGTGGGCGCGCTACGTGGGCACGCCTCTCAGTCCTTGGCTGCCCCAGCCCTCGGTGCCCGGCTCACTCGAAGGTCTCCCACTGCTTCCTGAGTTGCTCCACTGAGCCTGGGCCTGGGGCTGGGGCCGGGGCCGGGCTCACATCTTGCTTGGTTTTCTGAAGCAAGTCTTCAAAGGGGTCTCTGGTCTCTTGAGTAGCAGAGGGCTGTGGTGTTGGCTCCTGGCCCTGGGGATGTCTGGGAGGAAGGAGTGGGGCGTCCCCAGGCCTAAGGGCCAGCCCCTGCATGGCCTCAGCAGCCCTGGCACTTGAACGAACCAAGGGCAACGTTCGGATCCTTGAAGGGGCAACTGTTGGGGGGCCCAGTGGCTGCAGGGGGCTGGTATGGGCCCCCATGGGCACCTGGCCAAAGAGATTGGGCATGGAGAGGGCAGACAGGCTGGGTTGGGACCTGTGTGGGACACAGAAGCCAGAGCTGGACAGCAGGAGGCTGGGGGCAAAGGCTGGCCCCAGGGAAGCAGGCGGGGCCCCAAAAGGCCGGGCTGGTGTGGAGAGCAGAGACGAGGCAGGCAGTGCCGCTGGCACAGATGGGACAAAGGGGTTGAGTGATGGCTGCGGAAATGGAGTGGGGGTCCCCACGGGTGGGAAGCCAAACTGAGGGGTGAATGTGGGGGCTACGTTCGGGGCTGCAAGGCCTGGCGGAGCAGCACTTCCTGGCCAGGCTGTGCTGAGTGGGTCCAGGAGGGCCAGCAGGGCATCACTGCCAGTGGCCGTGGACCCTGGGGCCGGGCTGAGCGGCTGGAGTGGTTTGGCGGAGCCTTGCGGGGTGGTACTGGGGAGCGGGCCAGTGCGCCTTTCCTGCTCGGCCTGTAGCCACTCTGAGGAGAAGTCACCGAGGGCAGCACTGGCAGTGGGGAGCTTGGCCGGGCGGGCGGTGGGAGGCGGGGGCACGATGCCCAGCTCTGGGGTCTTCCTGCCCTGGGGCCGGGGAATGGTGATGCTTCCTGGAGTCGGGGTGGGTGCTGCCTCCTTGTCATTGAGGTTCAGGATGCTGTCCCAGTCCTGGGGCCTGTGGGGCAGGGCTAGGGAGTCCCCCAGCAAGGCTGAGGGCTTCTCAGGGGAGGTGGCCAGGGCCTTGCTGCAGATGGCCATGTCGTCCTGGCCTAGGCTCCAGAGCTTGTTGTACGGGTGAGCGAGCCTCCAGGCCCCTGGCATGCCGCGGCTCCTCTCACTCCGGCCCAGGTCCAGTCTCTGTGGGAGGGAACGCGGGAGGCAGTGACCACGGGCTGGCCTGGGACAGCCTGGAAGGCAGTGTGTCCCACCCCTCCACCCCCCAGTGTACTGGGCAGGCACTGGGATCAGCCCCCTGGGACTCGGAGCTGCTGGGGCTCAGAGAGCCCAGGGCTGCCTGGACCCCAAGCCCGGGCTGCTCTGTGTGGCACACAGAATTCCGGAGAGAGCCCCACCCTTGTGTCCCAGGGCTGCCAAACAGCTTCAGGGAAATGACTCTGTTTACGGACCATCTGCTGGACAGGCCCTTTCACCAACCACAGCACGTGGGTGCGTCCTACCATGGGTGAGCCCAGGAGGGCAAGTGAGGCTCAGGGCCCGGGCAAAGGCACCCTGGCGGGGGAGGAAATAGGACTGGGCTCAAGATCCATGGCCTGGGTCTCACCTCCCTCCCCTCAGAGGCCCCGTGTGTCAATGGGTGCATGGGAGCTCCGTGAGCCACCCCGGGGTGACCAGTCAGCAGCCCCACTCACAAGTGAAGACAAGGCATTGAGGGGGATTGGGCAGACTGCAGTCACAGTGGGAGACCTGGAGCTGCCTGCAGTAATTCAGAACCCAGGGATTCTGATTCTGAGTCTCTCCGAGGGGTCTTCTCTGGTGGGGACAGAGCAACCCCACTTCCCCCAGGGGCTCCTGGGAGAGTGGCCCAGAGCAGCAGTGCACCTCCACCTCTCTCTGGTGCACAAATGGAGGGGAGGGCAGATTTCTGTCATGCCTAGAACCTTCTCCAGCAATCACCAAGAAGGTGGTCTGGTCACTGGCCTGCCTGGCAGGGACTGCAGTCAGCCTGACCCTGAACGTTGCTGAGGACCTTGGGAAAGTCACTGTCATGTGGGGGGACCCACTCAGCTGTGAGAGCCCAAACCCCAGCAGGTGCCTGCCCCTGCCCCCGCCATACCTGATAGTCAAAGGTCCCCTGCTGTTCCCTCAGGTCTTTGGGGGTTCGAAGGTCCTCCAGACTCTTGGCCTGGCTCAGGGGCTGCAGTGGCACCTCCATGTCCAGGTTGCTGAAGACGTCTTCCAAGAGGTCGATACTGGCAGCCCGGTCAGGAGGAGCTGGGGCAGGGCCCTCTGGCTCCCTCGCTCGCTGCTCTGGGCTCTCTGCCTCGTCACCTTCTGCGCTGTCCGACTCCTTGAGTGTCCGATATGGCTGCGGCCTGGGAGGAGGAAGAGCATGCTGGACCCCCCGCCCATAGTCTCTGTGGGACGAGCAAGCAGGCCTCACCCCCCAACAACTCCCAGGTCTTGAGGACGGACATGCCCAGGAGCCTGGGGGACAGGGGAGTATCTTGGGGTCTCCAAGTACAGGAGCCTGGGCAATGCCACTGATAGACCGGGGCTAAATCTGGGTTCTGCCGGTCACTGTGGGGCCCCAAGCAAGTCTCTTTGGCTCCTACTGGCACTGGGGGACCCACTTAGTCCCCCCCGACACCACAGGACCCATCAGATAACTGGCTGGTGGACTCACGAGCCATTCAGACAAGGCGCGAGGAAGGGGCACAAGTGGAAGGGGAATAGGCAAGGAGGCTCCATCCTAGGCCGTGGCAGGCAGGTCTTGGGAACGGCTTTTGGGAATTGAGTTGGGGAACCCCCAGGGCAGTGGCCCACCACACCCCAGGATCCTCAGGGGGAACTCTCTGGGCCTCAGCCTGTGCTGACCTTGGTTCCAGCTCTGGTGGTGCCATCTCCTGCTGTGAGACCTTGGGCAAGTCACTTAACCTCTCTGAGCCTCAGTGGCTCCCCATTCCGGAGTGCACCTCCCTTGTAAGTAGTGATGGGCACCAGGTGAGCGGTGCCTGGTGCCAGCAGGCATGCAGAGACTAACAGCTTTCTGTACATTCACGTGCCAAATCCTGGGCTTGGTGACAAAGTGTTCATTTTTCATAAGCCTGAGTCCCAGGGCACCACCACACTCCTGGAGAGCAGCGCTGGGTAAACCCTGATCTCTAGTGAGCCTGGGCCAGAGCACTGTCCCACCTCTGCTAACCATGGGACTGGGCGGGAGGTGGGGGTGGGGGTGGACCGCCAGGTCTGGCAGGACTGCCCAAGGCTCTGGTGAAGTGGGGGAAGGCCGCCACCTGTTGGTCCCTAAGGCTCACTTGCAGGAACCAGGCAGGAGACACAGACAGTGGAAGGAGAGGAGGGCTCAGGGAACTCCTGAGCCAGCACTCCATCAACCCACAACATCTCGCTGAAGCCCATGAAGTAGACTCTCATTCCTACTTCATAGATGAGGAAACTGAGGCTCAGAGAGGCTAAGTAACTCACCTATGTCACACAGCGCTTGGCAAGAGGAGGAAATGGAAGGCAAGTAGGAGAGATGTTAAAAGTCCCTCACTTCGTAAACCATCTGTACAAGGAATTACAGCCCCTTTAACCAAGTCTGACTACAGATAAGGAGATAAAGAAAAGTCAGTGTGCTTCTCGCACTTAAGGAAATAGCGTCCATGAAAAGGAGCCCATTTCGTTTTGAGTTAAGAAGGGCCAGTTCTGTTGTAAACATGCATTTCAAAAGCACATACTTTTCATAGGTCTGGACTAAAGGAGCAAGCACTAGCCATTATTTAAATACTTAAGGCACCAATTAATTTAAAAAGAACACGTGACCCGCTGGACTCTGGTGGGGGAGTCCCTGGACAGCACCTGCCTCCTCTACCTGCGAGGTGGTTTTAAGTTGGTACACGGCTGGACATTTCTTATTCCAATGGTTCTATCTTTAATTAATAGTAGAAATAACTGATATGTTAAACCTATGATATGATAGATACCATTGCCTAGGAAAAGGTTAATTTTTTAAAATTTTAAAGAAAAAGATCCCCCATAAGAGAAGGTGGCATGTGGAGCTCGGGCCACTCAGACCGAGCCAGCACTTTCTGAGTGAGGACGCCGGGAGGGTCCATGTGCCCCTGGCCACAGGTGAGGTGGTGTCAGAAAGGGCCATAGCCCTCCCATCTGCCCCTCGGGGGGTGGGGATAGAGCAGGGACATGGAGGGCAAGAACCCCTCTTCTGTAAACGCTGTACCTGTTCATTCCCTGGGGGGTATGTGGGACCCCCCTGGGTGCTCAGCAAAGGGCAGCCCCTTCCCTCAAGGCTCCCATCAAACACCTTACTGCCCTCAACACACGGACAGGCACCGTGTCCCTTTGCTCAGTTCCAGGAACGAAAACTTGTGGGTGGAGGGACGACTGTCAAAAAAGGGGAACTAGAAAAGCTTAATTTTGGGGGTGTGTGTGGCTGGATTGTGGTGAACCCTTTTATTGCGATTCTTATTTAGCATGAGGCTTAGGCTACAGATAATAATAAAATTATTTTAAAGTCAGATTAGTAACAAATTTGGTTATGCCAGCATTAGTGTGCATATTTCCTAGCAGTAAGTTTTTCTTGTTTTAAACTTAAAATCTGACCCTCCATCCTCATGGCTTTCCCAGATGTGCGGAGGTGAGGGACTCGGGCATCAGTGACCAGGTGACTGTGGTCACCCCTTCCGTTAACAATCACCGGCATGTGAGGAACTCGTCTCGCACCTTTAGAGCGCTGTCACTCTTGTCAGCTGGCTCCGCCGCCACAGCCCCGTGGGGCTGGTACAACAGACACCCAGAGAAGAGGCACACAGAGGCGGCGCCCTGCAAGCTGGCGCCGGGGCACTGGAAGGCAGCAGCTCCCGACATGCCCCCCATACACAAGGGCAAGCAGCACCGGGCCCCCCTCCCAAGGCCCTGGGGAGTCACCAAGCTCAGCTCAGGGAAATGGAAGAAGGAAGGAGAGACCATTCAAAGGGAGTGGAGAAGAAAAAGCTTTCGGTGAAGCCAGAGCTCGGGCCCTCTTCCCGCTGGCATTCCTCGTCAGAGGAGTCTTCGGAGAGGAAGACCGCGTAGTGTCGCAGGGGCTTTACCAGGCTGGGGTGGAGGGAGACAGAGAGAAGAGAAGAGTTAGGTGGCCCGGGCAGTCCACGTGGTGGGGCGGGAGCAGGCCCCAAGGCAAAGGAGCTGGTCCCACACGGAACCGAGGCTTAAACACACGATCCAGCCATCTATGACCTGACGTTCCCATTTCCACTTGGATGACCCCAAACGCAGCCAAGCATTGCACATGAAGATGTCCATCACTGCTATGTTTATAACATTAAAACACGGAACTATTTGAATTTCTGGCAAAAGGAAGCTGGTGGAAGTGAATGAGGTACTGTTGGCTGAACACGCTGTCCTTCCGGTGACTATAATGCTTACAAAGGAAAACCAGAAGTCGGGACGCAGAGTGGCGAGCACAGCGCGTTCTCTCACCCACGGGAGGAACATGCACAGACCAAAGGCTGGGAAGGCGTGTGTCTAACGGGCTGCTACCGCCAGCGGGAGCATGGGTGATGACCCTCCTGCCTCTTTCACTTCTCTGTGCCTTCTCTGTCTTCTTCAACGGCATATCTGTTTCAGTAATCGGGGAAACTGAGCGGTCGAGGGAGCAAGTGAGCCACAGGGGCGAGCACTTGCGAGAGGGCCTTTCTGAGGAGCAGCCGCTCTCTGGCGTCTCCCTCAGATGCCTCTTCAGAGAGTGTTTTTCATCTGTGATGTGGAAATTAAATATTCATTGTTATAAAAAATGCATCTTGCTTGTCAGCCACCTGTGGGCTCTACCTCTATAAACACAAACACACACACAGCCCAGAGAAACTCCACGCTGGCTCCTATGAATTATACACCGACCAGGGCCCATGAGAGGCCTGTGCTTAGCAAGGGCAGCTGGACCGGGCAGACCTCGGTTCGAATCCCAGCCCCAGCCCTGCGGCCGATGCCTGGGTACCTGGCTGGGAGCCGGCTGCCCATACCACTGCCCTGCACAGCTGGTGGACACATGCCGAGGATCCCTGGGGCTGATGGTGAAGTTTGGGGAGAGGGTGGGTAGGGGACAGTGGGGTGCCTGAGGAGAGCTCTCTCCTATCCCCCACCCCCAGCCACAGCAGTCTCCTTTCCTTGCTTTATATGATGCAATTCTGTTCAGGGTTCCCCCCTCCCCGAAAGGAAAAAGCAGCTGTCTAAAAAACATGCACAGGAACCCCACCTGGAGGATAAGTGAGGAACAGCAGCTGCCCCCCGCGGGGAATAGGAGAGTGGGGTGTGACAGGTCTCAGCCACGATCTCCCGTCATGGGTGCTAAGCCAGCTCTCACCCAAGAACATGCTGTCTTTTCCAAAGCAGCACCACATCTGGCTCCCCAGGCTGCAGAGAGCCCTAGCACTTTCACACCTGAACCCCCATTTTCTCACATCCTCCCTGGAAGTTAGCCAGGCAGAGATCTCCCTCCTACTGAAGTGGAAGTTAAGCAAGGCACGGAGAGAGAACGCCACTTGCCCAGGGTCACTCACAAGGAGGTGGTGGGTCACAGAGTTCCTTTCCTCTTCCAGGTCGCCCAGGTGGGGCCTTTTCCTCTGGACTCAGGAGGGCAGGGAGACTTCATTTGCAGAAATGTGCCTCGGTCACCCTCAGGACAAGGCTGCCTGGCTCCCCCACTTCCACCAGGACATAAAACAAGGCGCAGAGCAGAAGAGCCACTCCCCACACAGCTGCCGGAATCCTGTTCTGAGTCACAAACCCGACCTTGTCACTCTCCTGCTTAACACCTGTGAACCTGCCGCTCCGCATTGCACTTTCTCAGCAATCAACTGCATGGCAAGTAAACCCACTGAGCAAAGCATTAGGAATAATAATGTTCCCACGTTTGTGGAGTGACGGACTGGGTGGGCGGGGGTGAGGGCTGCAGAGCAGCAGCGCAGAGTCCACGCAGATGCCGGGCTGGCCCCGCCCCCCACGCCACCTCCCTGGTGTCTTTGCCTGGCGATCTGGCTGTTCTTCAGTCTGGAAGGCTTGGCCCAGATGGCACTTGTAGAAAGCCTTCCTGGAGTTCCCAGCTGGAGCTTTCTCCCTGGATGGTCAGCTTTCCCTCGTGCTTCACCACTTCATTGCTGCCACCTGACCTCCTGCAGCTCTGTTTCCAAGCTGAGCTCGTGGGCAGGGCCTGGGCAAAGCATCAGCACAGTGAGCGTGTGCCGACTGGATGGACGGAGGCCAGCCTGCCAGGGGGACAAGGCATTGCCCCATTTCACTGTCTTCCTGGAACCCCAATGCAGCAGGCATCCCTTTCACCAGCTTGTGGCTGCTGTGTACAAGTGTCCCTTCTCTGCCTGGCTGGGTGGCTCCGTTGGTTGAAACGCCATCCACATGCCAACTGGTTGTGGTTTGATCCCTGGTTGGGGAGAGAATGGGAGGCTGCCAAGCGCTGTTTCTCTCTCTCTGCCCCCTCTCTAAAATCAATAAACATATCTACCCTTGAGATGCTGAGACTCGTAGAATAAGACTGAATTTGGGGGTGTGGGGCAGGAGGGAGTCTCAGAAAAACATTTCACATAATATCCACAGGTAGGCGCTGTGTCAGGGTTTCGCACAGTGTATTTCTACCCCTCCCAACAACCTGGCAGGAAGGTCTCAATACACTGACTGTACAGAGGATGAGACTGTCCCTGGCCCATCTGTTCATCCCTGCGCCCAACCCAGAGGCACTTCCTGGGGCTTGCTGTGAGTACCCCAGTGCCAGCTGAGCACTGGGAGCCGCTGGTGGAGGGGAGAGATGTGCCGAGTGACCCAGCCGGGAAGAGACGAGCAGCGACTCCGGCCAGCCCAGGGCCCTCGCTTTCCTGTTTCCCAGGCTGGTGGTGGACGAGTATGAGGGGGACGTGCACCCCTGCCAGGGACAAGCTGAATGAGGCTCTTGGGAGGCCCTCAGAGCCACCGTGGGTGCCTTCCCAACACTCATCCCAGCACGGCGCCCTCCCCTGGCTGTGACAAGAAAGTGGAGCTCACAGATTTGTGTGAGAGCCAAGAGCCTTTGTGCTGGACTGGACCTGGACTTCATTAGCTCAAGACACTGGGAAAACCCAGTGCCTCCCTGCACTGGCAGTCACGGAATGGGCTGGGGCTGCAGGGGCGGGGAGCCCTGCTGTCTGGCTCACTCTCCAGCCGGCTCTCCTGGCCAGGCCAGGCCCGCTGGGCAGTGGCTTCAACGAGCGGCCCTGGGGATCTCCCATCTACCTCTCGATGGACAGAGCACTGGGACGAGAACTTTGCTGTGTGGTCTGGTCAGATGACAGCGTGTTCAGGTCCAGGCTCCTGGCCACACGGACGGCGCTGAGGACACTGGCGGTGCTTACACGCTGCTGGGACAGCTTCCCATGGATTCCTACCTCCTCTCCCTCTTGCAGACACAGAGGCCACAGCGCAGAGAGAGGGCGTCCCTTGCCCAGTGTCACACAGCAGCCAGAGAAGACCCAGGAACCTGCATTCCCCTGACTCTAAACCCCTTTGTGATCCTGCCCCTTCAGTTTTGTGGATCTGGAACAGTGGAATAAGGGGTAGGTCCTTCCCTTTCCACTTCAATAAAAGGTGGGATTTCAAAATAAACCTATTTAAATTCAGCTGCTCGTGTTCTCCCCTGAAACAGACAGTCAGATATTTGTCAGAGATAAAGGATGAACCGTCGAAAACGTCCAGGTTTAAATTTTTTATTAGCTTAAGGCAGAATATGAAAAAAAAAAGTACCTCTTCCCTCATTAACCCAATTCAGCTACTACCCTGCAGTCTGCCACCCACCACTCGCCTGGATTTTATTCTACACAAATTGCTGTCTGCGAGGAGGCAGGTCGTGGCAAACCTGGTTGCCCGGCGAGGGCTGCCGGGGTCTGGCGAGAAAGAAAGGCCTGCTGTCCATCACCGCTCAGACCCCGTCATCCCCCACGGCTGCTCCCACCCCGGCCCGCCTCGTCTCGGTGCACGGTCCCATGCAGATGACTTCCCGAACCTCTTCTAATGTTTGGTTTAACGTGTCGCCGGTTAGCGCGCACGTGTGACAGTGGTGACAGGCGCGGCTGTTCCTTTTTAAATACCATGTCAGAGATACGGCGTCAGGAAGCAGGGACGTGCTCTGTGGCTCTCTGCCGTGCAGGGATCGCATGGGCTTATTTTTTAATGAGGAAGATCTGCATCTCGAGAGTTTTTTTCATGTGTCACATCGCGTGGACAAATCAGCAGCACATCACGCTGGCCCAAAATGAAATGCTGACAAATGTAGATATTTCAAATTTAATTGACATTTAAATGTACTTGAGATAAAGAAGGGGAAAAAACCAGCCAGGACTTGGGCTTGGAGGTAACGAAGGGAGCTGGTAATCATTTTCTGAGGGATCGTTTCTCTCCAGCACAAAGGATCTTCACTTTGTAAATGTCGTGGCCACTCTGGTGACCCCTGACCACATGGCTTCTTTGGGGCTGATGATCCAGGACGAGGCCAGGTCCCACCTCCCCAGTGGATGAGAGTCTGTCCAGCCAGCTTTCTACCACCTGCTAATGGCGCAGCCAAATGACCTTGAAAAAGTCAACTGCTTTCTGTGAACCTCAATTTCTCATCTGCAAAATGGGAAGTCTACAGCCCCTCAATGGTCTCATCATAAAAGCTGAACACAGATGTTTGTACAGGGCTTTGCAGAACACCTAGTGTCTAGTGGACATGTGATTACTATCCATACACCCCATTCACCTGCCAACAAACAGATTCTATGCAGGGTCGTGCCTAGGTGTTCAAGGACGAATAGGGTGGTCCCTGCCTTCCAAGGCTTTCCCAGTTAAGGTTACTGGCCCCAGCTGGGCCTGACAGAGCACATCAGTCATCAGAGAGGACTCTGCTGAGCTCTCCCTCCACCACCAGTACACAGGGCCGACACTCCAGACTGCACCGCGGCAGGGACACAGGCTAACAAAGTAGGTAAGGGCTCTGAAGCAAGCCTGAGGGGCACTGAGGGAAACCAGAGCGGTACAGGACCCACAGAGGACGCTCTGGAACTGCACTGCACCTGTTCCTCCTACGACCCAGGGTAAGGGTGATGGCCATTCTCAGGGGGGAAGAGTTGGGACAGACGTGCTGGATGTAGGGGCTTGCACTCAGTTGTCTGTGAACACCTACTCGGAAACGATAATGTGAGAATCACTGCTGACATGAATCGTGATCGCCAATGAGAGGGTGTCTTCCTGTCAGAAGAACTGGTCTAAGTGTGAGACCAGGTCCTTCCACCCGCACTGGGGTCTGCTCTGCCAGAGGGCAGAGGCTGGAATGTGCTTGGGAGGTGACGTGGGGCTGGGTTTTTAACTGTGAGCATGGCAGAGGCAGAGCCTCCACGATGGCCCAGAGGTGTCTCTGTGGAGAAATGGGCACAGGGAGTTCAGGGTCGGGGGGCAGGATTGGATGGGACCAGGTGGTGCAGGGCCTTGAACCTGCACGAGGACCCAGACACGTGCAAGATTAGGAGTGATGTGAGGGCTGGGCAGGCAGTGGAGAGGCCTTCCTGGCTGGACCCCGGTCTCCTCTCCCTTGGGTTAGCAGTGCCCTTTACCTTCATGACCTTCATCCATCCACCCTCTCCACTATTCATCAACTTGTATGTTCATTCATTCCTCTTTTAACAAAATCACTAGCATCCATTTCACATGTCCACACCCATGGCCCAGATACCCTGAGAAGTCCTCCCCAGGCCAACGGTGGACACCCACAGAGGCAGAGGGGCCCAAGCACAAGGCGTGGGCTTTGCCCCACTTCCCCACACTTCAGGCTCTTCAGTGGAGGGAAGATGGGATGGAGACACCTTGGGGCACTTTCCCTACCTGGAAAAAAACTACGAAGCACAACTTTCCCTCACTCTGAAGACAGCCTCTGCCTGCCCTCGGTCTGCGGAGAGCCCGAGTCTTTTCTGGCAGCAGTGGTGGAGGTGGGGGTGGGGCGGGGCATCAGGTTTTTGAGAAAGCAGTGGCCTTGGGGGTGGGACTCCACTGACCCAGGTGCATGGCCTAGACCCCGGCCATTCCACTTGGGCGTTAGTATCTTGGTTCCCCTATGGCTGAACGGGGGACAATGCCTTCACTGTGAAGACTTTTGGGGAGCAGAGGAGATTAAGCAAAACGACACAGTGTGCAAGTGCTGGGCTTGAAACAGGCATTTGAGAAAAGGTGATGTGGTGTCTCCAATAATCAGTAATGTCCTGAGGATGGAGCACCTTTTCCTGGGGCATCCTGAGGGCTTGGTTTTTCAGCTGGAACAAACTCTCCTGATTGTGACAGCTCCTGGGAAAGGTCCTTCCCTGTGCACCCCTGGGGCTCCTTGGTAGCTCCTGCCTTTCCAGTCTGGGCTCAGCCTCCATGTCTGGCTTCCGGCTCAGCTTTGTTCCCAGGGCCCAGACATGCTGTGGCAGGGCGAGGAGGCTGCAGTCAGGGCAGGAGCCTCTGGCCTTGCTAATTGGGTCTGTGGCCTTCTCGGTGTTTGGACTCCTGGACACTCAGAGAGTGGGCCCTGGCAGCCTGCCAGGGGGTACTACCCAGACAGCCACCCCTGCCCCTTGGGGCCCAGGACCCAGCTGGCATCTTGAAGATTTGCTCCTGGGGCTGATGGCAGTTTCTGGCTTTTAGAAGGCCAGTGCAGAGGAGGTACTGGCAGCTTAATATTCACACCCGGCACACAGTAGGTGCTCTTCGCACATATGTGGTTGTTAACTGATACCCCTCCCCCACCTCCAGGGTGCTGGGCAGAAAGCTCCAACCTGTCTTCAGTGGTTCATTTGTTCATTCACTCAGTAAATATCCCTGAGCAGAGGCCTGGGCTAGGCTCTGGCCGGGGAGCTGAAGGACACATGGCTCTGCACGTAAGGTGAAAACTGTCACCGTAGGTCTGTGCTACATCAGGGGGAACCCAGGGAATTGTGGGTGTGGGAAGGGTGAGGATTCTGGGGAGTTGAGGCTACAGCAGTGGCTGCAGATGGCAGGAGGGGAGACTGGCTAACTTAGGATGCTCGTGTGGCTTCTGGGGGCAGGTGCCCCAGCTGTGTTCCTTGGGATGTTTGAAAACAGAGGGCAGCCCTGGCTGGGGTGGCTCAGTGGACTGAGTGCCAGCCTGTGAATCAAAAGGTCTCTGGTTCGATTCCCAGTCAGGGCACATGCCTCCCCATTATGGTTGTGGGCTAGGTCTACGGTAGGGTGCATACAAGAGGCAACCACATATTGATGTTTCTCTCCCTCTCTTTCTAAAAATTAAATCACACACACAAACAGAAAGCAAAGAGACTTGCCCAGGGTCTGGCCCAGGTCTGGCAGATGCCAATGCCCCCTCGTGCACCTGGGCCTGCACCCAAGCAGAGCTCACTGACCACACCCCAGGCCCAACTGTGGGTCAGGTAGGCCGGATGTGATCCACCGCTGAGGCAGCGCTGAGCCCAGGCCTCGAGGAGACTGGGGCGGAACAGCATATATCACCCCCTCCTTGTCTGGAGCATCTGTGTAACTGGCCTGAGCAGATACAACTGCCAAGTGTTCTGAGACCCGGTTCTTGGGCAGAGCGCTCACTAAATGCTTCTGGCAGCTCTTTTGATCTTATTTCAATCTTCTGGGGCTTTGGGTGCTGGGGTCACACACTGCAATCCAGATGACCAGACTCCCCAGTTCCCAAGCAGCGTGGGCTGGCCCTTTGGTGGACAGACTGTCTGCCCAGCCAGCACAACCTACAGAATTTCTCCTTGGCCAGAAGGATTTCTAAGCCCATGCACATCTTTCCCGGGGTCCCCCAGGTCCAGATTCCCAGGGATCCCACAGTTCGGGTGGGAGCATAAAGTGATATAAGTCTCTTACAAAGTTATTTAAAAATACGGAGCAGAAATCTGCCTCTATTACTGGTTTAGGGCACAGACCCTGGCGTTAGACATATTTAAAGCTTGGCTTTGCCGCTGATTTGTAGTGTTACCATGGGCAGTGACAACCTCTCAGGTCTCAGTTGCTCCTACGAAACAGAGCTGACACCTATCCCCCTGAGATTTCTCACGGGAATTCAATGAAACGGTGGACGTAATGTGCTTACACTTAGTCCTCGGTTAACGGTAGCTGTTAATCATTCCTTTTTTTCTCTCTTTTACAGATTTTATCTATTTATTTTTAGAGGGAGGGGAAGGAGGGAGAAAGAAAGAGAGAGAAGTATCTCACGGGTTGCTTCCCACATACTGCCAACTAGGGACCTGGCCTGCAACCCAGGCATGTGCCCGGATCAGGAATTGAACTGGCAACCTTTTGGTTTGCAGGCTGACTCTCAATCCACTGAATCACACCAGCCCAGGGCCATTTTGTTTCTTATAATGATATAAAGTGAAAAAATGGGTCAGTCTGGTGTGGTTTGTATCAGGGAAAACAGGAACAATCTGCAGACTCAGTATGAGGGGTATGGTGATGCGCACACATGGGATCTTCCTCAGTCACCAATGGCAAGTGCTCCGAGGACACGGGGCCGGTCCACAGGACGGGCTACTTCAAGGAAGTGATGGGTCTGCACTCAGGTGCAGGAAGAAGACTGCCGGGGAAACTGCAGGAAAGCTAGTAAATAGCTAATGTAGTGGAATTCAGAATGAAATTGTCTCTTCCTTAACTTCCAGATCTTCTATAAGGCCACTGGGTCATTTTTATGAACAAACAAAATTATTTGAAAAGAGCAGATTTTGTGTGGATCTGGCCCAAGAGGCAAGTAGGGCAATGGCTTGTGGGCCTCTGGTGGCTGAATCTGGACTGTTCTTACTCAGTACAATGAAACTTCAAATAGCCGGCCTGCAGCCAGTCACGACTTGTGTGACTGGGACAAAGTCGTGCAGCTGAAAGCACTCAGGCCCTGCGGCTGGTCGGAACTGGGTGCCTCTCTATCTGATGTATGCAGTCTACAAGCTCCTTAACCATTAAGGCTCGGGAGACAGCCTGACCCTTCTGGGTTGTTGTGAAGATTTAATAAGGTGCAGCCTGCACGTTACTATCGCCTTCTGTTCCTTCAGCAAGACGGTGAGGGTTACTGCTGCTCCGGCCCCTACCACAGAGAACGAAGAACAGGAGCCCTGCCGAGAGAGGCACCAGCAGGTCACTCCCTGCATCTGGCATCTGTGTGTGGTCCTTAGGGGTGGCTGAACTGAGCGCAGTGTGCCTTTTGGAGCCTTCTACCAACTCCTTCTGAGCTTCCGTTCTACGGGAAGTTGCCGTACCCGATGAGCCAAGGAGAGTGAGCTGGGGTCTGGCAGCCACGCATACTGTGGCTGAAACCCCCAAGGCCCAGCTCTGACAGGTGGGAGCCACGAACTGCGTGGTGTCCCCTGTGGCCACCACTGTCCTTGCCACTCAGAGCAGCACAGCCATAACTAGATTTATAACAAAAAGCCTGCATGGTGTAGAAGAAAGAGTGAGTCCTTTGTCCTCGGACAGCTGATCCCACCATTTCCTAGCC
The DNA here is from genome assembly GCA_004024845.1 of Tonatia bakeri. Classification (NCBI taxonomy): domain Eukaryota; kingdom Metazoa; phylum Chordata; class Mammalia; order Chiroptera; family Phyllostomidae; genus Tonatia; species Tonatia bakeri. The sequence goes on along the minus strand of PVIA01000947.1, from coordinate 218,036 downwards.
CTGAGACCTTGGGCAAGTTACTGAAAGTCTCTCTCTGAGCCTCAGTTTCCCTACGTGTCAGAGGGGAAAGTCACCCCACACCCTTTACAATATTAAGTGCTGTTCAGTAAATGTCACTTCTCTTTCCCTCTCCAGGTAGAAACACTCAAGCACCAGCGAATGCTGGTTCTTTGGCAGGAAGCCGACTGAGCAGCTCCTGTTCCCAACTCCAGGGGACCAGAGCGGAAGGGTGGCATTGGGACAAATCATCTGAGGATCTGGAGCTGTCCAGGCAAAGCCAGACTAACAAAGGACCCCCATGGGCAGCAAAGTGTAACTGAGAGAATGATAGCAAGTAGCATCAGGCACCCTGGCCCCACCACTTTCGCACTGGATGACCCTGGGGCCTGGGTCAGACACGTTTTCTGAGCCCAAGTTCCGCTCGTGGGAGGAGAAAGGAGCACCAGCCTCAGAGGGCCCAGAACACGAGAGGTGCTGACTGTACTTGCTGCCAGCTGGCCTCTGACCCCCAGCCCATGCTGCCTGATCCCTCCTAACACCAGCTTCTCCCCAGGGAGTGTTCTGGGCCTTCCACTAGCCCTGTTCTGAATAATAATGGAAGCAGCTAACAGTTCTTGAGGAGAAATCGTCACTGAATATTAATTAGCCAGTGTTAACTGAAAAACAGAGGAATGCTTTTGCCAGAAGTCTTTACAAAATGTTCTTCCAATTGCCATCAAATGGTTTTAAGGGGTTAGGACACCTACTGTCAATTCAGGAAGAAAATTGGACACAGGAGAAAATTTCATTTTGGGAAAATTCAAGTCAATGAGAGTCAGCACAGGGATTCCCTTTTAAAGCTTCTTTTCGAAACCCTATGTAGCTCATATCTAGTAGCTATGAATGGGTTCAGAGAGGACCGATGGACATCGTCTGGAGGGAAGAAACAGACTACAGTGGATGGACTGGCCAGAGCGCTGGCAGCCGACGCTTGTGGGCCTTGATGAACTCCAGACGCTGAGCAGCCTGCTGCCGAGGCTGCAGAGGCCATCATCTTCGTAATCAGCTCTATCTCGCTGTCCACAAAGGTGATTATTTAATGGGCTCCCTGGAAGTGAGAGCTGGGGCAAGAAGTCAGGAGGACCGAGTTCCTTCCTCCACTTCAAAGATCCTGAATTTCTTTCTGTCACCTAAATCCTCTACGTTTCTGACACACTTAGATATTCCCAGTGGACACGACGACCTGTGGTTCGAGGAGGTCCGGGCCAGCTCAAAGGGCCAGGCACCAACCGTGGGCCCAAACGGAACCACCCACAGCAGAGGCGCACGAGGGTCCGGCTCCTGCCCACCAGCTTGTCTTCTCATGTCTCCCAGCACGATGCTAACAGATCGGGGGAGATGGCTTCTTTCCTCCCCAGAACAGTATTTTATGAGGAGTCTGTTTTATTAAAATATTTTCCGCTGGATGCTTCCTGTGTTTTGAGAACTCAGTACTGCCAGCTGGAGCAGATGACAGCTGAGACAAACACACCGGAGTGCTGTGGTGACGTGGCGTGCGGAAGTGGAGGAGCGCAACATGGGGCGGGGGGGCGGGGTGGGCAGCGCAGGCAGAGACGCAGGAGAACACCCGGGCTGGACCAGAAACGTCACTGGCACAGGCGGAGAGCAGCCCCACCCCCGCCATGAAAGAAATGTGAGCAGAAACTCTTGGAATGATGTCCTCCTGACCTGTGATACATGGTCACGGAGAACCCGTCGTTTGTCTTCCACTGTTGCCTGCGTGCCAGCCCACCAAACCCTCATGCTCCCAGGGGCCACACACTTCCTAACAGAAATCTAAAACAAGGCCACTGTGAAAGAAACCAACAGCGATGCCCATGCACTTCCGGTCACAACCAGGAAGATGGTGTTACCAGACACTCTAGAGCCCTCCCCTGGCACCAGGCTGGAAGAGCGAACACAAACGCGATTGGGAAGCCCAACCTCTAACTGGGACCCTGGCCACAGAACGGGGAATGCTCGTCTGCAGAATGCGCAGTGATGTTGGTATGGGGTTCTTCTGTGCGGCACAGGGACCGTCCGTCTGGGTTGCAGTGCAATGTCCACAGGCCCATGGCCCTATATTGCAGTGGGTGGCTAAAAGGTTTAGCCCAGATTTAAAGTGGTGGCTTTAAAGAAAAGTGACTGATTTCATCTCCCTAAGGAGAAATCTTTAGGGCCGGAGCAACTCTGAAGCCATGCAGCATTTCCTCCACAAGAGGGCAATCACAATCCATGCCTGTCAGGGCCAGGGACCTATTCTGCAATATTCCTGTCATCCTATTATCAGAGCAAAAGTTAAATTTACACTCAACTTCAGGAGTCCCCTCTTCCAAAGAGTGCATAGCCAAGCATCTCCCAAGACAGACAGACAGACAGACAGACAGACAGACAGACGGACACACACACGGTCTTCGACAGCTTTCTGGGCAAGATGCAGGGGCTGCCTGGGTAGGCTGGTTTCTATATGTCCCAACAGCCTCAAGCAACACAGCACCGTGAACCAGAGAACCCGGGGGTGCTGGGTGCGCCATGTCCTGGGTCAGGCCGCAGCATGCCGTTTCAGAACCATGTCTTCTCTCGGCGCCTGTTCTGGCAGGGCCTGCAGTCTCCCTGAACTGCTTTCCCTGAGAACCCTTCTGAGGGTGTCCCCCTCTTCACCCAAGGGACTTCAGGGTCTTGGGGCAATGTTTTCAGTTTCCCAAATAATCCAACCAATATCAACTCGTGTACTTTTTCAAGGAATCACAGAAAGCCAGTGTGTGTCTGAGCACAGACCAAGGGCTGTGTGCCTTGGGGACAAAAGGAAGCAGTGCAGCCCTCTGATGGAAGAGGTGGTCCCTTCTCCAGATGGGGGGTTGGGGACCACGCAGCTTTAAGCCTTACCCCATCCAGGCAGCTTGGGCCACTGCTCTGGTACGTGCCTCAGCAGTCGCCTTATCTACCTAACAAGAACCCGGCGAGTGACCCTCAGGCGGGTGCTGTGCTAGGTGTAAACCCCAGTGCCTGGCCAGGGACCTCTGGATGCAGGGAGGTAGAAAAGCAAAGCCAAAATTACATCAATGCTACGGTGCAAGGGAGTGAAGTGGGGGTGGGGCAGTGGATGGGACAGCCCTGTGTATGAATCTGAGCTCCAGAGGCCTCAAGCACCCCAGGGCCAGGAGGATGGAGGCCCTCATTAAGTAAGTCACCTCCTTGACCAGGTTCCTAACTCTCCTCCTGACCTTACATCTCAGCATCTTCTGAGCCTGTCCAAGTACGTTTTGGGCATCACTATTCAAACTGCAGCCCAGGTGGCTGGCTCTTTGGCCTCTGGGGCCTCCCTCTGGTGTGACAACTGCCAGCAGAAGCGGACACCCATTCTGGGCTCCAGGGAAGACTTTCCCAGGCTGGGCTGCAGCGTGGGCCCCACGAGGTGCTGGCCCACTGGTCTAGCAGACAGAGGGGAGGGGAGCAGTGGGGTACTCACTGCTCAGGGCTCGAGACAGACGTCCTCCGGCCTTCCACCGTGATGTTGCTCTTCGGTCTCCTAACGACATGTGGACGGACAGGGCGCACCTGGAATGGGCACAGGGTAAAATCCCCAAGAAAGAGTGAGTGGAAAAGCCATACAGGAACTTTCTAAAGTTTCAGAGAAGTGGCCCCAAAATGAACGCTGGGGAATCGGCACAGTATGGGCTACCAAGGTTCTGTTTATCTGGAAACACTGCTATTGAATGTGCAGCTGACACGTGAACTGGAAGGTGGCCCCTCAAATGGAAGCAGGTCTTCTGAAAGGCGTGGTTTCCTCACCTGCAGGGACACGGGGGACAGCTCCCCCGCGTCCCTGCAGGGCTGCCGTGACGGTTTGGTGAGGTTCTGTCCACACGGAATCCAGACCGAGGAGGCCCTCCTAATGCTAATTCCCACTTGCCTTCTTCTAGAACCCAGGGCCTGGTTTGGTAACACAGAAAAGGTTTCATGCAGGCTTTGTTTTCAGGGCTCATGTGCTTATTTCATTCTTTTTACAACTGAATTACAAGATGCTTATTTTCCCCTCTAAATGGGAGGGAAGGGAAGAAAGCAAACAGCACTGGAGAGCAACATAAATGTCACCTTCACTGCCCAGGGCATCCCGTGGGGCCCTTAGCAGGGCTCAGCCCGGACTCCGAACACCAGGGCGCTACTCCACCGAGGGCGGGTCGGGTTGGTGTGCTTGACAGTGAAGCACACACCTTCCTAACCCACGGCTGGGCTGCAGTGGCAAGACGGGTTTTGGGTTCTGTTTTTACCCTGACCCACCGCCCCTGAAAGCCAAGGCGAAGCCTCATAGAAAAGACACCCTCTCCTCCAGGGGAGCTTGTGATGGGAGTCAGGCTGAGAATTTCCAGGTGCCCCTTGAAGGATACTCATTTGGTGTAATCAGTGTTACACGGCTTTAAATTTGGCACCATCATTTCCAAACATTTCCAGTGCCAGAGGAGACCGGGAGAGAACTAAGCTAAGATAGGCTACCTGTGGGTTTCACTGCTGATAAAAATACTGAGTATCCAGTGCGGGGGGCTCGCTCTCTCCCTGCAGGTGAGGGACCAAATAGGAAATGCCATCATGGCTGAGGTTCTCAGACAGGACAGGGAAGGGGACACGTAAACTCCATTTCCTACTGGCCCTCTTCTCTGAATGCCACCCCCATGCAATCTGTGGGCAACACAGCATAATGGCTTAGGAACACAGGTCATAGAAGTTGACTGCATAAAAGACAAGTCTTTATAAGAGTCTAACCAGGCCCTCCGATTTCTGCATGTCTGATCTAACCAAAGTTCTTCCTGTGGATTGGCCAGTCTGACCTCAGCCTCCTCTGGCAACTGAGAGATGTGACAAAAAATGAAACGAAACAAAAAGCCCCAAATGCATCCCACCAAACTTGCTGCCTTCTTCCGTGGAGCTACTGTGAAGCTCCACTGACTTTTACTAGGCACACAGTGGGGCTCCATGAATGCTCCCCTTGCTTCTCTGAGGGCTTGTCCACAACAAAAGGGAGCCGGGGAGGGGCGTCTCTGACTTCGGAGATTTGATTTGTGATGGCCTTACCCTTGCCTAGCTCCCTGCTCAGTGTCTGGTATTCGAGTGGTCACTCAGCAAGACTTTTAGACGCAAATGAGCACTGCAGCTTGGAAGCTAAGCAGTGCATAATAGTGCTGCTGTTATTACCATTATTATTAGCACAGCGCCTGCCTCAGAGCAGACATCCAGCCACCATTTGCTGGGCACACGAATGGATATGCCCCCACCCATTCTAACTGGGAACTGCTTTTCCGGACTAGAGCCAGAGGCAGCTAGTAAACAGGATCACCTGGCTGGAACGCTCCCCCAGACTTCTCACCACAAAGGCAGGGCGAGGGAGCGACTCTGCCCGGCCCTCAGGGTGCTGGGGTGGGGGATTCAGGAGAGGGCAGACATCAAGGCCTGTCAGCCTGTCCTTGCACATGGCCGCTCCTTGCTACAATAAAGGAGGGTTAGGAATGTGAACTTGTGGCTGAAATGGAGGGATTAAGTTTGTGGCAACCTCAACTGAACTTGCAACGTGGTGAAACATGGGGAAAAAGAACAACAGAGCTAATTAGACGAGCTGAGCTGTCAGAGTGCCGCTGAATGGCTCAGCGCCAACAAACAAAAGGAATGGGCTGGCAATCAGCAGGATCGATGGAGAAGACTGCTTCATTAGGGATGATAAAACAGACAGAGCAGGAGAGGGGGTGGTGAGGAGGGGAGCATGGAGGCAGGGGAGGGAGAGAAAGGCACCACAGGCCCGGGGATAGTCAGTCACCCACACCAGTACAGTCACACCCAGAGCTACACATACCTGATTGGCGTGGACAAAGCCAGAGACAAAATTATACTCACAGACAACCACCCAGAGACATGCAGAGGCCTCGAGATGCCAACATGTACACAGTCTCACAAATACATACTCAAGAGGCACACACACGAGGCGAAGACACATGCATCAATCTCTCTCTCTCTCTCTCTCTCTCTCTCTCTCACACACACACACACACACACACACACACACGGCCGCAGAACTACAGTTAGAGCCACACCAAGGCAGACACACTGAGACAAAATGGTTTAATTAAGCCCGAATCACAAGATGATGCAGACAACGGGCCTGTCATATTTCAGCAATCACATCCGTCTTTCTGGGGTGCTTAGGAAAGGCAGGGGGCTGGGGCCGAGGGAAGAAACCACATGCACAACAGTGCCTGCCTGGCCCTGCCAGTGTTAGGATCCCAGCAGCGCCAGGGGAGAAAATGCTAAACAGGGATTTTGAGCTCTGTTCAAGGGGGACTTGAGGGGAAAGTTGGGAAACCAGCCAATTCCCCACCGGATTTAAAACCTGAGAAATCTAAGTCGGCAGGGTTAAATGTGTATTGAATACAAAAGCACTGAGCACATTTGATTTTGATGGTGAGCAAGAAATAATAAATACAGAGCTTATAAAGCACTTCACATGCAACCGACCACAGCCTGCCTCTCCCCCACACGCCCCAGCCCACTCCCCTTGGTCCACCAGACACTGGCAAGGCTTTCTTCTGCTCTCGCCTTTTTCTATTTTTAAAAAGAAAATCTAAGCCCTCTAGTAACATCTGAACTCCAGCCACAGGTGCCAGGCTACAAAGCCCCTTCCAGAATGGCCGAGTGGCTAGCCTCCAAGCTCCTGTCAGCCTGGGCCGATGGCTACACTCCTGCCCAGGATGTTTGCAGATGGGTGACCTAGCAAAGCCCAGCTGGGGCAAGTGACTCGTGGCACAGGAGCTTGTCAGACCGTCCTCTCTGAGGCCCTCGGGGGGCTCTGTACCCCATGCCTTCCAGGTTTGCCCCCAGTATGCAGTGGTGTCTACTGGATGTGTTGGCATGAGTGCATTCGGAGTGAACAGACGCTGGGGCACTGGGGACCACAGCTTCCAGAAAACACAAACCTTCCAGAATTTCCAAATTAGTCCCATAGTGACCCTACTTGGCAGAAAGTGTTCATTTGGCAGAAGTTGAGTATATGTGCCTACTTCATGCCAGGGACTATGCTAGGCACCATCTGCATATGACTTCATCACCTTCACCAGGCAGTTGTTAAGCCCATTTTCCAGATGATGAAACTAAGGCTCAGAGAAGATAAGCATCTTGCCCAAGTCACAGCCAGGAAGTGGCCAAGCTGTGACTCAAACCAGGGCAGGCCTTTCTGACTTCCATGCCCACAAGAACTGGTCCTGCCAGCACCCTGCCTCTTGAGTGCACCATAACCCAAGGGGACTAGTCACCTCCTGCCTCAGCACAATGGCAGGCTTTTCTCTCTTGAGGCCACGCTTGCATTCCCACATCCTCAGTGCTAGAGGATGTGGCCCCCTCTGCGCCCCCATACTGCACGAGTTCCCGCACTGGCAAGACAGCAGAGTCCACGGGCGCTATCTCCAGTACCTGAGTTTACCAAGGAGAGCAACCCTGACCTGAATGCTGCTTTCTACGAGTCCCTGCCTGCCTTGGGCCCCGGTCTCTCTCGGGAATTCTGAGCACTACCCACCAGGTGACCATGGCTTAAGGAGAGGCTGCTCGGTGAGGCACGAGGAGAGGCAGTGCACAGATTGGCCTGGGCACGAAGGCCGGCTGGCTTGGCCTCCTACCCTCTCTGGGGGCTCAGCTGCAAATGGGGAAACAGCATCTGCCTGCTATGGGCTGGTGTAAAAACAAACAATTATGCAAGTGCTTAGCACAGTCCCAGGCATATAAAAAATGCTCAACGAATGTTGATACTCTTCACCTCTGCACCCCTGCCAGGGCCTAATACTGCCTTAGAGATTCCATAGAAGCCCCGCTGGACACTGGTTATTTTTCCCTCAACTGAAGCTCTGCCCTATTCTTTATACGAGGGTAAACTCCATGGAAATGGAGATGGGGGCTCCAGGGAGCCTGGTGTGCTGGAAAGACCACAGGTTCTCAGGTCTGTGACTCCTCTCTGTATTTGAGGGACGCAGGCAAGGTTGCCAAACATCAGTTTTCTCTTCTTCAAACTGGGTGGAGACAGTGCTTGTGTCAGAGTGACTGTAAGGTCCAACTAGATGATGTGCCTAAGAATGTGCTGCTGGCTAGGAAAACCCTAGGCAAATGGTGGTTATTAAGGAACCACGTCCTTCCTTAGAGGCTGTAAGATTTAAGGGCCTGTTAGGAAGATTAAGAACTGCTACTGTGTGCCAGGCACTGTGCTAGGTGCTTTATAATGTCATCTACAAAACCCCTCTGTGAGTGAGGGTATGTTACAGAGAAAGAATGAGGCTCAGAGCACTTCAGTGCATGCCCCTAGTCACACAGCTTCAGTTATCAAGTCCAGCTCTGTCTACGCCCCAAACCTATGCTGTTGATGACTGTATGAAACTGTCACTGAATCACAGAAGGTCTGGCCCAGAAAGGGCTGCCTGTCCCCCGAACTGGTCTCTTTGTGCTGCTTGTGCCTTCCTCCCAATGACAGTGAGCGGAAACACCCCAGCCCCTTGACAGTTGTGCCAACCACCATCTGGGTGGGTGACAGGATAGATCCATCCTGACTACTGTAGGTGAAGGCGTCCGAAGCCCCCAGCCTCCACCCTGGCCCTCTATCTCCCGCACACGGTAGGGAACGGAAGGAAGAAAGTACCCTGGAACTTCCCTGCATCCACCCAGAGATCAGCCACCCAGCCAATGCTGGGTGTGTGCCCCAAAGATTAAAGACAGACAGCTCAGCCGGGCCACCTGCACCCCATGGCCTCCATGCTTGCCACAAGAAGGATTTGGACATGTGCACTGGAGTGGGGCTGCGACACCTACTGGTGGAAAACCCTGATCACAACTGGGTGGGAACCTGATCCCTTCGCTTGGCTGCAGCAGTGGGTGCTGTGAACAACAGACTCTTCTCTTGGTACACAGCCCTCATTGAATGGTCCTGGCAAGTTTCCTGTTTGAAAGGAACCTGCTAAAGTTATTATACCTTGGCAAAGCTGAAGTCTGAGCTTATAAGGCAAATGACTTCAGCGTGGCTGAATTTGGGACCCACACACTATTTTTCCACAGCATTTCTCTAAAAAACACCGATGGGTCTCCCTCTTTTGCCCAACCCTTTGCCAGGTGTTGGTCGGTTTGCCACACGTCATCATGTGGGGAACTGAGCACCACGTGAGGCCTTCCAGAGGAGGAGCACCTGTCTCCATCCGCACCATGCCACATTCTTGGGGTGCAGCCTCTGCCCCTGGGAGGGACATCGAATGAATTGTCAAACCCCAATCTGGTGGAAATGAGACCGCTGCTGCCGGACTTTGTGAGAAGAGGCGGTTGGAGCAAGGCTTGGAAGCTCATGGGCTAAAACCATGGTTCAACCTAAGAGATCTGCTCCAGTGCAGCACGCACGGCAAACACACAACACAACCCCCAAGACCTCCAGCTCTAATCTGCCAAGTCCCTGAACTGCTTCACGAAAAGGAGAGAGAAGCCCAGAAAATGCAAGTTCGGGTTCATGCCACGCAGACAGGGAAGCTGGAAACCCCAATCCCCAGTTTTCTTTTGCAAGGCAGCTGAGTTCAAACTCCAGAGGAGGTTTAGTCAGGCGGGGACAGCAGCCCAGGCAATGTTAGGAGGGAGAGCAGAACCACTGGCTACTCACGGGCCTCGAGCGCTGTATCTTGGGAGGCGGCGGGCGAGTAGGACGGAGTCTTTGTGGCTGTATTAAAGTGAAACTTAAAACATCAGTACACATGGAGACGGTCTGATGTATTTGCACACACCATTTGCACACGCAGCTCAAGAGTAAGCACCCCGTCCCCAAGCCATAGCCCGAGGACTGCCCTGGATGCCATCTGTTCCCCGCCCTTGCATCAGCTGGCAGGGTCTCTGGGTCCTGCACGTTCCATTCCTGAGACCCTCCCTTCTGCTAATTTCTTCTTTCTAGCCTCACCCCGGCCTGGGTCCATCTCTAGCCATTCTCCACACAGGCCAAAGGGGATCTTCTGAAGTGCGGTATGACCACGTCACACCCCAGTTTGGAGACCTCTGCTGCATGCCCCACCCTGCCTGCCCCCTGTCCTCAGGTGACGGTGCAACAAAGCTCTTGGCTAGCATGCCAAATCGTGGCGCACGCAGACCCTTCCCACCCATGCTTACCTATGCAGACCCCCACAGACTCTGGATTCTCACGCCCGTTTCCTACCTGCCCTCTTGGCCAGTGAGATGACCTGCCTGACCCCGATCAGCCCGGCAGACACTCACTTGTCTTTTAAGACTGTGCCTGGGTCAGGTGCTCCCTGCTACATGGGACTTACCACAGATAGGCAGTACCTGCCCTGTGTCCCATTATCTTTCCTTTAAAGAAATTTTATTGTTCATTGAGGTGACACTGATGAATAGAATAAAGTTATAGAGGTTTCAGAGCACATGTCTGTAATACATCATCTGTACATACAGCATTGTGTGTTCACTATCCAAAGTCCAGTCTCCTTCCGTCACCATGTATTTGACCCTACTACCCTTCAAATGTTCGATCCTTGTGCCTAGGAAAAAAATATGTGCTCAATAAATGTCTGATGAACAAATGACATTTGTACAAAATGCCTGGCTTTTGAAATCAGGATCTGGATAAAAAACAATAGAGCACAGACTTCTTGGCTCTACTCTCAAGTCCTTTATTTTGAGTTAAGCTTTGTCCTTTTGACAGCCTGCCCTTCTGATGCCCTGACCAGGGTGGGAGATGGGTAGGCAGAATCAGGAGAAGAAAAGCCCACAGGATGGAGACCCGGGCCCTCAGCAGACCCTGTGGGGGCCTCCACTGATTTCCTGCCCACTCAACCACATGGTTTAGGAAGGGATATCATTATTTGACAAAGTCTAGGCATGCACTGCCCACTTCAGGAGCCAATGGCCACATGTGGCGAGTCCGAACTAAGACATGCTGTAAGGTCAAAACACACTGGATTTCAGAGGGTTAGTTTGAAAAAAGAATGTAGAGTATCTCAGCAACTTTTAATAATGGTTACGTGTTGACGTGAAAGTATTTTGGATATTTGGGTTAAATATATTAGAATTCTACAAGTGACTCACATGTGTGGCTCCATGACACTTCACTGGGACAGTGCTTTAGAGCTTCAGCTGTTTGGAGGGACCTTGCAGAGTGCAAACCTGCCTCATCCCTCATGCTCTAAGCCCGGCTCCTGGAGGAGAGGGGCTGTGTCTCGGGGGCCCTGGATCCCTGCACAGGACTATCAGAGGGGCCTGAGGGGAACTGAGAGCTCATCTGGATAGAAAGAGAGGGTGGCTTCCCAGATGCTATGCGTTAGTGGGAACTCGGGCCAGCATGTGTTCGATGAGCCTTCTTCAGTTGGAGGCTGTTCGCGGTGCAGCACGCCGCCTCCTGAGCTCCCAACTCACACAGCTCTTTAGGAGGGAAGCAGAGGGCAGGGAATGGGAGCCACCCTCCACAGGTGTACAAGCCGCTGCCTCTGCCTGGACACCTTGCTCTCACCCACTGCCCCCCTCCCCATCTGCTACCCTGTGCTCAGTCCTCTACTTCCCCAGCCCCACGACCCTCATCGCCTATGACCTGGACACTTCCCTTCTCTCTCACATGAGTGGCAGTGTGGCAGAGTGCTCAGGAGGTGGCCTCTGCAGGCACACAGTCTCAGACTGAACTGTGGCCCCCCACTTGCCCTCTGGGTTCCTCTGGGACGGTGACTTTAACCATCCCAGCCTCATCTGTACCTGCAGGTAATGGCACTCCCCACCCAAGGGGGCTGCTGGGAAGACTCAGTGAGATGATATTCACCATGATCTCTCACAACACTGCCAGGAGACATCAGCAACAATCACATGAGCAGGTTTCCCTGCCTCCCAATCCATCTTCCATACTTGTTCCATAGCAGACTTAAACAAAACAGCACACACCCCATCATGTCACTTGCCAGCTTAAATCATCTCGGTGGAAGGTTGGCGTCTCCCGAAGTGTATTCTGAGAAACACCATTCGGGAGATGCACTGTATGAAGGGAGAAAAGGAGGTTTCCAGCCAGAGGAGTCTGGGAAACGCTGGCACTGTCTTGTTCCTCTTGGAGATTCACAATGACTGCTGGCACGCCAAAGGATGTCCTTGCAGTGAAAAATCCACCCTGAACAGGCAAAACCCTGTTGACTCCTTTTTTCTTTTTCTTTCTTTTCTTTTAAAAAAATATACAAAAACTTCTATTAACATTTATTTGATGCTGAATTTACTCCTGGGCCACAAGTTTTTGTTTCTTCAGTTTCTCCTGGGATATCTTTTCTTCTGTGTTACCTCCTCTTCTGGTGTAGAAGAAACCCGCCCTTCTCTGGGCAGGGAGAGCTGGTGTGGGTTAATCCGCCCTCAGGCCGTGTAAGTTCGGTGCCACTTCAAGTGCTTTGTTCGCCTGGATGTGCTCAATGACAGAGTCTCTGTCTAAACCCTGAAGTTCAGTGTTACTCTGCTTTTTTAAGCACGTGCAGCAAAAATTCAGCACTCTCTTTGGGCCACTGATCCTGTGTCCTGCCCCATTCTTTGGCCTGGGCACACCTACCGACTCCACTGTGTAACGATGGAACTGGACACACGGCTTCTGTATGGTGACATCCTTCAGTACCCGGTGAGTTTTTGAATACACAAACCCTTGATGGCCCGAGCAGTTTCACAAGCGTTCTTAAAGTGGACAAGAAGATTTGAACTCCTTGGTCTGCATGATTTTGTGGGGTTTCTGGGTCAAGTGAATAGTGAATGTTTTCAGAGGTCACCTCAGGCTGCTTTTGGGAAGAGACTGCTTTTTTCCTTAAAAGTTCTATTTCCCTAATTTATTTAAACACAGATTCGCTTTCCCTGTAACACCCATTAATAACCCCTTGGAGAATGCCACATGCAGTGTTCAAAGCCCTCCAGATTCTGGGCCCACCCACAAACCTCTGTAGTCCCATCTCTGGCACAGCCCTCCCGCCGCTGTGGCTCCCACAGGCTGCTGGCCCTGCTCACCCACAAATGCTCCCAGAATGCCTCGTGCATTCTTGTGCTACCATGCTGGTCCCCATGCCTGAAACACCCTCCCATTTCCTTTGGTCTCATCCTTGGTGCTTCTTATTTGGCCTTTGCTACCTCAAGCACTGCCTCCCCCAGGAGGCCTTCCCTGTCCTTTTCTGCACGGTGTGGGTCACGTGCATACCTCCTTCCTGCCCAGGTGTATTCAGAGGGCACTGGTTGTAATTATTGGCTCACTAGTCTTATTTCTCTATTTTTCCTTGGGTCTGGTGTATCACTAGGTACATAATAGGTGCTCAGCAAATGATCTTTGGCAGAAACTTCCTGGCACATAGAGAAAGTCAACAAATGTTAGTTCTCCAGATCCTGTAATCAACTAATCTTCCTTTGATTGTCATCAGGAAGTGCTGACTCCTTGGCAATTGAGTTTATAAATGGCGGGAGGGAAGCATCCCCTTGAACACACCCAACCCAGAAGCCAGCAGGGTATACCCTCGGGATTTAAAGACACCAGGGAAGGGTAACGTGGCATAAATGTCCCCAGCGTGACCATGAGGGCCCCACTGCAGGGTGCATGACAGCACTTCCCCAAGGCCAGGTGGGCATGGACACGCTGCTGTGTGGATGCCCCTCCTTCCTGGAGGAGGAGCCATCACAGGCTGCCAGGCCACACTTCCCAATACAGAGGGGTGGGACAAGGGCGCTCCTCTTCCCACTGCTGGATGGGGAGGCGGCTAAATCAGAAGAGCCCTAAAGCAGAAGCAGGGAACAGAAAGGCTGGGGCACCTTGGCACAGAAAGTGATTTTTGTGCGATCCTCAGTTCCCTCACTGGATCAAAATGGCTGCACTGACTACTGCTTTTCAAGTGAGTTCAGAAATGCTGGGCCCTGAGCAATCTGTTGCTAAGAAGAGTTCCATCATACGAATCATCTGGCCTCCTGAAGGTCATGTTTAGTCAGAGTGGAACGATTCCTCCCGTGTACTTTTAGGGAACAACTATTTGGGCCAACGCACAGGGACTCAGGAGAGGACACATCCTTTATCCTTAAGGAATGTTTGGTCTAATGGAATTTAACCTACACCACAGAAAAATAGCTCTCATAGAGTACAAGTGCTTGGGTTAAAATACAAGAAATAAACTTTGGGTTGAAAAGACATGGATGGGTTCACGTCTCAGCTCTGTCATTTTCTAGCTGAGTTCAATATTGGTTCTGCCACTTGGGTGAGTTATTTGACCTAAGTCTTAGTTGATTCTTATGTAAAACAGAAATAATTCCTGAGCCACAAGCCCTGGTGTGAGGATGCGTACGGGAGTGTAGTACAACTGTGTGGAGCCCTGGCCCAGCATCCTGATGAGGAAATGGGAACATCCAATCCTCTGTCCTCCTGTTGGACCCACAAGTCTTCCCAGAAAAGCCCTGTGGACATGAGGACCTTGGTTTTCCAAGGGACTTGGTTTTCCAAGGGAGTGCACTGTTAGTCAAGCACTACTGAAGGAGACTGGATTTTAATAGTAATCTCTTCTATTTATATGATGTGTTTCCCTTTCAAAGCATTTCTACTTCTCTTCTTTCCTTTGAGCCTCGTATCCCCTGGTGAAGCAAGTTAGAGAATAATTATTCCCCTGCTATAGAGACAGGGAACAGGAGGTTAAGGGACTACTCGAGGTCACAGAGCTAGTAGCAGGAACTAAAATAAGTGGGAATTCTCAGTCACCGTGCTATCCTTGTCAACCCCGATTTCCAAAGTCATCTGGAATCCTTTCTGACATGGCTTTTCTGATCCTTGTCCTTTCTGAAGTTAGCCTCTGTTGTTAGAGAAAAGGCTGGCAAGAGAGAATGATGGCCACCTTCCCCTTCCTTATTTGAGCATCTCTTTCTGGTGCTTTCCAGAGGCACACGATTCACGTAACAAACAGTGCAGTATGCCCTACACAGGCACAGGGTATACCCATGAACCGCCCTCACAGGGCTCCCACTCTGACAGAGGGTCGCTGGGGCTGTGGAGGTACAAAGGAGGGGGTCTCCTACCAGATGGGGTGGTGGGGAATTCAGGTGCCCGGTGTAGGAAAACCACTGTGGTCTGACAAGACTATAGTGAGGGTGAATCTGAAGACAGGGAGGACCTCAGAGTGGCTGGCAGGGGGGCACACAATACAGGGTCTGAACTGTCTAAGAAGTGTGGGTGTAGGCGAGAGAGAATGCCACGTCCCTGGGGAAAAAGATGGGTGGGAGGAGGATGGGTGGGCGTCTAAGGACAGAGCGACCCTCCAGCTACAGAGGCCTGCCCAGGACTCCACATTCTCAACTCCCCACCCCCAGCCAAGAGACTGCTGGAAGACGTGGACACAAGGTAAGCCTGAAAGTGTGATTGACACGGATGTCCCGGGGAAGGGAGGAACCCTACGGCCTCTGCCTGGCCCTTGGCATTTTTATCTGTCAGCCGTATGGGCCAGGTGAGTATGTTCATTGGATATGAAACCCACATTTATGAGGACAGCATCTGATTTGCAGTTAATTTGTTGATGCAGCAAAACACATCGTTTCCAAAAGGTCAGGAGGGGAAGTCCTGTTGGAATATCAACTTAATTACCTGGGCGGCATGGATGAGCGGGCGCCCTGCACGGGGCTGCTGGGTGGAGAGTGCTCGGCTGCCAGGAGACGACTTGGGGCAGAGCACAATGTGTGCAGGGGGTGGGGCACCCTATACAGTGGGTGGAGCCTTGTCCCTGGTGCCTAACCAGCAATCTGGCTAGCCCAAGGAATCCTCATGCCGGAATGAGGGTCATCACCCCGTTTCACAGATGAGGAAGGCAAAGACTTCCCCCGAATCACACAGAGCAGCGGATGACAAGCCTTCAGAAGGGGGTCAAAGAGTTCATCTTGAGGAAACTGCAGGCAAGGCAGGGGTCCTGTGATGTATGTGGAAAGGGGCTGGCTGTTTAAGATCCAATGTAGGGATTCACTCGGTCCCCATAGAGGTCACACCTTGGACTGTCCCTTCCACATCCTTCAAGATCAGAAGCAGTACCCTGTGTCACTGCTGGGAAAGCAGGCTTGGGTGGGCTGGGGGGCAGGGAGGGGAGAATAGGTACTACCTATGACCACACAAGTGAAATGTCCAAGTCAGTGGGGTGACAGACCAGACCCCAGCCAGGGACTGTGGCACAGGGAAGGAGGTAGAACACAGACACCTGAGGCCACAGGGACCCACCAGTTTCACTGAAGGCCCAGCACTGTGCATACAAAGCTTGGGGCAGGCAGGCAACCTGCCTGGGGAGGCGGCCAAGGTCCCTGCAGCTTTCCCTTCTGAGGGATGGAAAAGGTGGGGTGTGCTTGAGGCGGGCTGGAGGCGTGAGAGAGCTGGCCTTGGGGCTGGCCCCAAAGGGAGCCTCGGATCCTTTGTGTCTGAACAGTGCTGGGAATTGCCCCCTTCCCATCAGACTTCTATCTAGCTCACACAGAAGAGGCCCCGCAACCACCGTGGGGGGAAGGGGCTGGATAGCTGCTGGGGATTTCTCTGTCCTGGGGATGGGCCCCAACCAGATACACTGTCAGGAATGAAGAGGGTAAAAGAGAAAATTCACAATTAAACTCTGTCACTGTTTAACGAGGAAAGAGTTCACCTGGTTAATTTTCCTGGCTAGTAGCCACATCAATGTTCTGACCTGGGCATGAAACAGCCCCGGCTGGGAGAGGAAGACAAAGCTTTCTGTGGTTTCACAAAGGGCCTCTGGGCCAGGAGCAAGGCTCCTCTAACTCCTCGGGACTGGAAAGCTGCTATTATGCAAGGTATGGAAATAAAAGAGGGCTTCTTTTGATATGCCTCCAAAAAGGAGTGTATTGAAGCCATATTTGTGTGGAGTGTCTCCTTTGAAATGCCCAACTAGCTCTCTCAGGCACAGCTCTCGCCTGTCCCAACTCCTGTCATTATCTCCAATCCTCTCTGTCCACCTTCGCGGCAGAGCCGATCCTGCTTGCTGGGGAGGATCAAATGCTTGCCTCTGCTTCCAAGTTTCAGCAAGGACAGCTGGGGAGCGGTGGGCGCTGGTGTCCCACGGTACTTGCTCTGTGCCAACAGCACTGGGAGGGCCCTGGGCCCCCAGAGGGGACCCTGGGACCCTCGGGCCCTGAAGCATCTGCAGAGGTAACTCGAAGCTCTAGGCTATTTTCTGGAGTAATATTGTTTGCACGATGCTGCACAGAACGGACTCGTATACAATGGCTGAGGAAGAAGTCTCCATCCTGCCCATGAGGGGTGAGAAGGGGATGCTTCTTCACAGGAAAGGGAGGCTGGAAGGGGCCCTCATCTTGGAGCACCCTCGACGGGCTGGGTGTTACTCAGAATATCCCAGTCAGTCCTCAAACGCTGGAGAGAGGCTCTACCATGACCCGTGTTCTACAGATGGGGAGATGGCAGCCTCTCGCCTAGATTCGTACAGTGCGGTGAGGAAGCTAGAGGGGGTGGCCTTCTGTCTGCAGTTGTCAGAATCCAAGGGGAGGGGTCCATGTGCCCTGCAACTGGCTGTCCCGAGGCACCATCTGTGAGGGGGTGCTCAGGACCGAGGTGGCCCTTGGGCCTATAAGCCAGCGTCTTTGGAGAGGGCAAGGGCTTGCTTAGGATTCTGTTGCGTCCACAAGTCACCTTGAGAGGCCATTCTCTCAGGCTGGCCCGGCACTTTCTCTGTAGAGAGTGCCGGGCTGAAGGAGGCGCAGGCTGGGCCTGAAGAGCAGCGCGTTCCTCCCCCGATGTTGACAGGAGTAGTATTTTGTAGTGGTGCTGGTTAATTTGTAGTGGCATTTGTGGTTTGAAGCCTTGTCAAGATCCCTGATTACTTCCCGTGCAAGGAGCTCGGCTGACGGGGAAGTTCACATGCTGAACAAAAGCAGCGAGGCAGCTGTGAGGGAAGGCTGCAGGGGGCTGGGTGACCCCAGCCGCTTGGGGGACAGAGGCGGGGGAGGGAGGAGGGCCAGCAGTGGAGTGGGGGAGGGAAGTCTTTTGTTTTTAGTCAGGTGCAGCTGCTGGGTCTGAATAGGTGGCATCCCACTGGTGGCCCAAGGTCCAGCACCAGATGAGGCTGGTGGCTGGGACAGGGGCAGGGAGCTTTGCTGACGCATGCCATTCTCTGCCCAGACAAGAAAGGAGGAGGGTGTGCACCGCTGCTACCTACACTAGGGTGGTCATCTAGGATGCCACCAAAGGTGCCTGGGTGACATTCCCAGGAGGTGGGGGATATGAGAAGGGGCTTCCAGATGTTGGGATTGATGATCTCCCTCTGATACCAGCAGGGGCTACTGTTTTCTGGCACTTACTACGTACCAGACCCTGTGCTAGGAACACGACAGGCCAGGTCTCTCGTGATCTCAAAAAACCCAGCAGAGAAGGTACAATCCCCATTTGGCAGGTGAAAAACTGAGGCCGACTTGCCCAGGCTTCACAGCTCACAGGTGGCCGAGCCTGGATCCAAGCCCAGGGATGTTTGACCCCAAAGAAGCCCACACTTGTGCCATCAGCACACAAACCGCAGACCTGATACACAAACAGTGGGAAGAAGATGCTAAAACCTATCGCCTCGGACTGAGGGTGCTCCCTCTTCCTGGGGAGTTCTCCTCCAACATCCTCTGAACTTTCCATCCATTCCAACCACACAGAAAGGTTTGTCTTTGCAGCTGCCTGCACCCCAGCAGGCCATATCCTGACTCGGTGAGGGTTTGCTCAGTGCATTTAAGGGCCAGGGCCAGCTCAGCAAAACCAAGGCTAATTTATCATCCCTGGAATGATGTCCACCCCAACCATTACAGCACCAGGAAATTAAAGTAAGAATCTTCCCCTGACTTTGCAGTTGTGCAGACAGGATTGCACGGCAACCTCTGGAAAGGGAGTCCAGGGATCACGACAGCCTTCGAATTGTTCTCTCTGCCACCAGGGTCCCTGGGGCCACCTGTATCCAGGGGCACTGACCATGGCCCTGTAGACAGTCCTCAGCAGGCAGGCCACTTAAGGTTAGCATCTGCCCCACCAGAGCCATGTCCCACCCTACCACAAGCAGCTGCTTCAGTCTGGCCCCCCAATACCCTGCCCTGCCCCTCAAGTACCACTGTCCTTCACAACACACGTGCTTGTCCCGGGTGCCCTCCCTGCACTTGCCTGCCCGGCGGACCCTGCTCAGCCCTCAAACCTCTGTCCCTTCCCTGGACGCCAGTCCTCTCTTCCTGGCTTGATGGAGCCAGGCTTCATTCTTCTGTCTCTCCCCTAATATTATGGGCTCCTTGATGGTGGCGCTGTGTCTGTCTACTTCACATCTGGACCTTTGGCTCTGAGCACAAGACCAGCACTTGGTAAGTGCAAAGTAAAGGCTGGCCCAAGACTGTGGCACTAACATCAAATTACCAGTAGGGCCATCGCCCAGCATTTGGCTGACCCAGGCCAACTAGTCATTGTCCCTGTCACTCGAGTTGCTCTCTCCACGAGGATGGCAACTTTTGTGGCATGCTTTGATCAGGAAAAACCTCCAACCTAGGGGTGTTCTGGTCTAGCAGGTTGAGCCCCAGGGCTATCCCAAAAAGCAAGAGATTTTTTGAGTGGAATGCAAAAGTGGAAAGCAATAGGAAGCTTAGATGTGAAATATCCCAAAATTTCCCCAGTGTGTCTGTTAAAGAAAGAGAGTCAGGTTCACTAGAGAGAGGGTTTTTTTTTTCTTCTCTTGGAACAAATGGATGGAGAACCTGGTTTTAAAATTCCTGGACCCTGGAATACATTTCTATCTGTGTCAAAGTCTACCCTCCACCGCCTCAGCAGAGTTTAAAATCCTAGCTAATAGGTTAACAACTGTTTTTCTTCAGCTTCAAATGAAGAATATCAGAAGGTTGGGGGAATATGCAGCTCTCCAATTTGTACGGACTGCACACAGCTCCCTGCAATGTGTGTTTGACAGGACTGACATTTTGTACCGCTGTGAGATGGGAAAACGTGTGACATTTTTATTCATGGTGGCGTACGCCCTTGTAATGATCAGCTCTGGTCGATGTGCTTACCGCAGCAGCCCCGGAGCCCTCGGAGAACAAACAGGAACCCAAGGTGCCAGCAGTTCGACTGCCTTATTAAACACCGCCAGGATCCTAACGAAGACCAACTGCTGGAAAATCTCACTGTCAAATCCTCAAGGACATTGTCAGTGCACAGCTAACTGCATATATTTTTCATTTAAAATACTGAAATCCAGCATTGTGCCATTACAACAGAGGGGAGGGGTGCCCACTCCAGCGGCCATTCTGTCAGCTGCCTCTTCAGAGCTCCAGATGTTAGAGCCAGATGCCCAGTGGGGTTCAGAGCTCAGAAAGGGGCGGTAGAGACAGGAACCGACTCTGAAAACGCAGCCCTGCCTTCAGGGTGAAAGGCTGAAAGTTACAGGGCTCTGGTAAGAGTCACTTGGAAAGTCAACCCACAGGTTCCCTGCTGAAGCCAAAGCAAATCTGCATAATTAGAAAATCAGCCCCACCCCCCAGCCAGCCATCTTCCTTCGAGGACAACCTATTACATCCTACAACTTGGTGCTAGTCAGCCTTCTGCTTGGCGGCAGACCTTAAGACATCTGTAGGAACACACGGCCACAGTGAGTTCCACACCTTGGCAGAAACGCTGCGTGTCAGGGTGCCCACCTGCAATCTCACCGCTTGTCTCAACTCAAAGGCCTCAAGGTCAGTGGGCAGGAGGACCCCCTTCCCTTCAGTGGTCACATCTAATGCTGATGCACACGGATGGAAGCCAATCACTTGGCAGGCCCTCGGAGCTTTTGGTGGTTGCTACACCAGGTGATTTGGTTGCAGCTGCATATACTAACATACTAATATATTTATCTTGTAAATATGTATTTATACAGAGCCTCTATTTCCATACTCTAGCCCTGGTGCACTAAGACACACTCTGCTATTTATTTATGGGGTCCTTGGTGTAACAGGCCGAGCTCGTGACGCCTGTGTGTGGTTCTTGCAGGTTTGCAACAAACCTGTAAGTGGTTGGCTAAACAACTGGATGTTCTCCATCCATCACAGGCAGAGGCTTGCATTTCAACGGGCTGCCCGTAAACTTGGTTTTGCATAATACTATATATCATCCTCGGCGGAATTGACCTGGGAGTCTATACTGCTGGCAACCTGGAGACAGGGAGCCATAACATTCCACACCCTGGGATGGGGGTGAGGAGCGGAATAAGTTTTGGGTTCCCTGGTTACAGAATCCAGAGAGAGTACAAAAAGGAGGGAGGCTGGCCGATAGCCCTGGGGCAAAAGCCAGAGTGAGAGTGGAGGTTGCTATACCCAATTTCCTTGGAGCTGGCCATTCTGTCCCTCAGCAGAGCCCTTCCCCTGAGCTGCAGGGGGTGGTGGCCACCCGCCCTGTGCACACCAGCAGACACTCCTTTTGTCACACACCTGAGCAGCACCTCAGATCTCATTAGAGCATGCTGGCTTGAGGAAGACACACAGCCCGTGTCCAGCCTCCTGCCATTCACAGTGAACATCCATAGCTCTCACGGATGGCATCCAGCACCTCACTGTGTTCTGTCCATTGGTCTCCTGGATCTCTCTCCAGTTTTCCCCTCATCTTCACCCCCATCAGCAGCATCTGAGGTCAGGCTCTCGCTAGCTCCTGCTTGAACCTCAGCTGCACCATTAGTGGTCTTCTTGCCTCACCTGGTGGGGCCCCTGGAGGAAGTGATCCCAAATGCCATTCCCTCGAAAATTCTCCCTCACTGGCTCTTTGACACCCATAAGATGTTTCCAGCTCCCCCAAGGCCTCGCCATTGCCCACCTCCACAGTTTAGCTCCTGGACCTCACCAGCCACCTCCCAGCTTCTTGCTTTTCCACTCCAGTCTGAAGAGGCAGACTGTCCTATCCTTCACACATCATTCTCTTTACCTGGAATGCCCCACTCCTCTGGCTCTGCCTGATAGACAACTCATCCATCTGAGATCCGGATCTCAGATCCTCTGAGAAGCCTGCCCTGGCTCCCCCAGACACCCTTAGGGCTCCTCCAGCCAGTATATTTATGTCCATTAGCCTTTCTCTTTCCATATGATTGGTTAACTGTCTCTCCCAGACAATGAGTGCCACGATGGCAGGACCACATCTCACTCCTCTGTGACCCTGGGCTCTTGGTCAGGGCCTGGTACCTGACATGCCTCATTATATGTTGAGTAAGTGAAAGAAGGAATTAACGAGGGCATACAAGAATAACACAGAGTTTCTGCCTGGCCAAAACCTCCAAGACTTCAGGATTTTTAATCACCAAGATAGGAGGGCAGCAGGGGAAGAATAATTCTTAGCTGGTTTCATGGTTTGGGCAAGGGAAGGTATTTGGTAGACAGCTCGGGGGCAAAAACTTCCTTTTCATTCTCCTGGTCCCTGTTGAGAACTGTACCTTGCTTGGCACACCTGGAGAGTCACTGTCCCCTGACCTTGTGCTGACTGCTACATTCTACCTGGTCTCTCAGGGCACCGCCTCGCCAAGGCTGGACCAGCTGCCCCTTTGGAAGTATCCCGTCATCCTCTCCAGAAAGTGCAGACAGGCGTCTACCTAGAAGGTGTTCGGGACTGGGCATCCCTGGGAGGCCAGGGGGCGGATGTCACCAAGGAGTCATGTGGCTGATGGGCAGCAGAATCACAGAAACTCAGTTTAAAGACCTTGCAGGCAATGTAAATCCCCATCACACTCTGCATTTTAAGTGGGATATAATCAACGATCCCTTAGGGTCTCTTTTATATATTCTCTTTCCAGACTTTGATTACATTTAAAAATTCTTTTGCAGTATAAACAGAATGGGACACAGTGTTCCAGAAGACATGGCACTAAGCAGGCTGACAGTGACACTACCCGGGGAAAACAACGACCTAGGTTAGGGCCATGCTCAGCGCAATCTCAGGTCAAGCATCAGGAGGCTGGCAGGCAGCCCTTGCTGCCAGGGGCTGCTGTCACCACCCAGCTCTCCCAGGGAAGGGGAGCTGGGGGTCAGGTAGAAGCAGCTAGAGCTTTGAATCTGAATCCATCTTACCAGCGGGAAGGAGGGGTTTAGGGGAAGGCCCTGGACTCTACAGAGAAGTAGGGCAGTCAGAGTCCCAGCTGCACCAGTCTGGGGAAGATAATGTGAGAGAATGCAAACCCTACTGCCCAGCACCCAGCAGGCATTCAGAAGGGCAGCATGGATGTTGCTGTCACCCACAGTCCCCGTCCTGTATTAAGCAATTCCAGGCTATGTTAGGTTTATTCTGGGGAGAAAGCAGTCTCAAATCCAGGCAGAAACCACAAGCCTTGGCCAGAGGTGAGGCAGAAGCAAAACAAAATGACCTTGGACTTCATAGCCTTCCTAAGCCACACTGCTGGATTCGAAGCAGGCCCCCCAAAACTGGCAGCCCCAACCAGATGCCTCAGGAACCAGGTAGAGCTGATGAAGAGGGCTGGATGAGAGAGGTGGAGTGAGGGAAGAGCCTAGGCTCTGGCATCAGACAGACATGGTTTGAAATTCTTGCTCTGCCACTTACTGTGTGACCTTGAGCAAGTTGCTTAACCTCTCTGAGCATTAGCTTTCTGGGATATACTAACTGCATTGATGGTACAGGGTTTCAGAGAAGATTAAGTAAGATAATGCTTGTGGAGGGGCCTGGGTAACACACAGGTCCACATATGGGAAACCAACCCAATCCATCTGACCTGTCCTTATCCTGCTCTCTCTCGGTCCTTGCCATCCCTTCTCCTGGGCACGGCCAGGTTAGTAATTTACCTAATGCACAGAAGGGTTCAGGGATTGTCAGGGCACACTGTGACAGACAGCTCCTGGTGCAGCAGTTCTGTGGCCATGGTGTGGGACTCCATGCACAGCCACCAACACCAACCTGACTCTCACAGAGGACCTTGCCTGCGGGATATAATTTATGTTCAATACTTTGTTTTATTTCCCCTTCCCTACTGTGATAAACTCGCCACCTTTGGCACAGAGCATTCTAATCTGGGAAAATGCCTCATCTGGTCTCACTGAATCAGATTTCCTGCTCATGTCTTGCGGGGCTCACTAGCTCCCTGGCAGGGAGCTGGGTTCTGAGCCGCTGCAGCACAGACCTTAAAAAGGAAGGCTGTTTTTAGGTTCTGGTCAGTCCTCCGGCAAAGAGACCCCGAGTCACACTACTGAATGCAGACGGGCTTGGGGACACAAAAGGCCCGTCACTCATGCACAGTGCTGCAGACACAGGTTCTAAAACAAGCACAGCCCTGCAGAGCACAGCTGTCCTCTGTGGGTCTCTCCTGCTCTGTGACCTCATGGCTGCTCCCAGCACGAGAAGTATGCAGAGCCACCCTCACCCCGTCCCATGATTCACCCTTTTGTGCACTAACCCCCTCATCACTCAGTTGTCCCCAGATTCTCAATGGCCAACTCAGCTGTGCCGGGCCCTATGAGGGTGCTGAGGTGACAGGCTGACACTCTCCCTGTCAGGGACGGTGGGTCAGGCACAGGGACAGCACTGGTCTGGAGCAGGGAGGGCTTGTGGGGTTACAGAAACTTGAGGCGGGCCTGGGAGGTCAAGGGGTTTGTCAGGTGGAACAGAAAAGCAAGGACGTTCCTGGCTGTGGAGACACCAGGAGCCAATTGGTGTCCAGGTTCCGCCCGTGCTCAGTGTGCGTCTGGCCTGGAGCAGGAGCCCAGGAAGGGACTCTGCCCATGGTGGGGCACTTAGCAGTCTTGCAAGGTGAGAAGAACTGCCCAGAAGTGGAGGATGGCAGGCACCTCCAGGCCAGAGGACCCAGCTGTGGGCGGGGGGGGGGGGGGTGCAGGGTTTGGCAAGACCCTGAAGGCTGGCTAAGTTCTCCTGACCACCAGGTGGGTCTATGACCAGGGGAGGGAATCCTGGAATGGGGCCCACATTCTGGAGGGCTGAAGGGCCTGCCTATCTCAGTACTTGCTGGTGTTTTTTGATGTCCCCTGTGCCTCACACACCAGGGGAGGAGAGTGACACGTGAGTCAGGAGGAATGTCATCGATGCACTTGGTGGGACTGAGGCAGGTTTGGGGAAGACCAAGGACAAAGACATTGGAATGAGGGAAGCTCATGAAACAGGATGGGTGAAGAGTGGATTCTGGGAGCTGCCAGAACAAAGGCGGTACTTAGAAAGCACAGGTGTGGCTGAGCTCCCCACGGAGCAGAGTGCAGGGGAGCAGGTCAGATCCTGGAGGCACTCTGCCTAAGGGAAGGAGGGCCAAGCCCAGCTCCCAGCTCAAAGCCCAGCTCGCCTCCAGTTCTGTTGGACTCCACACTCCACCCCTCTGCCAGGCTCCAGCTGGACAGCTCAATTTCCATTCCTCTGCGCATTTTAGTAGGGCCTTTCTGGAAGCTACACCTTGGGCCAAAGGAATGATTTAAAAGGCAAGAATTCTGCAACCACTGGAGAAAGCAGTGGGGATTGTGGGGGCCAGGTACAGGGAATTCTGGGGCTTTAACAAGAAGTCAGTTGCCTCCCCATCCTAGAACAGGCTAGAACTGCCTGTGTTTGGTCCCTCAGGCTCAGAACCTTCAGCAGGTATCAGAGACACAGACTGAAGAGGGCTGCTCCCACCATTCTAGGAAAATGAGCTCTCTGCCTAGTCCTCAAAGCTGGAGAGGAGCAAGGGTGTCAATTAAACATTGCATTTATCCTGCACTGATCTCCAGCAAGGTGGTAGTGATGAGGTGCTGGGCACCTCCTAGGCAAGCTGGTGAGGAATCACTCCAAGGACCAAACTGGGGGTGGAGTTTACAATGAAAAGGGGACTCTGAGATGCCCACCCACGGCATGTTCACTCAGCATAGATCTGGGCTTTTCAAAACCACCAGATGAATTCCCTTTGCCAGGATTAACTTAAACCACCATGGTGGGTCTGTGGGCTTCTTTAAGTCAGAGACCATGTCACTGTCACCTCTGTTTTCACAGGCATGGTTCAGAGTAGGTTCCAGTGACTGCTGAACAAGTGACTGAGGTTCTTGGCTCTTTCTCCACTCCTGCACCCTGGATTGTGGCTGACCTGCCACATTCCATTCCCAGAAGCTGTCATAGACAACTGCGCCTCTCACCTTAACCTGCGTGCGACCCCTGGCCCTGACCTCCCTGCCATGTGCTGACCTGCCACTGCTCTTCTGTCCCCTCTCTATCTGGTGTCTTGGTTGACCTCTGACCTTGATTCTCAGCCATGCATACTCTCTTGGTTCAAGATTCCCACAGCTCTAGGTGTGAAACTATCTCTGCCATCAGCCCAGAGGACAAGAGGCTGGGATGTCTTCTCTTTGGCCCCCATGCACCCATGTCAGTTTGATCTGTCTGTCCTTTTTTTGGTAATAGCTCCCTGATTTCCTTTGCAGGAACTCCCCTCCCTTCACCTCTCAGGTGTGTTTCAGGGGGGCCCTGCCCACAGCACATGGAAGACTCTGGGCCACGATGTTGGGTTCTGATGTAGGTGTATGATCAGAGTTGGTTCAATGAGTGAATCCCATGCCTTGTGTGGAGGTCACTAGCAAGTGACACTCACTTTCCTGCTGGTTTTATACCTGGAAGGATGTGGTCTGAAGCTGCTGCTGTCACCTTGCCACCAGGAAGGAAAAGCCTTCCTGAGAATGGCACCGGTAGAGGAGGCAAAGCCAAGAAATGTAGCAGAAAGACTGGGCCTGACTGACATGATCTGGTACCTAGATCAAGCCATCGACAAAGCTAGTATGAGCCAACGATTTCCAACAATTTCTCTTTTTGGCACTATGTCTCTTGCAACCCAAGTAACCTAACTGATTGATAGAGATCCCCAGGATAGGTCCCTGCTGCTGGTCTTTGGAGTGGGACTGGCTCTGGACACCCCAATACTGACTCCTGCCTGTGCTGGGTTTTTATCTTGCAGCCTACTCCCTCACACACACACGGGAAGCACCCAACATGCCTTGGTGCCCAGTGGTAGGCTTGGTGCAGTGTCTACACCAGGTGCAGGGTACGAGCTCCTTGTCTTGGCGCCAGCTGAGGCCCAAAAACAGTAAGGAAGGCCCCGGATCTGGAAGAAAGCAGGGATAAGGCCTTAACTGCAGCCCACTTAACTGTTGCCCTGGCCCTAGCACTACAAAATCAGCAGGAAACTGCCATAATATCGGTGCAGGGCTGGGACATGAACCCAAGCTCTAGTAATAAACAACATGGCTTTGAATCCTGACTGCTGCTTCTGAGCCAGAAACCCTGGCTAAGTCTCCATCCTGTCTGAACCTGTCTCCTCCCCTACAAGAGGAGCTAATACCTGAAGCCCATGAGGGTGGCTGAAAGGATTAAGTGGGCTAACCTGCAGGACTCGCCTAGCATGATTCCTGGAATTGGGACACATACCCATTTCTCCAGGTCTCTATGCTGTATCTGGCACCTGGAGAGCAACTCATCCCTCCCATGCTCTCAGACCATCCGGATGCCCAGCACAGAACAGATGCTCCAACTGTTGTTAAACTGCTGAGACCCAGAAGGAGGGAGTGGCTCCTGGCTCCTGGTCCTTCCACAGCCAAGCTTAACTTGTACCGTGTGGAGATCAGGTGGTATAGCTTTGAAAGCACACTGCTGTCTCGAACCTGGATTTTCACTTGGCTGCTGACATTTCTCAGCCCTCCCACGGCACATCAGAAGATCCACCCTCAGGGCTGAGCTCCCTGTGATGAGAGGAATACAGTATCCCTGCTTATCTGCGGGGCATACGTTCCAAGATGCCCTGTGGATGCCTGAAACCGCAGACATTACCGAACCCTGTGTATACTGTGGTTTTCCTGTGTAGACATACCTATGATAAAACTGAATTTATAAATTAGGCACAATAAGAGATGAACAACAACTAATAAAACAGAATGATTATAACAATATACATATTCGAAGTTACGTGACTTTGTGGCCATTATTAAGAAAAATAAGGATTACTTGAACACAAACATTGTGACACTGTGACAATCTGTCTAGTGAGTCAGATGGCTGCTAAGTGATCCAGGGGCCCCCTCAGTGCACGCAGTGTGGGTGCACTGGATGGGGGGGTGACACGCTTCCCAGACAGAATAGTGTGAGAGTCCATCATGCTACTAACAATGGGATGCAATTTAAAACTTAATTGTTTACTTCCGGAGTTTTCCATTTAATATTTTTGAACTGGAAGCGATCACAGGTAACTGAAACCATGGGTAAAGCGGGGGGGACTACTGTACTATCTAAGAAAGTAACACTGAATGATTAATCAGAAAACTCTAGAATTTTCAACTCAACCCTTATGAATTTCTAGAATCTGATTTCCCTTTTTCAACTGGCAAGTTTTTCCTCCTGAAATTGAAGATGGCTGCACAGAGGAGCAAACCCTGGTCTTGTTAACCTTCTAGCAGAAAGTTGTTTCTGAGCTAGCCCGGGCTGTGAAAAAGTGAGGCCAACATGGGAAGACAGGCCCAGCCAGTCACCCGACAGACGGACCTGCTGTGAGAGACCATGCTGCTTTGGGTAGTGGCAGTGAACAAGTCAAAACCACACTGGACAGCCACCGGCCAGGACTGAAGGCAGAGCTGCCTAGGGTCACCTGCAGCTGACACAGGATTTGATCCGAGCAGGAGGAGCAGGAGGAACAGAGCAGGGAAACTCCCAGAGTGCAAAACATGATGGAGCAGGGAAGGCACATGATGGAAAAGGGGAACGCAGTCTGGAAACAGAGGATGAAGGAGCAGTGTGCAGAGCCCCACTTGAGGGCTGTGAAGACACAGTGATGGGTCAGGCCATGAAAATGACTGGCCTGCAGACCACACGGTGCGCCTGCTCATACCCACGCCTGTGCCATGACCTGCCGCATGGCCCCTTCAGCTCACTGTCTGAGTTGGACTCAGGGGCCTCAATCTGCTCTTCTCAGGGCACCTCCTGGACGTGTCGCCAGCACCTTTCCCTCTCTGCTTGACAGTGCTGGCCCTCCTGGGCTTAGGCATTATTTCCCACCAAGCACTGTGGGGACGCAGGTCAGTTTCAAGTGAGTGCATGTAGGAGGGCCGCTGCTGGCGAGGCGGGGTGTTCTAAGAGCACTGGCCGGCTGGGAGGCTGTTCAGTGGGTGACTGGCAGCTGGCTCCACTTCTCCCCACTGGAGAAAGAGCCTGAGAATGAGGGCCTGTGTGGATGGATAATACCTCACTCAACCCTTATAATGACCCACACGTGGGTGTTATTACCCCCACTCTAAAGATGAGGAAATTGAATTCACTGAGGTTGGGTAACTCACTGAACATCACCAGCTAGTTAGTGAAAGAGCGGAAATTTCGGCACGGAGCTGCCCATTCTAAGATCTGTGCTTTGTCCTCTCTCCCCACTGTCTCCACCAGCCTGCCTCTCAGCAGTCACACGTTTGGGGGCAGGGGCTGTGTTGGTGGCTTGCTCTCTCTGGGAATGGTCTGTGTGTGTGTCTGGGAGTGTGTGTGGGCGAGTGTGCAATTTTTTGGTCACACTGTTTAAAAGCAAGGTTCAGACACCATGGTACATCTCCCCTAAAACACTCTGGTGTGTGTGTACCTCCTAGCAATAAAGATAGACCCCCAACAACCATGGTGCTGGCAATACTTCCACCATACCACCTACATCCCAGTCTATCTTCGGATCTTCCAATTAGCCCAGGAATGTCCTTAAAACTTAAAAAAAAAATCCAAATTGTTTGCATACTCTGCATTGGTCACATAGCGCACTGGTGGTCTCCCTTACAGTTCAAGGTTGTTGCTTTATTTGATGTAATTCAGGGGATGCCAGGCCTCTCCTTCCCTCAACTGCTCCCTCCCCAGCCCCCTTCTTCCCTGGGTAGCCCATCCCCTGAGCATGGGGAGCGGGGCAAAGGGGGCGGCGCCCAGTCTTCCCTGACCCTTTCTCCACCCCTTCTTCCCTGGGGCATATGTGTCTAGACCTTAGGAGCTCATAAAAACACAAAATAAAATGAGACAGGATCTAAATTCCTATAATACAGAGCCATTTGGAAACAAAACCCTCATTTATGGAAAGAGATTTGGAAGTAGTTTTTGGCCACTAATGGGATATTCATTCTTCAAATGAACAGAATTATACGCTTAGCAACTAAAATAAAACCCCCAAAACTGCTGATCACACAGCAAGTACTTAAACAATAATCAATCATTAATCAATTTAAAAATCCACATCAGTGAATAAAACCCCGGATGTTTACTGACTGCCAGGCGCTGTGGAGAACTTTTCAGAGGCAGTGCTCTCGTGGGGGATGACGAGCACCAGAGCAGTAATGACGAGGCCTTGGGAGACGTGCTGTGCGTGCCCAGAAGCAGCACGCAGCCCCTCACAGGGGCGTCAGCGGGATTCACAACACAAACAGGCTGCTCTGAGTGGGGACAGGCAGATCGTGAAGGGCCTCGTGGGGCCCCAAGGGTAAGGATGGAATCTCTAGGGGAGGCTAGGAGCAGGGAGGTGACATGGCCGTTCCTGCACGCTACAAGCAGACCCAACAAAGCCATGTGGGGAGTGCAGTGGCGGTGAGCTTGGAGGTCAGTTAGGAGACTGCAAAACAGCCCAGGTGAGTGAGAATGCAGCCTAAACTAAAGCTGTGATAAAGGTGACGGAGAGGACAGGTAAGCAGTGTCCAGGGGGCAGGAAGGAGAGACTGTGAGCTGGTGGGGAGGGGAGCAGACCCAGGCTTCAGGATGGAGTTCCCTGGGGCAGGAGAAAGAGAAGGAGGGTGAGTTTGGTGAGGAGCGCACATTCAGACTGCAGGCCTGTGGTCTGAGGTATCCGAGGTATTTGGGAAGAATGGCTGAATTGAAGGGAACCATGTGTGACTTCCAAGTTCAGTGGGACAGCAGGGATTTCTCAGGGCACTCAGAGCCTTCTCAGCATTCACTGGCTGGCCAGCTTCTCCAGCCCAACGCGAGGCTGGCACTACCTGACCTGGCTCATGCTTGCCAGGACTCTCCAGGTGTAGAGACAAGTGGGACACCGCATTCCAGGAGCTGCTACAAGTGGAGTCTCCAAACCTCTGAGTCCCTGGTCTCTGGTACTACTTGGTTTGGGCTTTGGTTTGACTGGCTTTTCAAAGTTGACCTTAAAGAGGTTTAGGAACCTTTGCTCAACTAGGAGAACAGAGGAACCCACTTTTCAGAATCTGTCAAATTAGAAGGCAGGTAACTACTCTGTCTGCAGGATCAGTCAACTGGGAGAAACACAACCAAGGGGCTCTTAGGGTGGGTCTGCCATGATGTTCTCAAGGGAGCCCCATCCTCCCACTTGCTGGGGTCTTAAGAGACCATCTGGGTTGTATATGTGACCGAATCCTGTTAGGGCCTTTATATAAACTTTTAAGATTCCAGTGGCGAGTGCGGAGACCTATTTGTCTTGTGGATGCCCAAGATGGGCCTCACAGTAATTCCCTTGCTTGCTATCCCCGCCACCCATCAGTCTGGCGAGGCCTCCTTTTTCTTTGCTCTCTCCCTGCCCTCTGTTACGAGGCCAGTGTGTGAACCTGGTGTGCACCCTTCCGGCTCCTGCCTGGGCGCTGCCTGCAACTGTCCCCTTCTCCTGGTGGAGTAGCTCAGTCTTCTCAGTTCTGAGGGGAAGTCTGAGCAAGCCCACTTGGTCTCACGTCTAAACAGTACCCCTTTTCAGGAAAGAAGCTGACATTTTTATCTTGTTTGACTCTCTCCTATGCCTTATTTTGTGATTCTGAACTTGAGAGGTAGAAAAAAAGTTATCCAAAGCCTCTCTAAACCTAATCATTTTCCAAGGTAGGAATAAGCATTCTCGAGTTACGTGAGATTTGAGCTCTGTGAAGAAAGTAGGCACGGTAACGGTTCAGAGGCTAACTAAAATCCATCTGCTCTGCTCTTGTCTAGAACTACCAACGTGGTTCCTCACCAGCTCTGAGTAGCGTTATGAACGTCCACTTTAGAAAACAAATGCGTTGTTCAGTTTGTTGACCAAATACCTTTTAAGTGCAGGGTCCAACTTGGGCCCTGGGCCCTGGGGGTGAAGAGGTTGCCTCTGAGGGGCCCTTGGAGTGCCCTGATGTCACCTGTCTCGCTCTACGTCAAGACTGTCCATTTGTTGGTCCGTCTCCCTCTTAGTGCCACACAAGGCCTTTTTGTTTTCTTCTTAAATATACCGTAAGTCTCCGTACATGGATGAGTAGATGCAGAATTAAATGGAGGAGGGTTACAGCCTCAAAGGAGGAGGCTCCAGTGAGGTCGAGGGAGGCGAGTGAGCACCTTCTCTCCCAGGCAGAGGCTCTCCTCTCACCACCCCACCCCCTGGAGCTGTGTCTGAGGACTCCCTGCCACATGTCCCCATGGAGCACCCCTGGCTGGCTGCGTGGGCGCTGTGAGGCGGAGAGACTGACGTGACAATCCCAACAGTCTCCGTCTTCGCGAACAGCGAAGTGTTCTTAAAGAATTAAACCCACAGGAAGGCAAACTCAAGGCAGGGCTCTTTCTGAGGTCAGCGTGCATGGTCTGGCCAGTGTGAACAGTTTTGCTGGGACACATCAGCTTTGCCAGACACAGCAAGGAGCTGTGGTCTCTGCTTGGTGCGGAGCCACAGTCAGACTGTCCTGTTTCTGTGGTGGTGATGCGGCCCTGGGCGGGTCCTTTCAGGTCCCTGAGCTCTAACTCTGTGACCATAAAGTGTGGCAAAGGGTCCCTTCCTCAAAGGGCGGTGGCAGAGATGACACACGTTTCCAGAAGAAGGACGTACACTGTTGGGGCTACATGGGTGGATACTTTAGCTGATGGGTGGACACTTAAACACATTTTTTTATATGTCTTAGAAAAAACTTGGACTGGTATATCACCCCTATGATTCTGCCAATGTCATTGCTTAGGATGAGGCTAAAGTTGGTACAGATGTAGGTCTCAGTCTGTTTAAAGGAAAATGTCAAATCAAAAAATAGTACGGGTAGTAGAACAGTGTGGCAAAATTTCTGAAATGGAACTCAGAAGACTGTTGAGAAGAGTGTGATGTCCCTAACACTCACGCCTGCCAGCAGCAGGTGCTCTTGAGACGCGCCTGTTCAGGCCCAGAGCCGGCCAGCCGGGCGCCTGGGGAAGGGCTGAAGGATGAGGGAGATGGGGGCAGTGCTGGAGAGAGTGAAAAGAAAGGGCCTGCGGTTCCCGGCCCATCCCCCAGCAGCTAATCCGTCAGCTAATGAAGAAGCGGCCAGCACCAGCAAGCTAGCTGGCAGTTCACTTACAGCAAACTGATTAGGAATGTTCAACCAACAGCAGACTGTAGACCTTTCCAGAGAAAATAAATAGAGTGTAGACTGTATGCAAATGTGTTTGTCACTTTGACAGCACGTCTCAATTAAGGCATCTCGCGGCTGTGGGTAGGCTCTGCGGCTGCAGCTGTAAGGGAAAGCCCGCTGCATGGCTGATACTCGGGGCTTGACCTTAATCCGCATGCATGCATTAAAAACCCTGCCTTCCTGTACACTTGCATAATGCTGGCAGCCACGTGAGGGAAGTGACAAACGGGAAAAAAAGCCACTTTCATCCTCTCCAGTTTACAGACCTGTGAAGGCACAGACAGCTCTTATTTCAACAGAGTTTGGGGTGGCTTTTTTAATTGTTTATCCCCCACCCGCACACACACACTCTTATTCTGCATTTAGCTGGGAATGACATGAAAGCATCTCTACTTCTTGCTGAAATGGAAAGAAGGTCTTTCTCCATTTCAAATAGGGCCTCCTTTTTTGTGTTTCGAAAATGGAATG
The DNA here is from genome assembly GCA_004024845.1 of Tonatia bakeri. Taxonomy (NCBI): domain Eukaryota; kingdom Metazoa; phylum Chordata; class Mammalia; order Chiroptera; family Phyllostomidae; genus Tonatia; species Tonatia bakeri. The sequence continues at coordinate 184,235 of PVIA01000947.1, read as the reverse complement.
TTTAACACCATGAAGTCCCTCTCCCCCGCCCCCTCTTTCTCTGTAATGGGCTCCAAACTCCAGCGAGGGGCTCTTTTCATGGGAAGGTTCGTGTGTGCAGGAATGAGGACAAAGGAAGGCAGGAAGCTGGCGCTGGAGCACCGTGCTGGCGACCACGGGGGCTGGGCTTTCAGCAAACCCAGCCGGGGAACTGGGGCACAGGTTTCCCCAACAGGGCCTGGGCCCTGAGGAGGCAGCTCCTCAGGGGTACAAACACCAGTGCGATTTGAGGATAATCATTAAGCAAATGAGCACTGCCCCATGGATGCTTCTTTCTTATGCTCTATTTCAATTTTTATGACATCCCTTTTAAGTGTAAAATCAGGAAAGGGGGGAACGAACCACTCCAAGTTTAAGATGTATGAATGTATAATCTACAAATATTGATTACAGAGAAAGATTCTTATGTTTTAACAAACTCACACCTTATAATCATAACACACAGCAACAATTTCATTAGTTCATTTCGAAATAGCTCTATGCCTGGTACATAGTGGGCACTTGATAAATGTGTTAAAAATGAAATTTTTAAATGTATGCTTCTGGTTCCTTTATGTGAAAAAACAGTAATCATATTTAAAACAAAATCATAAAGACTATTTTAATCATGCTTTATCTAATAAATGGCTAAAGAATCAGGTGATTTCAGAATAAATAAGCTTGCAGGTTCTTACTACAGTCAGATCTTGCTAACACCATTTCTTATAAACCAAGAAATCATGACTTTTGTGAATCAAGAGAGTCAATTCAAGAGAAATAAGGGAGCGAATACAATCTTTTTCAACTGAAAATGTAATCACCGATAAGAAATGGGTAAAAAAATTTCAGCTTCTATACAGAGTACAATGTTTTACGTAAGAGAAAAAAAGTCAAACAAATAGACAATTTTTCAAACGCTCAGGTCGTCGAAATAGTTGGTTAAAGAATCGGATCTCTAGAACCGCAGTGTGGGTGTTTACTCTGAGAAGCACGACTCCCGATATTGATTTTCAGGAAGTACATTAATAAAGAACTCCTAATTGATTTTTTTTAAGACTTCTCTTGTTGCCTTTTATTTGAAGGTGCAAAGAAGGGTCTGGGATGCTAAAGTGTTCTAATGAGATGCTTAGCTAACAGAGGCACCTTAAACACAGTGCCTTGGGGTGGGGGAGGCACCAGCTGCATTTAATGACTTCATTCAAGAATTCAGCTAGTTTATGACCAGAGCCATGCTGTCTGCTTATAATTTTTGAAAATTCACATTCAGAACATGTTTGCATCAAATAAACATTCGAAGATGTACAAACTCCATGGAGTTATTTTGCCAAAGAGAGCTGAAATGGAAAAAGCCACGGCTTCATGTGCCACAGCTTCTGCTGAAAAGCAAACCAACCCCAGACCAGTTAAAGGCCAGGCTACATACCTGTCCGAAGTGGACTGTGATTGGCCTTCGGTCTTCCCGGAGCTTAGGGTCCTTGGCCTCTACCAGTGGGGACGGCGCAGTCTTTGGTAGCTGCTCTTCGAAGGTGGGGGCACAGCCATTCTCCGCGATGTCCTGCAGGGAAAAGCCAGCCAGGGGCTGGTGTCAGGGTCTTGGCACCTGCCGTGAGCAAAGGTGCTCCCTCCAACCCCAGAGCTAAGCACCAGGCCAGGAAACTCCCTCTGGGACATTCACAGCCTATTCTCCTGCTAGAGATGAAGGGGCTGGAAGGATAATGTGGCTGTTTGACCCTTAAGGACTAGAGAAACCTAAACCATACACATTAAATTACAAAGACAACATAATAATTTACAATACTGGGGGGTGGGAACCTTTCATCCTTCTACTTTACAGGGCTATTTTCATTTTTATATATTCACTTGGCCACATGCAGACATTTAAAAATTACTTGCAATCACAGCCCGTGCATAATTTTACATTCTATTTTTTTCCTACTGTATTATAAGCATCTCCATGGTGTTGCATAGTCATTACAATGATAATTTTAATGGATGCATAATATTTCATTAAATAGCTATACAGTAATTTAATAAACCATTCTACTACCATCAAGCATTTAGGAGGTTACTTTTCCCCCTAACCACCACAGTCGTAAACACTGCAATTTTTCTTTCTTTTGAATTATTTCTTTAATGGAAATCCTTAGGAATAAAATTACTAGGTCAAAAGATATAAGCATTTTTAGGCTTTTTATTCATTCTACCAATTTGCTTTCCAATTTACACCACCAGCGGCACTGGATGCGTTAAGAGTTTCATGGTACTCGTTAGCCTTATCGTTTAAAAAATGTATCGCTAATTTAAGAGGTGAAAAATGAGACCTCATTGTTGTTTTAATTTGCATTACTGTGATTATTTGAGACTGTGGCCATTCCTCCCACATTTGGTTACCGGGGATGGTACTGTTTGTGAAAACAATACGTTCCTGCTCCATTTCTTAGCCCTAACCTTTCTGGCAGAAAATGAAGAGACTGAAGTCCAAGTTAGGATTCTATGACTTGGAGAAAATTTAGGGTACCGAGGTAATATTTTTAAATTCAGAAATTTATATTTAATTTGTGCTTCTGATGAATGCAGTCAAATTCTAAGGAAAGGAAAAGTCCCAGTGTGCAAAAGGCAGGTCATGGCCTCTTGGGCCGGTGCTGGCAGCTGACCAGACGCACGGCTGTCCAGGGTGTGTGGGCGGTGCCCACTTTTGCCATGAGGATCGCATGCTTTATTCAAGTCCCGAAATTGCTTCAATCTTCACTGAAGCATGGCAGAGACTAAATATACAGGTAAGATGCACTGAAATCATTATTTTTTCTCCAAGTAAAAATAACTCATAGGAATAGTAAATACAATTTGCAGTTCTTCTAACTGTAAAAATATACATTTTGATTAACAAAACACACAGCCTTAGCACTCATTAAATTCTGCATAGAAGGACTTAACCATTGGTTACTCTTAACTTCTCAGCCAAATAGAGAATGGTGGCACGTGGGGGAAAATGGTCCCTTACTGAATTACGCATTAGGGATGAAACATATGTAACATCTGTGAACTTCGGTCTCCACATCTGTAAAATGGGGATATGGTAGCTACGAGGTATAAAGGGTAATGTAACATAAAAGTGTCTAGAGCATTAATAATGGTCTGTGCAAGGTACTCAACAAATGTCAGAAATTTCTGTGTCCGCGCACGCGCGCGCGCGTGTGTGTGTATGTTAAGTCAACCCTGTACACCCAGCTGCAGACTCTGTACTGCTTGATACCAACACAGGGAGAGAAGGACCTCTTGGTTTTGCAGGCAGGGCTTACATCCACCCATGAGTCTCAGCTTGGCTTAGGCTCAGTGATGAGAGAGGTTGCTGACTGCCAATTGGAAATGGCTCTTTTGGAAAGGGGCTGCCCTAAGGTGCTCAGGTCAAGAGGAACAAAGAGGGGGAGGAGCTCTTTCTGTGCCAGAAAGTAACAAAGGGTTAAAGGGGCATTTTGGATCCAGTGGGTTTACTTAGACAGACATAAGAGGTTGAATAAAGCCAACCAGTAAAAAAAACAAACAAACTACTTTTGTTCAGGAAAAATACTGCAAGTGTGTGTGAATGACTGGCTGAAAAAAAGAAAGAAATGGAGCAGTAAGGCAACAGAGTAAGACAGTACTGATGATAGAAACTATACGATGATAGCTATTTTAAAAAAGGTATGTGGTAGTTTTGGGGGAAATGTCTTAGTTTAAGCTTACAGGTAAAAACACCATCTCCTAGTTTTGTTTTTCACCACCTAGCAGCTGTCTGATCTTTGCAATTCACTCAACCTCTCTGCAACCTATTTCTTATTTTTACAATGGGGAGACCACCTCCTGCTTGGGAAACTTCAGAGCCACTGGGACAATGGGTTAAATGAGATGAGATGTGAGGAAGCTTTGAAAAATGTTACAATACTGTGCAAACTGAATGTTAGATCCTATTCCTGCAAAATGGGAAGCACACCATCTAAAAAGAGCTGCCCTGTGGTGAGCGCCTCCTACTGGCAGGCACTGCCCAGCCCCTTGACCTTCACTATCACACTTAGTTTCCACAAAAACCAAGAGGTAATAGGAATATCATGCTTTTATAGGTGAGGAAACAGGGCTCGGAGAGGGCGACTTCCCCAAGACTATACAGCTAGATAGTGGAAGAACCCAGAGCTATGTGATTTCCGGCATTTAAACCCTGTCAACCTTAACAATAGCACAACGGAAGGTTTTCTGAGTTCAGGAGGCGCTCAGCAAGTCGGCAGCTGTGATCTTCTCAGAAGCCCCGTTTCTGACATGAGCTCGTGCCGCCACGCCTCATGGTGTCTGGGCACGCACTCATCTTCTTATCCCTGTTGACTGTGAACTCCTTGGGGTTTGGGTTCTGTGCCCCAGAGCCTTGAACACAGTACATGCTCTCCATAAATCTTTGTAAAGCCAAGTCGCACATTTGGAAAGCAAATGTGTCCAATATGCAAATGTGCTTGTTCGTCAAAAAAGTAGTGCAGCGCATTAATTTTATTTGGTTAGAAGACTCAAAGGTGCGAAAGGCTTCTTGCAAAGCCCCAAGGCTATATCCCCACCGATTTATTAACTTCTGCACTATTTCTTCTACCTGGGGAAGGACGACTGCCTCCTCCCTGGAGAGCTGAGTGTAGGAGGAGCCCCAGTCAAGAGAGAGAAATAGGGCCGCTGCATGGCCTTTACTGTGTCTGGGCGCAGAGGTCTTACACAGAGCAGGGACCCAGCGACAGCAAGTCTTGGGACCCGGGAGGAAAGAAACTAGCCTGAGAGCTCCCCAGGAGGCTGCCAGGACAGGGTTTGGGGAAAAGGCAGTGATACAAATACAAACTCTTGTGGGAATACAAATTCGCAATTGGTATCAAAACCCTCAGAGGGGCATGTCGTTTGGCCCATTAATTTCATTTTCAGAAATTTATCCTGATGAATAATTCCTGCAAGGTTTTATCTATGAAGATATTTGCCTAGAAAAAAAACTGGAACTTAATTGTCTAACAATGAGATTAGGTAAGGTATCTGTGTCTCTCAGGTAAAATTTTATGTACTTATTGAAACAATTACATGTGGAAGAAAGTTAGTGGTCTGGGAAATGTTTAGCATATGGTAAGTGAAAAATGCATGTTACAAAATGAGATCATTTTCTTTTTGTTTGTCTGATTTGTTGAATTTTCTCTTCAATGAACATATTTTTGTTCACAAATGAAAAAAAATACTGACCATCACTGATGTTGTTTTAAAAAAGGAAAACCAAGAAGCTGACAGGAGGGATACACTCTTCCGAGGGTCACACAGAAGGATGACGCTGGACAGAGCTGCAGGTCAGAGGCCACCATTGGGTGGCACATCTCTTCCCCAGGGGCCCTGGGGCTCTGTTCAGGGCACTTGGCTCCTACAAGTTCCCATCCCTTGGTAAAGCAAAGGGGTCAGAAGATAATTCAGTTCCTATTCTTTCCCTAAGAATTTGCTGGATCAAGAATTTTGCCTGAGGTCTAATCTATCTGTTTGTGGAGAAGGCAGGGACAGCATTTGAGAAGTCCTTGGAGAGCCCCGAGGAGAAGCCAGGGGGCAGGAACTCAGAGGAGGAAGGGGGCTCTCAGTGGCCTTGGGTAGGAGTGGGTGGGGGCTGGACATGGAAAAAGCCGAGGATACGACTTCATGAGGCAGAGATGTGAGTATCGAGTGTTCCCAGCCCAGAGGAGCTAGAAGGCACAGCCAGGTTAAGGAGGGGTGGATAACAGCTGGCCATTCCGAGGAGGTGGAAGGTGAGAAAGGTTTTAACCAGGGGAGTGACTTGGCCAGAGCTGTGTTCTAGAAAGACTTGTCTGGTGGCTGTGTGGGTGGCCAAAAGGGAGGCAGTCCTGTGCCCACCATGTTCTTGGTGTGCACACACGGGGTGTGGGCACACTGGCTGCTCGGGGTGTGGGACATGAGAAAACGGACAGGATGGAAGCTCTGGTTTACTGAGTGGCTACTAAGTGTTGCTGTTTAAACCCACTACTTCTTCTAATCCTTAGAACAATCCCATAAAAATCTCTATTTCTCCTAGTTTATGGATGAGAAGAACTAGGTTCAGAGAGGTCAAATAACTTACTCAAGGTCACACAGTATCTTATGCAACCAGCACGGACTCTAGCTCGTCTGCCTCAGAAGCCCAGATAGCGCACCACAGTGCTGGGGGTTTAAAGTCCCGTGGGGGCGTGGGGCAGAGGCCTTGCCATCTCTGACTCAGATGGCGGATTTCTGTTTTCAGATTCAGGCAGTGCCCTTCTTTTCCAGTCTACTTCACACCTCAGCAAATGCAAATTAAAACATGAATACTGATATCAAAGTAGGATCCAAAGTTGGAATTTCTGTGATTGAGTCTGCAGCATATCTTATGTGTCTGGAGACTGGGAGCTGACAGCTGTGTGCTAAGGTGTGAAAACGTCTGTTCGACAAGAATCTACCTCGACGCCCTGCCCCACACAGGCGTCCTTACTGCCTTCAACACACTAGGGGACACCTGGCCAGAGACGCTAACCCAACAATGAATTTGCTCCTTCTACTCACAGACACCAAATCAACAAGCTCAATGAATCTTTTAACCATCAAAGATTTAGAAATTTTAAAAGGGGCTGTGAAATGGGCCCATTTGATGAGATTATTTTGACACTGAAAAAAAAAGATAATTTTTCAGGGATTCCCCGATAGGCCAAAAGAAAAAAAAAGACACCCTTAAGTGAATATCTTGATGCTCCCTGCAGGTGAGGAGGAGTGTATGTGCAGCCACTGCTTTTAAAACAGGGCATTCTGCTGCTGGCCTTGCACGGTGCTGTGCCTGGATAGCCCCGCTGACAGTCCCCAGCCCACCAGGCAGCTGTCCTCCACAGGCCAGGTCTGGCGGGAGATGCTAGGAGGCAGCGCTCTACACTTCTGTTACAAAGCAATGGCACGGGAGCATCTTGGCCATTTCTCTTCTTCCTGATTTTGAGCAAGTCAGACTTCAAAGGAGGCCAAGCTGTAGAAGAACTTGACCACCTTGCTCCATTTATCCAGAGAAATATGTTACCCATCCTTCTTTTTTGTTGTTGGGCTGAAGCAGAGCAGGTGTGGAATAAAGCCACACTAGTATTATGACAATTATTTGCCAGTGGTCACATGGGTACCCTGAAAGCTCCTGTTTCAGATGCTTTGCAAATCGGCAGCACAAATGAACAAGAGTGGAGAAGGGGCCCTGCTCAGTCATATTAGAGATGGACCCTCCACACACCATGGTGACCTCCCTATAGGTCGGCCCCACATTTTCTATTTGCAATTCAAACCCAAGGCGAGGGCACAGAGGGCAAGACTGTGTTCTTGATTATATCTGTGAGGTCACCATTGCTATGCAGCTAGAGGAGGCCAGGTGGCAACCCAGTATATTTAAAACTTGGATCTTTGTTGGGAACTGCCTCAATTTCATAGTGGAAACAAAACTTGAGATGTCTGCATTAGATGTACTGGGGAAGCCACATAGATATGTTACCATATAAAGGGGAGGGGGGAGAAGTGGGGGGACGAGAAAGCCAAGGAAATATTTCCGACTGCAGTGAGAGAGGTCAGATGAAGCCAAATCCTACACTAGCTCAAGAAAGGAAGCTGGTAGCTCTGCAGAAGACCAAGTCCTGCCTGCACTGAGCAATGCCAGAGTTCCGACTACGGAAGAGCCCCTCCGAGCACAACTGCAAAGTATCAGGTCTGGAGAGATCCGTAAGACCGAAGTGGGGAAGTGAAAATTGAAAAGGGTGCACTAATGGATCTGTCAACAGCCCGATGGTGACAAGCCACGTTTCTATAAAATGCCTTCACCATTTGTGTCACCTGAAACGCACTGCCACTCTCTATAGAACATTATCTCCTGAAGTTATTCCTGAAAAGACTGGCAGGGGGAAGGGGAGAAGGGGAGGAAAGGAAATCTGCTTCAGATACTATCAAGGAAAGAAAGGACAGGGAGATGGCAAGGAAGGAGAGAGATCTGGATCGTTTAAATGAACCTCTGAACAACAATATCAAAAACCCCAAGCGTAACCAGTTATTTGCAGAAATGTTACATATCACAAAAAGGGGATTTTTCTTAAAGCTCACACATATGAGGAGGGAGGCAATGGCCTGCAGAGAGCAGATCTGGCCAGTGAGGCTCATCTGTCCTCCACCGAAGGAGGGACCTCTTTGCTCATTTCCAGTAATGGGATCTGGTCATTAGGAGGGAAATCTGGCGAGAGAACTCTCCCTTCTCTGCCACTCCGTTTTATATCTGCGATCCAATTCAGTTCTATGGGACTGGGGTAGGAGATAAAAAGGTGTATTTAGGTACTTAAGGATTCCAACTGCCGGTCTCCGGCAGGGTACAGCAGACTGCAGTTAAGGTCTCTCTGGATTTACATTACAAGATTTTTATTTCAGGACTTGAATTTAGCTGCTAAAAATTCACTCTCAGCTGAAACTAAGAAATTAAATGCTTAGTCAGAGCAAATTATTTTGCAATTAAAAGAAAGGAATCAATTCCTTTGACCATTTAAAGTTAATTAGAGGTCCTTTCTGACTTTGTGAAATTAAAACTGCTTTCAATTTTTAAAAAACTGCCGACATAGACCAGGGCTCTTATTAGAGTGGCACATTTGTGGTGAGTGGGATAATGAAGGAAATGGTTCCAAACATCTTTCAGCAAACAGAACACTTGTTTCAGGAAGGCAGTATGAAATACTGTAGTGAGCAGAGCAGAGATACCGACGTGGATGGATCTGGAATCTAATCCTGACTGGGCCGGGCTCAGACAGTGTAACCCGTGGGCAGAGGACTTCACCTTTGAACTGTGGTCTCCCTATACATGAAATGGGAACAATACCTTGCAAGGTGGTTCTAAGGGTTAAATATGAAAGCTCCTAGCCTGGACCATCCTGAGTGCTTAAATGAAGGGTGGCAGCAATAGCAATGATGATGACATTCGTATGAAAATGCCCTTTCTGTTGTATTAACCTCCCTGTACAAGGCTAGAGAATCAGGTGGCTACTTAGTATGTAGCCTCTATGATTTTGTACAATTTTAGTGCTGGCCCAAGAAGACAATCAGAGCCTCTCCCTGCCCTGAAAGAGTCTCAGACATGAACTACAGGGTTCCTCGGGGTCAAAACCACCACTGTGGGGAGAGCCTGTGTGTCCTCCTGAAACCCACCCTCTGTGCCCTGTGTCTGTGCGCTGTGCATGCCCGAGCCACGGCAGTCGCTTCTCTGGAGATGCTCTGCGGTTTGGTTACAACCACACCCAGGCCAGCTATAGGAGGGAGTGGTGCTGAGATGGGGAGATTGAACCAATTTCTACAGACCTGGGGGCACCCTGGGACCGGTGGGGAGGGCATGGGACAGACGGACAATAGTAACTCTGAAGTTGCTTGCTTTTGTGGGTTTAAGCCAGAGCCTTAATGTTACTTGTAGTTTTTCTTTTTTTTTTTTTGTCTGGGAGTATTTATAATGGTGAGAAAACTCCCGGACAGCTGGCAGTGCATTTTGAAGGGCGCTAACCGCACTGTATCAACCACCCGCCATTGATCGCATCGCACTTTCGTGGCAGCGCGCTCCAGACACGGCACTTATACATTTTGAATAAGAACTTCAAGTACCTTTTGCTTCAAGCGGTTTTTCACCTCTTTTATTCCCATTTTTGCATGATCTTTTGCCTGCATGAAAAATTAATTTAAGTTAAGATTCCTGTTCTGTTTTCAGCAGGGACTGTGCTTGATTTCAGTCTGTAGTGAATCACCTTCTCTGATTACTATAAAAAAAAAAGGAAAAATGGGATCATCAAGTTAAAAACATAATGGCTCTGAAAACAAATACAATGTTAAAAGGTTAAAAAAAATCCCTTAAAGAGGCTACAGAGATTTTATTTTCTGCATTTTGATGGCACAGGTTCCTACCTGCCTCCGAACCCCCACTTTCTGAAGCCCTTCTTCTGCTCTCTATAGTTATTTATCTCAGCAGCCTGGTGACAGCAACCAGTAAGAGTTAGCAGCAGCAGCTTTTTGGGGTGCAAGCTTTAGGATGTCCATCACATGTCACCAGGGCGGGCCTCAGGGCCAGTTTCCTGGTCAGGCTGAACGGCCGGACACATCACTGGGTTTCTCCAGCGCCATTTCCTAGATCTCATTTCGGCAGACACCCTGGCTTTTATTCTCCGTCATTTTAGACCCGTGTGGTTCTGCTGGCATCTGCCTAACCCATTAAAGCAACTACCATTTAAGCAAAGAAAGAACTAATAACATTAAAAATGGAAATAAATCAAAACCACCCAGTTAAGTGGCTCAGAGTGAAATCAGCAGGCAAGAAAAATCACGAGAAACAAACACTTGAGGCTTGTGAGAGGTGGAGCATCGGGAACTGACGGCTCTCCCACTTTCACTCTGCTGCGCGTGTGCGTTTTGCACACGACGCGTTTTCCTGGAAGGGCAGTGATGAGAGAGGGTGAACAATATGGAACAAAAATTAGGGGTATCTCCCACCATAAACACTCCTCAGTAACCTGCAAGGGAGCTGCTTTATTTTGACATCATAACGGGAACACCCGAGAGACCATGCCTCCAGGTCTCGGAGGTGAGGGCACAGGGTAGCCGGCATTTTAGCTGCCCAGCCTGCATTTGAAAAGCGAAAACCAGTAGCCTACCATTTCTCTCTTGTGGCAACTGTAGGCAGAAACCCTCTGAACTGAAAACGTCACTGACCTGGTCATAAGATATCAACGCTGGACTATGGTACGGGCACTGAGAGCCTTGGGAAACAGCACAGCAGCCCGTGAGTCACCTCTATGCGCTGGATCAGGTCTATCTGAGAGTCTCGGTGTGCTAAAGAACAGAGCTGTTTGGGTCCTGAGACCAATACCAGTACTTACAAACTTATAGACAGTCTTCATGGCCGGGTTTGCTTTCGTCTTCACAGTATTCAGAATTGCTCCACTTCCTTTCTATAATAAAAATGTCAATTAGCAATTTGGACTGAAGATATAGTAGGCCAACACCAACAAAGACCTCATCTCTTTAATCAAGTTAAGCAACACTTCAAGAGTGTGTAATTTAATTAGAGAAATAGGCCTGGATGGTAACTGGTCCCAGGCAATTAGTGATGGCCATGGCAGAATCACTATGGGTGCAGGGGGCAGGCTGGCTGGAGACAGGGATGGTGATAATGAGCTGAGGGGGACTGCAGGCTCAGTACTTTGCTTGGCACCTGTCCATTGGCCGGAAGGAAAGCTCATCACAGGCTCTCTGAGGCAAAGGTTTCCACACAATAATCTTTGACTTCTTGAGATAGTCTAGTTACTGTGGAGAGCATTAAGATACATTTCACAATAATGGACTCTATGGCTAATACCAAGCGGGGGTAGAAAACTGGGGGCCTGATAAGCCAGGATTACCTGGCTACTCTGGAAATAGGCTACCCTCAGCCACGTACCTTCCTCTGCTTACCCTGTGTTATTTTCTAATCACTCTGGTAGGCTGCCTTCCTTAACATCTATATCTTGAGAAAGGAAAAGAATGAATAGCCATAAATGTTAATCATGGCTTTAGTACAAATCCAACATGCTGATTTCTTGGTTCAGTTTCTTTAGGTGAGAGAGCAGGGGAAGAGGAGGAGGAGGAGGGAAGGGAAGGCCTTCCCAGCACACATGGGAGGCAACGAATGGGTATGAGGCATACGGGCCCAGGCACTGTGAGGGTTCACCGAGGGGATGTCCCACGCCAGGCTCTGCAAGTACTAAGCACAGGACAGCTGGTCTCTGTCTTCAAAGACCTCAGTGTGGGGGGGCACATCAGGGTAACTACAACCTAAGGCGATGAGAGAGGTACTAGCTGGGTGCACAGGAGTGTGGAGGTGGCTCATTGTTTGGGAGGTGAGAGACGGCTTTAGAGGGTGAAACATTTGGCCTGGTCCACGAAGGACGAGCAGGAGTTCACGTTTGGGACAGGAAGGGTAAGAACACCCTCAGGGTAGGAAACAGCACAGCAGAAGTGCAGAAGCTGAAAGACGCGGTGCGTCTGAGCGCCGAGCAGTCAGAGGGTCACGGGAGGGCGGGCAAGCAGGGCTGAGGCCAGATGGAGTTGGCTCACGAAGGGCCGGGGTCAGGAGCCTACACTCTATGATTTTGAATCAAGTGCATCACATAATCAGATCTGTAGTGCTTTCGAAAGATAATTCCAACTGATTCGAGCAGAGAGAGAGACTGGATCCAGAGGATATATGAAAGAATAAGATATAGTAATGTAGTTACTGGGATTAACTTTTAGTAAAACTTTGGGTGACTGTCCATATTAGAAATCTTGAGTTTTAATTAAAAGCACTACAGCTTAACCTAGAAAGCATTCTATGCTGCAGGACAATATGAAATTTTCACCTACTCATTTATTCCATACTGCTTTCCAGAATTACTCAGTATTCAATTTCAATGGTCCTTTGGAATAGTAAACTCTCTTTATCAATCAATCAACAAGTCCTTATTGCTTGTCTGTGATTTGCCAAGTGCCCTGTTTGGCCATACCAGGAGAACAAAAGAAGTCTTTCACGGAGGAATTGCTTTCCCTTGGCCAACTGCAGCCACTTCCAAGGGACCCCGCCTTGGCAGCAGTGCGCTTGGCCCACAGCAGGGGGAGAACACTTATCACATTATCTTGGAGTTGCCTGTTTACGTGCCTGCCTCCAGAACAAGCTGGGGGGCTCCCGGGGAGCAGGCCCTGTGTCTGTGCCCCACTGTCTCCCGGCTCTGGTACTGCGCCAGGCACACAGGCCTTTAGTGCCCACTCACTGATAAAGCTGTGTGAGAGAGAAAGGTAAGAATCTGAATTCCTTCCTGGCTCCTGAAGCCCTGAGCACCTGGCTTCTAACAACAACAAACTATTCACAACAACGGTGAGGGGAGGAAAAAGTCTCCCAGGGATGAGTCCTCCGTCTTCCCGGGAGCCTTGGCTGTGAAAAACACTGCAGAGCAGCGAGACGGACATATTTTTGGTTTTCCCATGAAAATTTCCCAATTGCACTGGCCCTAGAAACAGACACACAGAAACGTTCTAAGATGATGACACCCATCTGACAGGCCTTGGCCACTGTCCTGGGATGAGGAAGCTTCTCCTGGCGCTCCTCACCCTCACTGAGAGACGGCTTTGGACAGTCTCACCCTGCCAGTCTCCACCTGGCTTTACAAACAAAAGCTGTCTTCAGCTGACAGAAAGGAGTGCCCCAGGCTGAATGACAACCCTGTGGGTGGCCAGGGAGCACAGGGCTGCAAGGACGCTCAGAAGGGGCCCAGGTGGCTTAGAGGGGGTGCACACTTACCCGGACTGTGGAGAGCCACTGGTGGTACAGTTTATCGCTGCCTGGGGGGAGAGGAGGCAGAGAAGCTATCATTCAAAGCAGTCGTGTGCACTCAGGACTTCCCCAGTTGCTTTCAGCACGCAGGCCTTCAAAATCTGGAGAACACGGAGGCTCCCGTGTCCCCAGCCCTGAAGGAGGCAGCAGCCAGTTGCCACCACAGGTTTTCTTTCCCAAACAGGGATCTGGTATCACGAGTGCCTGGGTACAAACCACGGTCTTCCTCATTGCATACTGGAGAGGGGCAGACCCCTGAGCCCTGTGCCTCGTCTTGGCACCGCCCGCCCTCTGCCGCTCTGTCCTGTGCTACCATCCTATAGGACCTTCTGTTCCAGCCTTGAGGAACTGCCCAGGGCTCTCTGACTATGTACCCTTGTGGTCCTCCATTCCTCATAAATGCTCTTTCCCTTGCCTGGTCACTATTCCCTACTCTGTTCCCTGCTCCCCCACGCTCAGTTCACACAGCCACCAGCTCAGATGTCATTTCCACTGTAAGCTTCCTTCATCCAAACAGCCCTCTACAATAGGGAATACTCATTTGGAAGCCCATTTTCTCTGGATTCCTGTGAGCCACCCCAGGGCAGGAAACACAGCATACGCACACAGCTGGACACACTTTCAGCACTCAATGCCCTTGAGTCAGTGACCCGGAAAGAAAAAGGAGGCGCTATTGGGGAATTCATTCATTGTATCTGGTGGGATAAGGAGGTCTTATCAGTAAACAGCTTTTCTAGACATTCTGAATGACTTGATTTAGTTTAGCAACATGCAAAGTCCATCTTCTTGGATCAAATACTCAGCTGTTAGAACTACTCAGACCTGCCTTGTATGTGAAGCTCTCCCGTTACACAGTGAGAACTCAGAGCTGCATTCTACTTGCACAAAAACCTGGTTCTGCTCCTTTTCCTGCACTGGTTTTATGTGCCTTTGTCTTTAGTTATGCAACTCTTTCTCCTACCAGTCCAAATGCTCCCTGAGGGCAGAACTGGGTCCTCCATTTCCTACCCTACAGGGCTCCAGACACAGCATGCACTCAGGAAGTGCTTGCTGAGGATCCACTGTGTCCTCGGGACCGCACACAGGTTTCACTGATTATGCCCTCCCTGCAGCACGGGCCAGATGGGCCTGCAAAAGGGGCTTTGCAGGCGACACTTTGCCTGACTCTGAGTGTATGGATGGCCAGTTGGGTCATCAGCACAGTCCACCCCAGACACATGCCCAGTCATAAGAGGAGGCCAGCAGTATGATTATTGTTATCTTGCTCTTAGTTTTTACTTTGCTCCCAAAGACTGAGGCTTGGGGTCTTGGAGATAATGCTGAATGGGGATTCAGGAGGCAGAGTCAGCCACTAATACCTCTCTAGCCCTCAGATGCCTCCTCCGAAGCTTGAGAGGATGATCCCTCCAGTTCTGAAGGCATGTAGAGACTGGGCACTCTGCATTGCTTTTCAGGTTCTAAGGACACATTTGCTGAGCAGTGAGCCTGTGCCAGGGTCTGTCCCGGGGGACTGACTGCACAAACTTCTCCTCGTGGACTCTGATTTAATTGTAACAGGAATCCTGTGAGGCAGGCACTGTGCTCTCAGCTCAGAGATAGCTGATATGACTTGATTGGGTTCTCACTGCTGGCAAGGAGGAGGAGGTAGTCCTGACCTGAACCTAGGTCTTCCGATCTGACACCTCTTGGGCTTTCCATTGCACCAAGCCGGCTGCTATGTTTTGAACTAGACCCCCCAATCCCTACCCTGGAGACGCAACTGACCCTAGCACAGAGGATTTCAGATGGGCCAACGTGCATCTCCGTAGAAAATGAAGAGGAATTCCTCAAACATTGCAGGGCCAAGGCTGAAATCACTTTCTCCGTAACCCCCGGTGAAGGAAACAAGCAGTCACCGCCACTCCTTGCCAAACACACCCTGATCCCACACAACAGCCCCCGGCACAGAAAGGAAAATGAAATGCTTCTCACCAGCATACTCGCCCATGTTGATCTCCTCTTCAAAAACATCACTGAAACCTTCGCCAGAATTGAGAAGGTCTAATCTACCATCAATAAACTATGGAGAGAAAGAACAAAAACATAACAGTGTGCACAAATAAACATGACGGTACACCGTTCAGCTGGCACCTCCGCATGTGACCAAAGAACCACCACATTTGCCAAGACAGGAAAGGGCCCTTGGAACTGTGCATTTCTGAAATTGGGCTGCGGGGTTACAGCAACCTGTAGAACTGCACAGCATATCCGTAAGGGTCTGTCTGGGTGCCGAACACCCTCCTCACCCAGTCCTTCGCCTGCAGCCTCCGTGCTCAGTGAGGCCAGTAGCAGAAAACCCCACCAGGGATCCCGACGCTGGCCACGCTAGGGAGGCTGGCACCTGTTTGAAGAGCTGCAGCTGTGTGGCATTCTGCAGGAACTGCCTCATGGCTCCAGAGCGATAGTGGGACACAAAGGCTTCCTCACAGAAGGTGATTGGCTCCCCCTGGGAAAGGGAGAAGGGGAGAGGATGGTTAGAGGCACGGAGTACAAGGGGTCAGTTCTTAAACTTGACTAGGTGGTGCTTCTACATCAGCTAATTAAATTAGATCCTCCTCTACCTCGTGAAGTGGCTATTATGATTGATGGCATTCTAGTCTCTGGGTAAGGAAGCTGTGTCAGAGAGTAAGTCATTCCTCAAAGGCAGGGCTGGTAGGAGGCAGAGTGGGAACCAAAGGCTGGATGCCACCCCCACCCCCTTCCATATCCCAACAACAAGTCAGTGGATGGGCCCTTTAGTGGGAGAACCTCTCTCCAGATAGCACCTGGAGCAGAAGGAGCCCTGCCACACGAAATGCCAGCTGCTCTGGTGGGTGCTGTGGGTGGTGGCTGGGCTCTCCCTGCTTGGTCTCCCCCAGCCTCCCTGACTCCCTGCACCTTAGTAGTCCCTAAGGCACCAGCTGTAGAACACAATTTGAAAACCATTTACCCAGTGATCTTAACCAATAGCAAATGAGAATTTTAGAAGAATTATTTATACAAAAAGCAGGGATGATCAAAAATAAAATTTACCATCCAGTCAATCTTCTGCTTATGCTCAAAAGAAGTTTGCTTTTACCAAACTGCATTTTATGAGTCAAAAAAAATGACACCCTAAGCTTCAAAAACATGCCATCTTGTAGTCAACACCTCCATCCTTCTTTGAAGGCATTGGAGTGCTCATGTACACAGACAAGTCTTTAATTTTAACGGTGTATTCTTAATTCTGAAAGATCAGACTTTTATATCCTGAACTGAATTAAAGGTACCCCTCGCTTTGCAGACTTGGTGGCAAATAGAGATGTTTGAAGCTCCACTTTTATTCTGTTTTAATGAGTTACATAAGTGTTAAATTTGCTGTCTAGCTGCTGTAAATTCCAAGAGTTCCTCCTTCTTAAATTTAGCCAATATTAGCCCAGCAACTGGGCAGACTTATTGCACAAGGGCAGCAAGATGACCTGAAAAAGTGAGGGTGAATAATTATTTTTATACTATTATAACCCCAATTTTATAAAGGATACAAGGCAGCTTACATGAACACACAGAACAAAGAAAAAAAGCAGAGCTGGAATAGATATAAATATAGACAATGTAATTATTTGGGAAAAGAATACCTAGATACACAGAGTCTATATGAGTTCTAAAATTGTTACAAAATTAGCTCTGAGCTTCCTGCTTGTTGAAGGAAGAAGGGAAAAATGCGGATTTTACATTGTCTGTGAGGGGAAAAAAAAGTATACCAATTCTTTAAGGAAAAGAAAGAGTTCCCATGCCACTTTACATTGTTTAAGAGGGAAAAAAAGCACCAGTTCCTGAGAGAAGAGACAGTTTTCAAGCCATTTATTAGTTGGCATGACTTTACACCTTCCTTGCTAGAGGTCAGCTAGTGATAACCAACAGAAGCCCAGCAGGATGCCATCCCCATGGCCTGAAGTTCGGCTTCTCGCCCTTGGGACCAGAGCAGGACAACTAGGTCTCCAGGTGATCTCCGTGTGCACAGTGCAACTCAACACTGAATGACTCCTAACAAGTACCGTCAGCTAAGACATCTTCTGTGAGCTCCAAACCCATGTCACCACCCCTACCTGGATGGCCTACTAGCTCTTCAAACTCAAAATGGCCTAACCTCTTCATTTGAGTACATCCCAAATCTGTTTTACTTTTTTATTTTTCTTTTAATTGGTGAGAGAGACAGAGAGACACTGGTTTGTTGTTCCACCTGTTTCTGCATTCACTGGTTGATGCTTGTATGTGCCCTGGCCAGGGATCAAACCCACAACCTTGGTGTAGTGGGACGATGCTCTAACCAACTGAGCTACCCAGCCAAGGCTCCTTCTTCCTTATCATCATCCACTGCTACCCACAGTAGATCCATGAGACTCCCCAGTCCTTCCCATTTTACCAGTGAAGTGTCTCAGTTCTATCCCTGCTCTCCATGCCCTGACTCTGGCACAGGCCTGCCTGCAGTGTGGGGCTTTAACTCTGTGCCCCTTTTCCATTTCATTCCTCCCAGGAACTCCGACTCTTCAGGCAGAAGTGATTTCCAAAATGCCAACTGCACCATGTTACTGTTCCACTCAAGAATTTTGTTGAAAAGATTATATTTGATTACTTGATTACTGTTTGCTTCTTCCACTAGATTACATGCTTCACGTGGGCAGGAATGGTACCTGTTTTGCCCAACACATACACCCGGACACCTGTGTGTCACATATATGGGGTCCTGGGTGGGAGAGGAAAGAAAAAGTCCTAGCTCTTTGGCTGGGCAAACAAACCTGTCCTAAGTGGACCCTTGCTTTGTTTTCCAGAGTCCTGTGTCCTTTTCCGCTGCTCTCCCATGTACTTTATGCCCCAAATGCACTTCCGAATCACATGTCATATTCTTCACCACGTTCTTTCTTGCTTTCGCCAGTTCTATTCCTTCTACCTGCACATCCTTCTCGGAGGCACAGATCTTTTGCTATAGCCATTCACACCTGCTTGATGCTCCCACTGTGCCTTATGCAGCCCTGGGTGCTAGGTGATGTGCACAGGTGTCCCCTGTGATCTGGAGCCTGAGAAGGCACAGGTCCTGCTGGGCTCATCTCTACAGTCCCTGGGAACAGTGCGGAGCCCAGCCCCCAGGGATGTGGGTTAGAGAACCGCAGAATGAACCTGATTCTGGTTCCCGTCACAGGAGCCCTGTGGTCCCGGTGGTGCTGAGACACCACTTGTCTGACATGAAAGGAGTTCTCCAAGCACAATGCCAGGTGAGTGACGCTTGTGTCCAGGGAATTTAGAGCTGCTTCGAGGAAATACTCATTCAGTTGTTAGCGTTCACTCCAGGAGTTTTGTTTGTTTGTTTTTTTAGATTTTATTTATTTATTTTTAGAGAGAGGAAGGGAGGGGGAAAGAGAGAAAAACATCAATGTGTGGTTGCTTCTCATGTGACCCCCACTGGGGACCTGGCCTGCAACCCAGGCGTGTGCCCTGACTGGGAATCAAACCTGCGAATGCTTTGGTTCGCAGCCCGCGCTCAATCCATTGAGCTATGCCAGCCAGGGACACTCCTGGAGCTTTGACCAAGCACTGCTGTGAAGGAGAAGTCTGCTGAGGAACCAATGAATTCAAGAGAGTTTGCAACCAGATTTGGAGGTGAGGGTAGCCTGAGGCAGGGTTTAGCTGCAGGGGAGCAGAAAGAATCTAGTCTTTAGGGAGACATGGAAATTTTGGGTCTGTTGTCTTCTTACTGGGTCAGATTTCTGTGTCATCAAAACAGACAATGGGACATGGGCACAATGCAAGGCTCAGGGGAAGTGTGACAATGGAGACTTCTCTGCAAGGAGCTTGAAGAACGGTGTCAGCAGGGTCAGTCGACACGGAGACAAATACTAGCACTCGGTGCAGTGTGGCTGGCATGGGTGGGCAGCAACACATCCATAGGAGTCAGAAGAGGAAAAGGCTGATCCTCCTAGAGCAGCAGATCAGGGACTGTGACAAGTGGGCACAGGATAGCGGTGCCCAGAAAGGTAAGTAGGAGTCAGGTGAGCAAATCCCACCCATTCCGGGCATTGTTCTGTCCTAATCCTGCTGAAAGGCATTGCCACTGTCTCCTGGGGTCCTGGATAAGGTCTCTATGGCGACAGGCATACAGGCCTCATTTCTCTGGAGCTACTCACCTTCTAAAAACATGATAGCAAGTAACTTGCACCTAATCTTTACAGAATAACTGAGGCATAGTAACCTGCCAAGGTCACATAACCCCTAGTGGCAGAACTGGAGTTTTGTACCCCAGTGGCATCCAAAGCCTGGCTGCCACCATCATGCACGCAGCCCACGGTAGACTTGGATTTCTCGGACCTTCATTTTGTTTGCCCTCAAATACCAGCTGGAGAGCAAGAGAGATCTTTTGGAAAGTGGAACCCCTCAGGTTCTCCTGCAGGGCACTCAGAGCACCAGCACTCAGAGACGAACAGCCCCTGGGAGGAGGGAGCCGGTGTGAAGGATCTTTTCTGCCACAGGACCAACTCCAGGATGCCACGCCATGTACGCCGGTGTGTCCAGCCTTTCCCTGCCACTGAAGTGGCCGCCCCACTCCACTCTCTGCAGTGGAGAGGAGTAAGGCAAGGTGTCTTGTTAATTCCCTCCTTTGTAAGAAGTGCTGATTTAGTTCTCCTGTTAGGCTGATTAAGCCAATTGTCTTCTTAGGTGACCCTCTAGGAGCTGCGGCCCCGGCTGATAGTGACGTTAATTCAGGGAAGCCAGGCCGTGAGCATTCACGCTTAGATCGCATTAGCAGAGTTTTCCATCCCCGACCCTGAGGACAGTTAAACACAGCTGCTTAACCCTGTCGAGGACTTTGTTACAAAAAGACAAGATTTACTCTTGGATTATCTTCCTGACACATGGAATCAATGGAAAATTACATTATGAATGAGTTAATCTTTGTTAACAGGTGAAGTTAAATTTGGTGATTCCAAAATTTTTATTTTTTATTTGTATTTCCAGAAATAAATAGATTTTACTCATAGCACTGTGTGTACTGGCATAAAAAATAAAATCTCCCATCAGATTCTTCAGCAGTAACTTTCCTTGATCTGCTGATCCATACTTAAACTATTCCATTCATATTTTCCTCCACAAATTTAATTTTTATCAACATTTTATGTGTATACTGAGTCTAAGGAAAAAAAAGGTGTCCTTTCTTTATGGACCTTGCTTAAAAAAGAAAGCTAACTTTGGAAGATGCATCCACCACACATTTCACAAACACCTGCTACGTGCCTGTGCTGTGCCCTCTGCCAGGGAGTCTTGCCACCCCTGCTTTCTCAGGATGTCAAGGATACATGTGGGGGTAGCTGCCCGGGGATGTTCCCCCAGCACTCCCCCTGCCTTGGGCTGGGTTAGACACCCCTGCTCCGGGTCCCCGAGCCCCTTTGCGCATCCCACTGCAGCAATGATCACCACCGACTACATTGCCCGGCTGCCTGGCTGCCCAGTGGTACCCTCACTTCTCTGAGTGATATAACAATCCAGTGAGAGGTGGTGAGTGGATGAAGGTATGGATAGTACAAGAATGGCGCAATGTTATTTTCATAGCAGCATTACTGACAATAGCCAAAAGGGGGAGGCAACCCAAGTGTCTACACATGAATGGATATACAAACTGCACATACAATGAAATATTATTCAACATATACTCCAATATAGATGAACCTTATGACATTATGCCAAGTGTAATAAGTCAGCCACAAAAGGACAAATACTGTCTGACTCCACTAGAGCTAGAGGAGTCAAACTGATAGAGAGAATGGTGGCCGTCAGGGGCAGGAGGGAGGGAGAATGGGGAGCTACTGTTTAATGGTCACAGAGTCTCAGTTTTGCAAGACGATGACAGCTCTGGAGATGGGTGGTGATGACAACTGCACCGCAATGCAGATGTACTTAATGCCACTGAGCTGTACACTAAGAAATGGTTGAAGCAGCAAATTTTATGTTATGTATATTTTACCATCATTAATTTTTTTCTTTTAATCTAAAAAAAGGAAACAAGGACAGAAAGCTTAAAATTGTGAAAGCTGAGCAATGGGTACATGGAAGTTCATTTATTTTGTAAGAATCCAATGTTTTTTCCCTGGCCGGGTAGCTGAGTTCATTGGCAAGTCATCCCGACACGCCAAGGCTGTGGGTTCGATCTCTGCTCAGGGTGCACACAGGAAGCTACCGGTGAATTCACAGATAAGTGGAACCACAGCTCGATGTTTCTCCCTTGCTCTCAAATCAATAAATAAAAAATTAAAAAAAACTGAAATTTTTCTATAATAAAAAGTTAAAAAGAAAAGCTCCTGCTACCAAGGAACCCTGCCTAGTTCAGGGGACAAGCCACTACCGCACAGTGTGACACCGGGCAGGGCAGAGGGTTGGCTCTGTTATATTTGGTAAGGGCATCTTTAAGAAACTTAAAACATTTAAAAAAAAAAGTTTGATGCATTTAAGGTACACAACACGGTGAAGAGAGAACAAGTCTTGGTGTCAGAAAGACCAGCACTGGCCCTGGCCTCTGACTACGTGTGACCACACTAGTTCTGCAACCTTCGGGTGACTTGTCTCTCC
Source organism: Tonatia bakeri (assembly GCA_004024845.1). Lineage (NCBI taxonomy): Eukaryota > Metazoa > Chordata > Mammalia > Chiroptera > Phyllostomidae > Tonatia > Tonatia bakeri. Next base: position 162,226 of record PVIA01000947.1, on the reverse strand, counting down.
TCATCTGTGACAGTTAGTCAATGCTGGCCCACCTCACAGAATTGCTTGGAAGATTAAAACAGATTACAACAAATAGATCTTTCACATATATTTTCCACAAATAGCTATTTTCTTGAGGGCAGAGATTGGGTTTTACCAGGGCTGGCAACATAATTTGGGGGACCATTGCAAATGAATATGCAGGAAAAAAGGGCTGTTAAGTATAAATTGTCATACTCAAATACTAAAAGCTTTTTTCCTTTCATATCTCTTTCTAGACCTATCATGGTGTTTTAAAAACTTACTATTTAATGTCATTCTATGTAAAGAAAAATAAAATTTTAAATTATTAGCATGAATCTTACTGTTCAAGTTTATACTGTGCAATGCCAGTTTTAAATGCTAACATATGTGGAGTCGTATTTTGTAACGCATGCATGCATTTGTATTCTGTTCTTACCAGACAGTGGAAATGCTGCATAAAACTAACTACTGTTATTTAAGTTCTTGACTTACACATTCTACCTTTGCCTCGCTGAGGAAAAAGGACAAGGAACCGTGGTTGCTCCACCTTTTCCTTCCCTTCTATGTCATCGTTTTCACAGTAAGTGATTGGCTAGTACAAGGAAGTAACATGAGTAGGAACTACGACAGGTTTCTGTGGTCACTCATGAGTCACAGAACACCACTGCCTTCTTTCAGCATGGAAGCCAGTCTGGTTCTAATGCAAAGTGAGCCTCGTGGGGCTGTCAGTGCCCCGTCTCCTCAGACAGCAGCACGTCTGCCTTGGAAGCATGCTGGTCTTACTGACCTCCCTTTCACTGTGGGTGCACTGGAACTCTGTGCCACAGGGCATCGAGAAGCTACATTGAGATGACACAACTCCGAGGAGGATGCATATTTGCACGTATCTCCTCTGCGCATGCATGAGCTTCACTGTCCCATCAGACCTCATTCTCCAAATACAAGTTCAAAGGTAAACTTGTAAGAATTTCAAAATGTAACAGCAGAGTATTAAACAGAGCGCAGGGCCCTGTGACTGCACAGGTCTCACGCTGCTTTTCTCCCTGTCCCTTCACAGGTTGAAAACTTGAGAGCGGCTCTGGCACTTGGTTGTTTGCCATCTGACTAGGCAGCAAACAGCAGCTTCAGGCAAGTTTCTGGGTTGATGGAAGTGGGGTTTCTAAACTCTTATGCATGACCCTCAAGGCTCTTTGTGACCTTCTAGAGTGTCAATGCCCCTTAACCTCTTCACGCACTCTCACCCCTCCAGCTTCTTTCTCCATGCTCCCTCTTTGCAAAAACCTTACCTGATGCCTTCAATGTCCCTGTACGCAGTTCCTCCTTGATGTCCCTACTTCAGTACCTCTGCCCAGCCAACTGGCAGCTCCCGGAGGGCAGGCTCTGACCTGCTCTCAGTGGCTGGTGAGCAGTGTGTGTCACCTGAGCCACTTCAGGAAACGAGAGAAGGGGCAGCGGGTCACACAGAGCTGGGTTGCAGTCCCACTGCTCCTGTGTGCGAGCAACTGCACCTCTCATATCCTGTAACATGGGGAACTACTGCCTCAGAGAACTGCTGGGAGTTAAACAGGAATGAGCTAGATGGAGTGTTTGGTAGTGCCCCACCTTGGCCATGCACTGGAATCTCCAGGGGGCACTTTTAAAGTCCCCAATGCCAGGTAGTTTCTAAAACGCCCCAGATGACTCCAATGTAGTCAAGTGTGAGAACCACTGGTGTAGGTAGAAGTGACTAGCGCAGCGCCTACACCAATCAATATTCATTTTTTAAAAATTTAAGGAAATAGAATAAAACAGCCAGGGAATCTGGCCCCATTTATCACCAGCAGTCCCAACCTGGTTGCATTGTGTTCAGATACCTCCAAATTCCTAATGAAACACTCAAGTCTTTGGGTAAAGGGCAGCACAGCCAAGAACCTTGCTTGTAAGTGTGAAGGGTGCATCTACAGCCTCCCCGGGCAGACAACACCACCCCACTGGCCACGTGGAAACCTCCCCGAGCCTTCTGCTTGGGCCTCAGCACCACTCCCAGAACCGAGCCCGAAGGCCTGCACCTCACAGTGTCAGCTGTGATGGCTGCCAAGGAGCCAGGGTAAATTCCAGCCAACACAGAAAAGGTTTAGTGTGGTGTCTGGCCTAGAGAATGCCAGACCCTTACTGGAAGGCAGAGCAGGGGCAGCAGGATTAGATTACAGTAACTCCGGGTCAGCCAGGAGTAACAGGAGTTTAGGGAGAAGGGACCTATTGTCAGCTGAGCACTTGCTTTGGCCCAGCCTGCACCCCATGCTCACTGAATCCTCACTAGAACTTGATGTTCATACACGTCTCCCATTTTGTAGGTGAGGAAAGGAGCCCCACACAGGTGAAGTGCTTTGTCTAAGGTCCCAGAGCTGGTGGGTCTGAATGACCCCCAAGTCCAAGCATGCTCCCTGGGCCCCAGAGGTATATGCATACACTCGAGAGCACCAGGGTGGATTTGGGAAGGTGGTCGCTGCACGGCTATAGTCAGATGGTCCTGGCTGGGCTGGACAATGCCATGTTTTGGGATGACAAGACCAAGACGGCCTTCAGAACCGTCTGTGTGCTAGCCCAGGCACACCAGGGACAGGCTCCCAGCCTGGGCCCCTGTCACTATAATAAGCCCTAAACAAAGAATCAATGTGTTATTCTGAAGCTGGCTTGCTATTCGGATGACATAAGTCAGGGGAAACGTGGGTGCCTGACAAAAGCTACTCTGACGATTTGCAGGGGCAGGGACAGCCGGCTGACAGTATTTGCCCATTCTGGCCAGCTGCTCCGGTATTGACAGAAGACCCCACGCACACTTGCTAGATTACAGTAAAGACATTCAAATCACAGGCGCATCGGCCCACGCCTGGGCTCCTCTGTGCCAGCAGCCCCTTCCTTTTGCATTAACCGAGACACACAGGGAGAAGTCAGGAAATTCTGATTAGTGCAGGAATGGCAGATGAGCGGGGAGGCCTGTGGAAGCCGAGGAGACAATGAAGTGGGTCTTCATGCATACTAGCTTAAGATTTTCTTTCCATAAGAAATGCAGATGGGAGTCAGCTCTACAGGGAACGCAGGTGCAGTGATTAAAAACAGCTACTGCTTACTGAGCACTGGCTCCGTGCTAGGTGGTTTTACACACATTATCTCACTCGGTCTTCAGGGCAACCCCGAGGCTGGTGTTGTTAGCATCTCCATTTTACAGACAGGGAAACTGAGGCTCAGAAAGGTGACATCCACCTGCTTAAGGTTGCAGAGCTGGTCAATGACAGAGCCAGTTTGCAGCAGAATCTGCCTGGCCCCGAGGCTCATGCAACACAATGATTTGTTCTCTTTGATTAAGAGAAATGATAAATAGGTAGTATGTGATAAATAGGTGGCAGTATCAGCTGCCACCAGGGCTGCTCTAGCAATCCAAAGCGATGAATCCTGAGGCTGTGATGAAGGGAGTAGACTTTGGAGAAACAAGTGTGAGCTGGGCCCCACTGCTTGCTTGCAAGAGCCGTCTCACCTATTGGAACCCCGTTTTCTCACTGATGTGCTTGGAAAAGTGAGCCCTACCTCACGCTGTAAGCATTCAGTGCCACCAAGGGGCAGTGGCTGGCACAGGGGAGGCGACACAGGCAAGCTAGGGGCCACCCTGTGCTGCAGCACAGCAACAGCTCGCTCCACAGGACAGAAACCACACAAACTCACCAAGATCTCAACACCAAACACCCCCCGAGCAGCCACCTCGGCTGCCCCTGCTGGCCTCGCTGTCACTGAGAGCCAGACTGTGGGTTCTGACACAATGACTGTTGCATTCTAAAGTCCCAAGAAAGGATGTGCCAAACCGATTAGGGACGAGGACTGCAGCTTCCTGGGAGTGAGGAGAAGACAATCCGAGAGAGCATATTAAAGAGAGGGTGGGGTTTGAGGGCCTGGTGGACGCTTGGGAAAACGCAAATCTGCCTGAAGAGCTCGCATCAGGAGAACCAACAACATCAGCTGCAGCGATGGGAGTGTGGGACTCAAGGCTAGAGGACATGGAGATAAAACCGGAAGTACAAGTTAATCTGGAGAGAGGAAAAGTCACAACCCTCTGAGTTAAGTGAGGAGATGGACATTAATAAAGGCGTACTGCCCACCAGTCCTTGGAGACATGGCTCCTGGGGGTCCCTCTGCAGCACTGTCCACACACTGAATGAACCTGCTCACATACTGATCCACCTGTGCATGACCACCTCTTCCTGCATGTCACTCATTCAGGGCCAATCTCCAGTGCCTGTATGAGGCTTGGTGCCCAGGAGGTGAGTCAGAACACCCAACTTGGCCTTGATTCCTTTTCCTTGTCTAGGCCTCAGTTTCTTCTGTAAAATGGGAAGGTGCTGAGCTAGACAATCTTTAAGGTGCTTCCTAATGCAAGCACATGTTGGTTCTAGATGCAGAAAGGACCTGTCTTTGGGAGGTCTCCCACAGCTTCTCCCAGAGAAAGGCACCCCCATAAACTGCCCTGGATGCAGAGTTGGGAACAGAGGATAAACCGGTGTGGGGATGACAGCACTTAGTGTGTCTGGAATGTGGGGCATCCTCTGTGGCTGCCTCCTCAGTCACACAATGGGGGAGACACTTCCTACCTCACAAGGCGACATGGGGGTCAACAGGGGATTCAGGTAAGTGCTTAGCTCAGGGACTGACTGCTAGAGAAGCTAAAAAGAGTTATCAGTCTTCTACCCCAAATGACAGTAGTCCTCTTTCAGTCATTTAGTTCCATCAGCCCTGTTCAGGGCACGTGACATGCACTGCCTGTCCGGGACACGTGTTGTGTCAGGGGAGCCAAGACCGTGACTCAGAGACAGGAGAAACGGGCTGTTACCTACTTCGGACCGAGAGGTATGAACTGACATAGTATTTGTGAAGGGGCCAGTACTGAGTGGCACACACCGGCTGCTCAATGCAGTTTACTGTCCTAATAGCTCTTTCAGGTGCCCCTTGAGAGCTGGGTGTTGCATCTTGTTGGGACCTTCTGCACCTGTCACTCAACAAATACCTGTGACTGGGGTGCTGGCAGAACACAGCCAGGAGATTCTGTCAGGTGGGGTGGCTCCCAAGGAGGTCCACTCGGGAAGAGGAAAAACAAAAGCCAAGCCCCGGGGAGGTGCAGGCGCTCGCTAGATGGGAAAGTAGAGGTAGGCGTGTGCGGATGAGTGGGCCCAGGACAAGGCACAGCGAGGAGCTGGTGTCCCTGGACTTCGAGGAGCACATCACAGATGGATAAATGAGAGAGATGCTGATTCTAACCTCTCCTATTTGGGGGCATCTTCCCTGAGAGCCGCAGATCTGAGAAGTGGTGGACGCTGGATGCTAACAATACGGAACTGCTGAGATAGATGGAAAAAGTAATGGCCCAAGCATGAGCTGGCAGCCTGCCCCCAAGTCATCCAGCCAGCCCTGGATGGAGCCTCTGTGTCCAAGGGGTAAGCCTCACTCACAGGGACACTTACCGAAGGGGCTTCATTTACCAAGAGCCCCATCCTTGAATCCACTCCCACAGGCCAGGCTACTCCAGCAGCCACCATGTCACTCCCTTCCCCAGGCTCCAAGCCTACAGATCCAAGGGGAGTGTGGACTTGGAGAGAAGCCCTCCGAGGTGTGACCCTGTGCATCTCGCCAACCACAGCTCCTCACTTCTCCAGATACTGGTGTTCCCACAACTTGGGGCCAGTTAAACAGTCCTCCAGATGGGCCTGTAAGTCTCCTGCCTTTGCCCAAACTGTGCCCTCTGCCAGGGAGTCTTGCCATGCCTGCTTTCTCAGGATGTCAAGGATACATGTGGGGACAGCTGCCCATGGACGCTCCCCCAGCCTTCCCCCTGCCTTGGGCTGGGTTAGACACCCCTGCTCTAGGTCCCCCAGCCCTTGTGCGCATCCCACTGTGGCACTGATTGTCACTGACTGCACTGCCTGGCTACACCCTCACTGAATGGTGCCTCCTTGAGAGTCTGGGCAGTAGCCTATTTGTCTCTGCACCTCCAGTTCCTAGCACAGTGCCTGGGTCGGGGAAGGCAACTCTGCTGCTGCTGAATAAACTATTCACTGCATAGAAGGCAACAAGAACACTTCTGAGAAAGAGGCCAATAAGGTGGAGAGCAAGACAGACCGACTGAGGGTGTGAGGATGACGGTGAGCGGGAGGGAGGGAGGGAAAAGGGAGAATGTGGGGTGTGTGCAGGGAGGAAAGCGGAGGCCAGAGCGCCGTCTAATTAGACCACATGTGCAGAGCAGCATCTGGCTCAAAGCGCAGCAGTTTACACGGCTCCTGAGTTGTCGTGGAGACAACCACATGACCAGCCTGGAGCTGAGACTCAGGGGCAGCAATCCAGATGCACTCCTAACATATTCTGACAGAGAGCAGATGGGTAGCTATTTGCAGGGCCAAAAAATGCCAACTCCACTCCCCTCCAGACCCGCGCGCCCTCACTGATCGTTTTCATCTTGTAAAGTCATTCTTATCTGCCCTGGAATCACCAGTTCCTCCCGTGTAGGAGTCAGTGTGAAAGCTGCTATTTTTGTAGTTCCCTGACCATCACAACTTCCGGCCTGCTCCTATGGGTGAGGAGATGTCACCACCTTTAATGAAGGGGTCCTCGATGCTGGGCTCCACTGCTGCAAGGATCTACCCCCACCCCTCCCATCTCTTCCTCCATTAAAAGTGTCTAAATTCCTGAACAAGACCCAGGCTTGTGTGAATGTGGGAAGGGCACTGGCTTTGGTGGCTGAGTTCCTGGACTGCCGGGCATTCACCTTGGGCATGCACTTGGCCTCTCTAAGCTCAGTTTATTTCTCTTGTAAAATGGGTTTTATAACACCTACTTTCACAGGATTATTATAAGGATTAAATTGAATAATTATGGAAGAGCCCTGGAAATTATAAAACCCTGTATAACCTTTCTTTTCTTCTTTTACTGGGATATAATTTTAAGCAGAAAGCATCTATCAGCTGAGTAGTAGGTGAATGACAACATCTTAGGTTCTGTATGAAACTACACTTTATACCTGCATGGATGGCAAGTGTCTCTCATTAATGTCTGTGGTTAAGTGGGAAAACATCTAGTGTTGGAGAATTGAGTTGGGTTTGAATTCTGGCTCTGATGCTTGCTAGCAGGGTGATCCTGAGTAAGTAACTTAAAACTCTCTGCAGCCTCAGTTTCTTCATCTATAAAATGGGAGCAATCACTCTTCCCTCCTATGAGCCAATTCTGATGGTGAGAATTAATTGGGACAATATGTGTAAATTGCCTAGCATGAACTAAGCACTCAACAAATGTTAGTTCCATTTCCCTCCTCCCTGATTGTTTAACCGGATCATGTAAGGCTGAGGCTGGGAAAGAGGGAAGGAAAAGCAGGGGTTCCAGTAGAGTGGGTTGGAACCCCACTGACTGGCTGTGTGGCCGTGGGGAAGTACTAGTCTGTTCTGAGCCTGGATCTCCTCCTCTGGCACAGGAGGAGAAAAGGACTGCCCTTGCCACATCATTGTGTGATGGTGTTGTGTGGTGTGAAGGAAACACCGAACACAAGGCAGCACCCAGTAAATGACCATCGTCATGATCCTCCTCACCCTGGCTGAGATACTCTCAACCCTCTGGGGGAAAATGACACCTTTTACATGGGTCCAGCCCGGACCACAGATGCTACACTGTCTCCAGGGACATGAATTTTATTTTTAAAGTCTGGGAAGAGTGAAGTGAGGGCCTGACCAGAGATACGCACCGCTGTAGGCGCACAGGAGGACAGCCGAGGCCCAGACCCCCCAGCCCGCTGCCTGAGTGGCAGTCAGGGCAGGCTGGTCCAGGTGCAGGGAGGCTTATTTATAAAGCACGGCAGGGTTCCCGCTGCCGCTAGCTTGCCTGCCATCGCAGGTGTGGGAAGGCCCGGCTAAAAATATTGCTAACGTGGATTTGATGTCGCCCAACAGAGACTAATGATTGTTTTAAGTAAATATTAATTATAGGAGTTACCCAGATAGAGTGCTGGAGTGGCACAAATACTCCTGCTTCTACCTACGTACGTGAAGCGACCATTTGGAAAGACTTTCTTATTTAATGACTGGTGGACTCTAAATATTTGGGGATTCTTGGTTAAAATATTTTGGAAGTGTCTTTATATGTGAGATACAGTAAGGGGTTTCCTTATTTTAGAGATGATATTCTCCATAACAAATAGCTGATTCAGGTCTACTGAACCCTTTACCATGAAAATCATCACAATGGCATGCAGAACCCAGACATGGTTCAAGGCCCAGCATACTGGCTGGCTGATCTTGGGCAAGAATCCATGCAAGAGCCCAGATGTGGGAGTCGCTAACCTTGGGGGGGGGGTTCTGGTTCCAGTGTTTATTAGCTGCGTCCCCTCGGGCATGCTCTCCTCCTCCCTGAGTCTGCTTCCTTACCTGTATGGAAAGCTACTCACTGGTCACTTTGATCAGCGGTTCCTACACCTGTCACAAGGAGTCTCACTGAGGGACAGAGGATCAAGTACCTTTCCAAGTGTCCCACGTGTATCCACTCATTTAATCCTCAGAATAACCCCATGGAGTAGGTACTGGGGCTGTCTCCCTCTTATAGTTGGGAAACTGAGGCATAGAAATGAGAGGTAACTTCTTTAGTTTCATACAGCTGAACTGGAAACAGCAAACAACTGTTTCAATTCTCTTCACTCAGGAAGCCTCTCAGTTTTTAAGGAAGTTCCCAATCTTCCCTTAATCCTCACAAACCCTGAAAGATAATTCTTGAATTCCCGTAGTTAGCAGCCCATTTGACCTGTGACAGGCTGTCTGTCTGTTCAGCCTTGCACCTCCCTCTGCCCAGGGATAGTGGGGGCTGGTTAGTTTGGCAGAAAGAAAACAGCATTTGGATGACAGGGTTTTGACTGGACAGATCCAGGCCTTTCACTGCCCACTTGGCCCGTCTGCTCATCCAGGACCCCAAAGACCTCCTACAGTAATCTCTATAAGGACCAGAAGAGTCTCCCTCTCGCTCTGGAGTACATCAGGAGCCTCTTGTTTCTTGTTTCCTTAAGAAGATAACTGCAGAGTAATTTGTAATTCTGGCCAGGGGGACTGTTAAAACCATTCCAAGAAGCCCTGTAAAGAGGTTTTATTTAGTAGTGATGAATGGGGAAGGCAAATGTCAGAATTTATTTCATTAGGAATATATTCCCTGGTATCAGCATAGACTCGGCCCCCCTCTCTCAAACCACCCCCCTCATAAAACAACAACACCACCACCCAGCTGGTAGTCTGAGGTACTTATGGTTATTTTTGGAGGAACACAAGATAAAAGGTTTTTCTGCTGCTGGGCTACCTTCCTTACCTTCTAAATCTTATCCCCTGAGCCCTCCCTCGGACCCTGTGAGGCTGCCCTGTTGGTTCCCTCCTCCTCATCTCCTCCGTGGGCCTGGCTTTCTCCACCCAATCCCGTTGTAGTGCCATCCCAGAGGCATCTTCCTGAAGAGCCACTCAGAAGCGCTGCTCCTGCCCCTCGCTGCCTTTGTAAGGGCTCCACACCTCCTGGTTGGCATGCAAGGCTCCCCCAAAAGCCCTTCAAGCTATAGCTCCTGACACTTCCCCTGCAAACTGAAAGTCTCAGTCATTGCAAACTGCCTATAGCTTCTCTTATACCACATTGTTTCCAAGCCCTCTGCTTTTCCCTTTGCCTGGAATGCCCTTTCCTTCCTCCTCCATCAGGCTAACTCCTACTCATCTTACAAGGCCAAACTCAGGTGTCATGGCCTCCCTGTCTCCTTGGCCAGCCTTCTCTGGGCCTTCCTCTGGGTTCCTCCGAGCCTACCCTATCACATTACATGTAAGTTCCCCGCTTCCCCGCCAACCTCCTTCTTGAGATATGAGCTTTATGGGTAGGAGGTGAACTGTCTTTAGTCCATAGTACCCTTACCGAGCACATGGCCTGGCAAACAAGTGGCCCTGAATACCTGTGTGTTGAATGAATGAATGAGCAAATGAATGAAGGAAATGTCTATAATCTTGTATGGAAGTGAGTCCCATGAAATAAAGCTGCTTTCTGAAAAGTAAAAGAATACCAAGATAGTTTGAGACAGACCCACACTATCTCAGAATTCTTCCTGAAGCAGACGGCGTCACAGCAAGGCTGCAATTATAGACGCATACACACACGTACACGCACACATTGTTTAAAAAAATTCATAGAATGTACTTAACGCTGATTTTTTTTCCTTATTGGAAACCTGTTTACAATCTTGTCCACTGTCAGTCTTAAATGTCACTTTTCAGAAAGATGGCTGCTGCCAGGAGAAATTTATTTTCAAATTGAATCACAGCATGTTCATGCAGAGAAGCGCCTCTTTTGAATCTCCAAATTGGAGGGAATTCAGGGAAGAGAAAGCGAGGTGATTAGAATCTGCAGAGGCTGATTCAGGAGGAAAAATTATGAGGCTAAAATATGCATGGGTGATCTAAACAGCAGCCATTAGTTGGTGGAGATGGTAGGGAGGCAACCACCGAGACACCTACCAGAAGAGTGAGGATGCACCAAGAGATGTGGAAACAGAAAAGGGGGTGGAGAGCAGAATGGTGGGGAAAGGCCCAAACAACAGGGAAGAAGACACATTACTGACTGCCTACCTGTGCCAGGTACTGCGCAAGATGGCACCATTCGCTCAGCCTTTGCCCACTAGCTACCACGATTCCAATTTTGAAAGTGAAGAGGCTGAGTTTCCATGGGATTAAGAAACCCAAATAGGCAAGTGGTGGGGTCAGGATCTAGCAGCCACCCTGCCACCAGTTAGCGATTGAGAAGAGGTTTATAGTTGGCATTGCTGTCCCTGCTGTTTACTAGAGCTGGGCTGATTGGGGATGGCTTCCTGGAGGGGCAACCTCTTCAGATGAATTTGATTCTGCTTCTCTGTGTCTGCTCAGAGCAGACCCGTCCCCAGTGTCTAGAGGTGCCTGTCCTCCTCAACAGATTCTGTGACCAATGAGTCAGGGCGTCTTGGCTTTCACACCAGTCAGCCCAGTGATCTCAGGCCAGTGGGGACCTAGCTGTCTCCCCTAGAAAACGGAGTTGATGGCACTGACCTCACAAGGTGCTGAGGAATGATGGCTCTGGCACATAGTAGGAACTCACTAGGTACATTTTTTTTCTTTTTTTAAACACAAACATTACATGCATTGTCAATGATTTCCTTGGCCTGGCAAACGTGTATGCATACTTTAGGACTCGACTCAAAAGGACAGCCTTCCAGAAGCCTTTCCCAAATTTGCAAGGAAGGGGCAGCCCTTGCCTTTCATTACATCAGCCACTAGTTGCTGAAGGCCTACTGGGGATCAGCCATGGGGCTACCATGGTCAGTGACCCAAGGGCAAGCTCACAATATGTAACTACCCCCTGGGATAATTAAGGCTTTGCAGGAGAGGTCCCTGCTGCAGGTGGGGCAGGGAACAGGGCGCCAAGACCTGGTCTGGTCTGGAGGCAGCAGAAAGCGTTCCTGCACAAGTGACATGTGAGCCGAGAGAGGAAGGTAAGCAGAAGCCCCCCAGGCCTTGTCTGGATGGAAGAGTACAAAGGGAACGAAGAGGAGGCCAGAGTGGCTGGAAGCAGGGGATGCTGAGTCAAGCCTGGAGGAAGGTTGGGCATAGATTATGCAGGCTCTTTTAGGCCAAATGGTCCTAAAGCAACGGGGAAGCCTGAAAGCATGGGGAGAGGGGTAAATATTTGCATGATGGAAGGTTTATTCTGATATCTGTGAGGCCCAGTGGAAGCAGGGTGCCCACCAAGGCAGCTGCCAGGGAATCCACATGAGAGATGACAGAAGCTGAGGGGGCAGGAATGGAAGGGAGGGAGCCAAGAGCTATTTTGGGAGGTTAAGAGTTGATGTGGACTGCCACAGCACGGAGCTGGCAGACTGACCGACCCCTTACCAAGCTGAGTACCCTGGAGTGGCAGGTAGGACCAGGTGTGATTCCTTCTTGAGTGTCCCGCAGAGGCCCCGAGCAGGGACTATGCTTTGTCATTGCTCGATCCCCAACCCCAAGACCATGGCCGGGCACGCAGAGGTGCTCCCGAGATGCTGGTGAATGGAGGGATGAGGAGCTGCTCAGCTCTTCCACAAGGCTTCCCGATGCCCGCACGGCAGCCTCCAAGAATGCAGGGAGCAAGTTCTAAGCAGAGCAAAGCCTGGGCCTTGCTCGCCTGCCTCTGTGGGCAGAGCATCTCTGTCGGAAAGCACTCGCAGTGTTTGCCAGTCTGCCCTGTGCTCCACCGGGCGGGGTGGAAGCGTCCTTTGCTGACTGACGTTGCATTCTGGACGGTTTTGGACAGGGAAGTATGTTCTGGGGCATCTCGGGCTCTGCCAGTCACTCTTCCATGACTAAGAGACAGGTTTTAGCTCCCCAAGCCTTAGTTTGTCTTGGTAAGATGGGCGTGATGCAACCTGCGTCACCGAGTTGTCATGAGGAATGGCCAGACTTTATGTATTCCTGACTGAGGGCCAGGCACGTCATGGAGATCGGTGGTTGGTGGATCTTATTACTGACCTTATTTGAGACACACCTTTGTTTAAAAAAATAAATGATTCATTCTCAGTCTTTTAGGACTATATAGTACACTCATTAGTGGCTCCTAGTAATTGGGGTCATCCAACATAAGCTAGTCAATACTACCTTTAACTCATTTTAAACTTTGTTTAAATCTGGTTAGAGTGACTTGATTTGCTGAGTTGGTAGCCCTGGTCTTTGGGAAGCCTGTGTGCTTATCCCAAAAGTTTCTCATTCAGAATCTAGGGGCCCTGTGCCAGGAAACTGTGTTGCAGCCATTTAGCGAGCTTCTATCTCGCAGGCCACACAGTGAAGGCAGACAGCTCTGCAGACAGGTGGGCCTGGATTTGGACCCCACCCTTACCACTAAGCAACTGGGAAGCTCAGAGCAAATCTCTCATGTGGAGGCCGAGGGTTGCTGCGAGGCCTTGCTGCTCCAATCCCAGTGTCTGAGCATTCGGAGCTCGTGCAGACAGGTCCACCCAGGTATGCTGTGGCCTGCCCTCTGACACTGTCCCTCCCCTGCCTTAAATCTTTGGGTGGTTGTGTGGCCTTCAGGGTGGCTGTCCCTCCATTGACAAAACTGACTGAGAACCTACTATGTACTGGGTGCCATGCTAGGTACAGGGAGGGTGCGGTGGATAGGAAGTCCAGAGTCTTCACCCTGCTCTGAGGCCCTCCTGCTCTGGCCCCTGCCTACCCTGCTACCCCTGGACCCCACCCTTAGCTGAAAGCTTGCAGGTCTGTGAATGCTCACAGCAGGCTCTCACCTCAGCCTTTGTTCAGGATCCTTCTGTATGATGGGCCTTGCTCAGGTCATCTACCTGCCTGATTGTGACCCCTGCCCACTCCTGGCCTCACAGCTCACCTGCACGGGGGCACTCGTGCATTGCATGGTGTGGCATAAAAAGGAGACCTTGCACAAGATCGGCGGGGGGGGGGGGGGGTGGTGGCCATAGGGGCCAGCAGACCTGGCTCCGCTCAGCTCTGTACCCTTCCACCTGTGGCACCGGGGGTGGCAACCTCACTTCTCTGCCCCTGATCTCCTCTTCTGCAACACTGCGGCAGCAACATCTTCCTCAAAGTTTTACTTCGAGCGTTATCTAAGACCCATGGTAGGGATGTGGTTAATGGTAGCCATTCATACAACCGTCTACATTGTTTCTTGCCTGTCACTCTCACTAACTGTGAGCTCCCTGTGCCTCTGCCACTGGGATACCCCACCTGAGGGGCAGAGCCCTGCATGATTGAAATGAGCAGTGTGAAGTCTTGGCGAAATGTGTCTCTGTATCAGAAGCCTTCTTGGTGCTGGAAGAGTTAAAATCTGCTCGTGCTCATAAACAAGCCCCTTTCAGCTCAGCACCATCACTGGTGTGAGTCACAAGGCTTAGCAGGTGTGGGCAATAATTAAAGGCTTCAGCAATCTACCTGGGCAAGGTATTTTTGCCTCTTATTCCAAAGAGGAAAGTCTCTCTATGGAGAGCAGAGGAGCTCATTAATGAGACTAATTAGGTGTAAAGGGGGTAGAAGCTGGCATCAGCTGCAGCTTGGAGGAGCTAATCATTAAGCTCTGTAATCTCCTCCACTGAACACAAGCAGATCAGGCTCAGGGGCTGCAAGTAGGGCTCCCGCACCTGAGTACCTGACCACAGGCTTTGGAGAGGCTGAAAGGCCCCACCTCTCCCTCTGGCATGCTCCATCAGGAGATGCAACACAACACACAAACACACACATACACAATCACGCACGCGCAGCATCGGGTCGGCTTCCAGGGAAAAGTGCCAGATCATCCAAGAAGATGCTTTCCTCTTTGTGTTCACTCACCTTTGAGGTGCACATGCTGGGAAGCTGTGCACTGGGTTTTACAACGAGCTTTCCTGGATAGAAGGAATGGATCAAAGAATATCCTTCTCAGCCTCCACATGTGGAAGAGAAAACTCTCATGCCTAGAATTCCAGATTTTCTGGCCACCGCTAATGTTTAGCCAGCACAGGGCAGATTTTCCTTTCTGTGTCCATATCTTCCCTGGTCTGTGAACTTGGCAACCCTTGGCCAGGGGGACTGATTGCTCCTGGGATCTCCCAGTGGCTGATATCACAGTGTGTCGCTGATACACTGATACATGGTGGGATCAGTGGGGGGAGGGCAGTGGGACAGATTTTGGCACTGCCACTTTCTCAGCTCTGCGGATTTGGTCATGTCACAACCAAGCCCCAATTCCTCATCTGAAAAAGGAGTGGTGCAAGAGCACTTTCAAAAGTACAAACCATTTATAAAAGTAGTTCACTTACAATCATCATGTGTTTAAAATTTCAGTGAAAGGAGAGAGGCCAATCATTAGGGAATAGGAAAATAATTCCAGTTAAGTCCGCACACAGGACTTGAGTGAGCCAAAGGGCAGGGCATCCTCGGGCAAGGCCACGGGAGGAGGACTCACACCCAGAAGCTGGACTCTCAGATGCTGGCACCTGGGAGTGTCTGTGCTGTTTACAGAGCTCACTCACCACGGCTTTGGGCTCTGCTGCCAGCCAGCCTAGGAGGCTTTCCATCTCAACAACATGTCCTTGGAGACTCCTAGGAGGCAGGGAAGGAAGTGGCTTGGCTCCTCGGCTCCCCCATGAGACCCACTCCACAGAGCAGCCCCCTTTAGTCTTCTACACCTGCAGCCATGCCCCCTGGGGCTCTCAGAATGTTGGCATAGGCTGAGCCACACGTGTCCAGCTAACAAACCTTGAGGGTCAGGTTGCTGGTGATGTCCTTCTTGTCCTTAGAGCCTCAGCTCTGACACAAGCACTTTGAAGTCTTCCCTGACATCCAACTGCCCACTTCCCATCTTCTGTGGTCCCTCCATCATCTGGGCACCCTCCACCACTAATCTTGCCAATACCATCCAGTTAAGGGGTGGGCACATGACCCTGGTCTGGCCTAGTGGAGGACTCCATCCTCTGGTCACAGTGATTAGTTCAGGGTGGCCCAGGTGTGGCCAAGCATTCTCTGCTGAGACCAGATGCAGATGCTGGAGGCAGAGGGGAGGAGGGTATGCTCACTTCAAGCTCCAAGGACCACAGATGCCCTTCAGGTTCTATCACAAAGCAAAAGAATGTTCAAAAGTAAAAACTAACAGGAAAAGCAAAGCAAAGCAAAGCAAAGCAAAGCAAAGCAAAGCAAAGCAAAGCAAAGCAAAGCAAAGCAAAGCAAAGCAAAGCAAAGCAATACAGTGGTTGAAGAGAGACTGGCAATATCAGTTGAGCTCTGAATCCAGCTATGCCTGTAGCAAGGAAGGGCTTGGACTTCTCAGTTATGTGAGCTAAGAAATTCTCCCTCCTGTCTTTTTTGTCCAAGTTGGTTAAGTTGAACCCCACCATCTACAACCAAGGGGGGCCAAACCAAGGTTTAACCAAGTCTAGGGCTGTATCGGTCAGCTGTAGGTTCATTTCTCCTCTCCATTACTATTGCTGCCGCTGTCCCAACTAAACAGTGTCTCTGGGTACACATTCCCCCCACCCTTTCTGTCTTTTAGTTGTAAGCCGAAGTCACGATTCTGGACCTGAGGGAAGCAAAGACATGGCAGGACCCAAGGCTGTTCTCGGAGCAATGCCCATGGTCCCCAGGTGGGGCTCCTGGGTGTAGCTGTCCTACAGACACTTTCTGGACCCCACATGCTCCTTATAAAGACCCCTGTTTGTTTCTTGAAGGTCTTTTTCTGAGATCCCATGGAATACTTTCCACTATTTTCTTGGACTGAACAAGAAAAATCATGAAAATATGAGTATACACAATGTCCTAAAAAAGGCAGTAACTTTAAAATAATTAGAAATAAAAGGTGGAGGCAGTGTGGGGAAGTAGCAGGGGAACTGAGACTGGTTCCCAGTAAGCAGTGCAAAGCATCCTGAAAGGGGATGCTGGCAAGTCGGGAACACTTGTGTTTTACATGCAGCTACAATCTCCACCCTCCAGATGAAGAAACTGAGGTGCAGAGAGGCTTAAGTAAGCTGCTTTCTGTCACAGCCTGGCAAATGCCTATTCCTTCCCCTTCCACATGATCTGAACCCTCCCTGCTGGCATCACCAGCAAAGCCCCCATAGCCCTCCGTCCAGTCACCACAGGGTGTCCCTGTTGCTTACAGGTGGGCCTCCACCATCAGAAGGGATCTCAAGGCAGAGACTTTTTCATTCACCTCCACTTCCTGCCCACCAGCACAGCACCACAGCACATGTTTGCTGTAGTAAATGGATGGATGACGGAGTCATGATTTGAACCCATCCCTGTTCAACTGGAAGCCAGGCAGAGCTTCCCTCCCCCAACCGCCTCTGTGCCTGCCAGCACCTCCCAACCTCCTTCTTGTTCTCCCTGGAGGGAGGCAGGCTGGGTAGTAGAAGTGGTTACAAGACCAGAGGGAGCACAGACAATGGTAATAAATATGTAAAACCCAGAATTCATCACATCCAGCTAATTCTAAATGCAAAAGACACCACATCCTCTGAGACAGACCCCCAACAAAGGAGCCTGGTTTGCAGCAATTTGAAGAGTGGACCAGATTGTCCGGTCTGACTCAAGAAGGCATTCTCTTCTTGACAGGCAAGATATCCAGAAGGCTTGCCATTCTTGACTAATTTGGTGGCCAAGGGATCATCCCCCACCCCACCACAGTTTTAGTTCTGTAAGACACCCTCCTTGTGGTCCCTGAGAGATCTTACAGCCTTATAGCACTGGACAGGAACCTCCAAATCTGAAAGCATAGGATGTACCTCTCTTAAAAAGACAGGGTTACAGCAAGATGTTAACATTACACAAAGTAAACTTGTCCTGTGGGGGGGTGGGGGAAGGCTCTATAATGAAGTCAGTATCCCTCATGCAGTGCACTTGAAAACAGGCGCATTCCTGTGGTGCCTGCCTTCATGTGCTAACCCCAAAGAAAGCGAGAAAGGGCCTGCCGAGCCACCCAGGAAAGACAGCTAATGCTTACAATCTGGCCAGGCGGGAGGTCTGCAAACCCTCCCCTCCAGCTTCCCACACTCGAAACATTTCCTACCGTGAAGGCTTCAAAGGTAGGAAGGGGAAAAAAGATTTCCCCTCTGCCCTGTGTCAGCTGAGAGAATATCTTTCTGTTCCCACCGCCAACCACCCACTCCCCACACATGCGCGCACACACACACACCCCTGCACAATCACACACACAGCTGCAGGAGAGAACCAAAACTGTATGCCTAGCTGGGAAGGAGGGGAGTGGGTTTGAAACCGCAGATGAAGGTCATGCTAAAAGCACGTGATCTGAAGTTAGCGGTTCAATTCCTATTTCCGAAACCTACTAGGATTAAGGAGATTAGGAGAGAGAGTGTAGTCAGAAGCACACGCCCTCTGCCCTCCCGGTGAGCTGCTAAGTACCACAGTGGGCACACCTGGGAACGACCCCACCCAGGAATCCCAGAACTCACTAGACTGTCATGACTGAGGCTCACCGCCAACTATAGGAAAAACTGCTCTTCAGTGACAGCTGACAAGGAAGGACTTGAGGGACACTGAACAGCCCTCCTCACCTAAGTCCCAAAACGTCTTCCCTGCCGACTCTGCCTCAGTGGAATAAACTCCAAATAAAGTTCTCCATCGGCCTGTGGTACTGAAGGCCCCAGTTAAATCTTGTAAGGTAGCTTGGGGTAGGACTTGGGGTTGGGGGAAAGGGGCTACTTTAATATAACACAAGCTGGTGTTAGTGACACATCTGGAAAAACTCAGTTTCCATGTAGGCAAAATGGAAAAACATGGGCTGAACAACCACAGCCAAATGGTGGATTTGTTGCTATTGTCAAAACTATTGGCCAGCGTGCTTTGGTGCACTTGAACTCTACTTTATCCTGATCCCAACTAACATCCTCAATAGTGACTTAGAAACACAGAAAATACTTATTAAATCTGTGTAGGAGATGATGACAGCAAGGATTAAACAAATTCTCAGGAAACTGAAACAATGGACAGAAACTAACAAGTTGAGATGTATTTGGGACAAATGTAAATTCTTACACTTAGGTTAAAAAAATCAACTCTAGAAGTGCTAGTCAAGACTAACCTGCTTTAAAAAAGACAGAATTTTATGTTCAACGTATGTTCAGCAATGGCCAGCAGTGTGATATGGCTCAAAACAAGAATGATGTGACTTGCCTGCGTTCACAGGGGTAGAAAATCTCAAGCTACACTCAAAGTGCAATAGAGTCCAATAGAAATATAATGTGAGTTACCCAGGTAATAAAAAAATTTCCAGTAGCACATCTGAAAAGTAAAAAGAAACATGGGGAATTGTAATAATGTATTATATTTTACCCAGTGCATAGAAAAATACAGTTTCAACTTATACTCTACATTCTCTAACTTGTACGGAGTCTTGGAAACCTGGTGTATATTTTACCCTTACAATACACCTCCATCTGAACCAGCCATGTTTCAGGTGGTCAGCAGCCACGTGCAGCCAGTGACCGCTGCATTGGACATCGCAGGGCTGAAGGAAGGGTGGGGACAGGTCCACCAAGTTCTGTTCTCGTCAGTCCACAACTGGAATATCTGGTATTTTAGGCATATGAAGAGGGATGATGACAAACTGCAGCCCTCTGAAGACTAGCTGAGGGACTGGGATGAGAAGGCTTAGTGCAAAAGGACTGCGTTTTCCCAGTCCCGGTAGGAAAAGCACGAGCAGTACTAGTCTTATCTGGCCATAGGGCAAAACACTAGGACTAGCGGGTGAAAGCTGTGGTAAGACTTTGGCTCTTTATGACTAAGCTTCCCTGACATCGGAGGGGTAAAAGCAGAAGTCAGCTGACACGCAGAAAAGGATGTGTGCATTGGCAGGATGATGACCCTCTGAGGTCTCTATCAACTTTGAGATTCAAGGCTTGGAGACACTAAGTATGGCCATGATGTAGCAGGACTGGCTGTCTATCCAACAAACCAGAACACACACATCCAAAGATGTTTTCTCCTTCAGGTGGTCTTCTTAGGAGGTGACAGTTCATTAAGGCCAACGCTCGAGGCTGCCCGTAACTGTGACTGTGAGACAGAAGCACTGTGGGGCCTTACTCTGCACAGTCCCTGCCTACAAGGAGGGCCTGCGGTCGACCCTCCTGGTGTTGCATTAGCCTGGCCCTCAGCTGACTGTGACAGTGAATAGAAAGTTCCCAAAGTAGGGCCTATGAGGCCTCCCACTTAAAGAACCCTCCTGCTGCTGCGTGGAAAAGAACACTGTCAGTGGCCCTTGTGGACCTCGTGGCTGAAGGGGCCTCTGGCCCACCTCAGGTCCTGGGAAGTCCCATGCTCTGTTTGGATGTCTCACCACCCACCTGTCATTACACTAGGAATATTCACCACAGGCCCTCACTAGGAAGCTCCTTGAAGACAGGGACTGCGCAAAGGTCCCACAGTGCCTGCTGTCCGACAACCACAATCGCACAGTGAGCCTGCGAGCGCTGGCCTGAGTACACTGTCACTCCCAAGAAGAGGTACATGCAACCCTGACATAAAGAAAACTGGCTGAAATAGAGGGCTTCTGGGGGATTTGTTCGAAGTGGCAGAGGAAGGCAACAGAGATGAAGCCCACCTGGGGGAGCCCGAGAAGGCTTCTCTTAGAGGGTTTCCTTTTCTTCCCCAGATGTTCAGAAGGTTCACTGTGTGTCAGGCTCTGCGCTGGGCACTGGGGACCACCAAGGACACTGATGGGGCTTCTGTCACTGAGGTGCCTGCAGCCTCCCAGGAGAGAGAGAGGCACGCAAGAATGAGGGTGGCAAAGGGCTTAGGTGTCCGAGAGAAGGGGTCAATCCCACCTGGGCTATTAGGACAAGTGTCACAGGGGAACAGAGGGAGGTGATGCCCACGCCGAGCCCGAAAGCCTGGTCGGCAGGCCCTGGAGGGCGTCACGGTGAAGAGAGTGCACAAAGCAGCCCAGGGCACTCAGGAACAAGTCTCTCCATGGGGCACTGGGGGCGACGGAGGAGAAGGCGAAGGGAAGTAGAAAGGGGAGGTCACCGGTCACATCGTGAAGGTCATGGATGCCTGGACAAGGACTTGAGACACTGTCCGGTACGGACTGAGGGACATAGAAGAGTTTTAGGATGAGATCTGTCAGGAGTAAGTATACATATTTTTTAATACAAGATTTTTTTTTGTTCTGCCTTCATTTTAGTAAAAATGAAGCATTAGGGAGCTGGCAAACCATCTCTGCATCCCAAAGACAGTGCAACATGTGATAATGACTGTGAAGCGCAGCTAAGCCTGTTAGCAAGAATGACCAGGGAGTGAGAGGCAGGAGTGATGCATTACCTTGCGCTGCCGTCTCTTTGTTTAAAGATCATTAGGAAGGGAGCCATTAGAAAGATGCTAGCCAGGTAATAGGAGGGAAACAGGTCTTGGCAGGGCTGTGTTACCCGTGGAGAAATTAGCAAATAAAATTCAGAGAAGAAAGCAGGGGCTCCTGTGCTTACCCAATGAGGCTCTGGGGGAATAATGGCACATGTGGCTACCACCTGAGGAACCTTGATGAGGCAGCAGGCTTGCTCAACATTCAGCGACGGGCTTTAGGTGAGCAGAGTGTCCTTCCAAGGCAGGGCTGTGATTCCCTGGGCCCCTTGCAAGAGCTTGCCCTTCGCCTCTGAACCACTGTCCCAGGCACCGGGTTATGTATGAGGGATGGTGCGATGACTGAGCCATCACCTGTCCTCAGGAAGCTCACATTCCCTGACGTGGGGCATTCCAGCCTAGAGCAGGGCAGGGCAGGCCTCATCTTCCCCATTCTATATGGAAACTGACAGAGGAGGCAGGGACTCAGTTTACCCACACATCCATTCCCTGCTATGTGGCTTAGCACCAAGTTCCTCTTGTCACCGTGACCACGTGGAATACCAACTGCATGAAGGAGGAGATTTGGGAAGTGCCATTATGGCAAGCAGATTGCCCAGAGAGGTGCCAGCTCTCTGTGCCCCCAATTTTCTTGCATTTCAGACACTCCTTCATCAAAAAAGCTTGCACTGAGTATGTTTTATAGGCTAAGAGCTAGAGTTCAGAGCGAGTAAGTCACAGCCTCTGCCCTCAAGTGTGTTGTCCAGCACCCCTGGTGCTTCTAACAGGGGTGTGCACAGCCGAAGGAATTTAGCCTGGGCCAAAGCTGGACACTCTGTCTTAGGGGTATCTGAGAAGAATGGCAGGGTGATGGGCACTGTGCAGGAGTGACAGGTGGGAGGTGGACAGGGTATGGAGAACAGACTGGAGGGGAGAACGCAGAGGCCGGGAGACCAGAGGGTGGTCACTTCTACCAGCATCACTTCATGAACAGCTTCTGCTCTCCCTCAGGAGCGCAGTTTGTAGGAAAAGCAGACATCTTCGGGGGAAGCTGGGATGATCTGTCTCTAGGACTCTAACAATATTTTGCAGAGGTTTCTGGGGAAATCTCCTCTACCAGGGGTGCCACATCCTGGGGGAAGGGACCTGGGCAGGAAGCCAGAGGCTTTCTGCAGTTCCCAGTGTTGGGCAGAGCACGTGTGTGAAAGGGCAAGGGCTGAGGGTCTCTCCGATGACAGCTGCCTCAGTGCCAGTAACTTCTGCATCACCTTGCACTGCTGGAAGAGGTTCCAAACATGGGGCTGGATCCCCTGCAGCTTCCTACTTCACTAACAAAAAACAAAAGCCTTCTGCACTGGTTCGCCAAGGGAACCTGGAGCAGGTGGCAGACAGGGGCTCTGGAGTAGGCTTCATCTGAGTTTAACTCCTGGTTCTGCCACTCACCACCATCCAGGGCAGTCTGGACGTACAAATGCACCTTCTCTGATCCAACTTGATCCATCCATGAGGCTGGCAGGGTTGGTGGTATTGCAGTTTTGTACATGAGAAAACTCAGGCCAAATGACTTTTGGGGGATTCACATGGCTTCTAAGGGAGAGAGGTAGGGCTAGAATCCAGGACTCTTAATACTGAATTCAGATTTTTCCATAGTCTTTGGGGAGCTTCGGCCAAAGGTAGCTCAAGGTTGCAGAACACAACTTTGGAAGTGCAGCTAAGAATAATACTTCAGTTTGGTTCTCAGGCAGATCAAGCCAGACCCTCCCTATTAAGGACACAGGGTCTGACAACCCCATGCCCTAGCGTCTGCACAGCGCCCTCTACCCAGGGGCCCCAACTTGCCTCCCAACCACTCAGCACACTTCTACTCACCTTGAAGACCTGCCTCATGTTACCCTCTCTTCTGAGAAGGCTTCAGACTTCCTTTTTTTTTTTTTGGTATTGTTCTTATACATCCATCTGTTCCAACCTATCATTGTCTCATTCATGTTTTTAAAGATTTTATTTATTTATTTTTAGAGAAAGGAGAAGGGAAGGAGAAAGAGAGGCAGAGAAACTCAACGTGTGATTGCCTCTCACACGCCCCTTACAGGGGACCTGGCCCACAACCCAGGCATGTGCCCTGACTGGGAATCAAATTGGCGACCCTTTGGTTCGCAGACCTGTGCTCAATCCACTAAACTACACCAGCCAAGGCTGTCTCATTCATTTTTTAAAAAGAAGTCTATCTCCCTCACAGGGCTTGGGGAGCTCAGGACAAGGTGTTATGCCTCATTCATCTTTTTTCACCAATAGCCACCAGTGCTGGACACACATTGGGAGTCAAACAAATGCTTCTCGAATGCACGGTCTTAGTAAGGCTGAGGGTTCCGGGAGCTAGAAACAGCCCCAGGAGAAGAACTTCTACTAATACCCTGCAGCTCTTCCTTCATGGGTAGACATTCAAATGCCCCTTTGTGGCCTAGTCACAATGCCACAAGAAAGCCCCTTTTCCTCATCAAAGGAAAAACTGAACAAACCATGGGTGTCCCAGATGGCCGCTTTCTCCAGTGTGAAAGACATCTTGGAGTGGGGTGGGAGGGTGTGCAGAAGGCAAAGGGGAGGGACAAACTATCAGGTCTGCGTGGCCAAGGCCATGACACTTCCCTACCCTGAAAGAACCCCTGGACCAATATGAAGCAGGTGATGCCCCAATTACTTCACAAGGACAGTACGTCAGACTTTTGGATTTTTTCAATGACAAGCAAGAGTCCTGATATTAGAGACTCCTCCACTTTTTGTCCATCTCTTTGCTTCTAACTTCCCTCTCTGAGCTATCTTCATGGCCTGTGATAAGTATGGAAAGTAACTCTCTGAGTGTTTTAAAGCACATTTTTTTCTATTGTTTTAATGGCCCCAATAAGGGCACCATTGTTCCTTAGCGGTATACACGCTTCATTCTAGTAATTAGCTGTCAGAGAGGACCCGACAGCAGCCTACTGTTGTCCGCTCAAATCATATTAATGAAATGCAATCCACTCAAATGTCCAGAATGCATAGCTGTAATTGCATTAAGCAGAGAGACTGGGGACATCAGGATCAAACTTCAGTCTCTGAACAGAGCGTTACGATCAAGCACATTAATCCATTATTTCTTCAGAATCTGACAGCCAATTAATATCCCAGGCCTTCATACACCAGGCAGAGGATTGATGTCCCTGTCATGGTTCTGTTTTTAAAAAAACCATTAAAATGACTGTTTGTACTCAGGGATGTCAAAGTAAATGCTGGGTGTAATGTTTCTAATCAAAGCCAATTGTTCAAAGGTGGAAAGGTAAGAAACAAACTTTAGAGGAGCACTGTCATCTCTCCTAAAAAAGGAAATTTAAAAGATCTGAAAGCGTCACCGTTTTCCCCAGTGCTTTTAACAAAAAAGTAGCTAAAATTAAGTACTAGTCAGGGTTCAAAAAACTCAGCTTCATCAAGTGATTTTGAACAAGACATGTTCAGCGTGGGTTCCTTTTTATTTTTAACACAAATAGGTCTTCATTTTAAGGATTTCACTGGTATTTACAACTAAGCACATCGATACACAGAGCAAGACAGCTGAGTCCTGAGTTTCTTGCTTCCTTCACAGAATACACTTTGTTAATTACCAAAGCTGCCGTGCACAAATTAGAACTTCTGTGGGCCTGGGAAGGCAAAACTGAGAATAAATACCTCCTCCAATCTGCAAATGGCACAAATGCCCTCTGAATCAGACCACTTGGAAGAGTGTGCACATCAGCGGTGCATTCAGGACTGTGATACGATTTAATTAGAAGCTGCTATTAGGACACTGTTATTGACATCCTGGAGCACGAAGACTAAACTGCAGCCTATGGACTGCTGGTGTCCTTGGGGGGGCCCTCTGGGTGGGGTTGCTCTCAACGTGCTGAAAGAGGGCTAGTTTCGGGCTACAAGCACGAGCATGTATGCTTCTGGGTTTCTCAGGATCTGGACCCTCTCTATCGCAGTCCCCACCCTCCTCAACCCCACCTGCCTGCTCTGGTATGTTCCACCACATCCACCAGAGCTGCTCACCTCCGTGATCGGTCCCCTCTATACATTTTCCTTGAGTGACAACTTTCAATGCTGAGCCCAGCATCCCCTTCTCGGCTTGGGTTGGCATGCCTTTTGTGGGGCTCCCCAGCCTCCTGCTGGCCTTTATCACAGCACCTACTAATGATGGGCTGGAAGTGACTGTCCCCATGTGGATCACCTTTACCTGAGTGTGCACAGCTACAGCTTCAGGATGACACTGCTGGCTGCTGGGCCTCTCTGGGCACATAGTAAAGATGTGGGCAGAAAGTGTAATGCAGAGGACCAGGTTTGGGGCAGAGCAGGCTGGTGTCCACCTCCTAGCTTACCGACTGGAGGCCTGGTTTTGGATAAATCACTCTGTCATTTTCAGCACTTGGTTTCCTCATCTGAATTATGGGGATGAAACCACATACCATGAAGGGTTGTAGGGTGGCTAATGAACTTAAAACATGGTGTCTGGCATGTGACAACAATTGTTTACTGTTTTCCAGCCCTTACCGTGCACCCAACAGTATTCTAATCACTTTACAGATAATGACTCAATTAAGGCTCGCAACAACCCCAAGAGGTATAGACTATTATTATTCTCATTTTACAGATGAGGAAACAATAAAGAAATTAAGAACTCACCAAGGACACTCAGAGCTGGCATTTGGACCCTGCATCTGCCTCTGGAGCCCGTGTGCTTTACCCATCACTACCTTCTGTTTACAGGTTGATGGCGATGGTAATTCATCCTTCGAGGCTCTGCTCAGTCACCTCTTCAGGAAAGTGCTTCTAAGCAACCTCTCCTCTGGCTGAGCCTGCTGCTCCCGTTAGTGCTTCTTGCCCACATTAAACAGCTCTGATTCCCCTACTCATCTCTGAGCACCTGGCAAGTAGAGCCTGTGTCCTCCCTTTCCTGTCCCTTCAGGGCCCAGCACAGAGCAAGCATCCTGCCTCACACTGAGCAAGGAAGCATGGGCTCCCTTTACAGCTGGGCAACCTCACACTCATTCCAGCCCACATGGAGGGGGTTAGGTTAAAAAGCAGGAAGTCTAAACATTTACTTCTTTTTTTAAAAAATATTTTATTTATTTGAGAAGAGAAGAGAGGGAGAAAGAGAGAGAGAGAGAAACATCAATGTGTGGTTGCCTCTCATGTGGCCCCCACTGGGGACCTGGTCTGCAACCCAGGCATGTGCCCTGACTGGGAACCGAACCTGCGATGCTTTGGTTTGCAGCCCGCACTTAATCCACTGAGCTATGCTAGCTAGGGCCATTTACTTCTTTTACCCCAGGTTTCATCATTTGAATGATTTTAAATGAAGCAGGTCACCAGAATACACCACAGTCTCTAAATGAACAAATTTGTAAATGCCACTCAGAGAAGATGGACGCAAAAGGCCTCCACAGGTCAGCACATCTTGGGATTCCAATCACGTCAGGTTGGTAGATGGTGGAATTAGATTTTTCTTAAAATCAAATCAAGGAAGCAAGGGCACCAATTTCAAGCTCTTTACGAATTCTGATATTGTTTGTAAGTGGATCATCAACATTCAATCCAAGAAAGAAAATAAACTCACACATTTCCCCCTTCACTGTTTGGCAAACTCCTATTTATCCTTTAAAACCCTCTGTAGACACATCTCCTGTGAAGCCTGCACTAATCCCTCAAATGGAGTTCATCTTTCCCTCTAGAAGCCTAGAATAGGCCTCTATAATGGCACTTAACATGCTGCCTTGAGGGCTCTCCATGGCCCCCCATTTGTCAGTGAGGACAAAGACGGTGTTATGCAAGAGTCTCAAGCTCTAAGTTCAGTGGCAGGTCTACAGTAGGAACGCCTTCACTTAGATCTGGGTTTCTCATCTCCAGCATCAAGGCCAGGATTTAACTATTAGGCTCAACTTAGCCCAGAGGCACAGTATTGTTGCATCAAAAAATAAGGCCCACTCCCTTTCTTTCTAATATGTCTACAGGGAAATGTTTCTGAGCAATTTCTTGAACAACTTCCCCAGAATTATTTAGGGGGAGCAGTGAAGTTCAATTTCTGGCTTTTCAAGGTCTAGCTGCAACCTTGGCTACTTAATAAAGCCGTAGTTTGCTCACTGATTGAGCAGGGATAATAGCACTTACCATATGGGGCTGCTAGGGAGAGTAATTAAACAATGCATGTAAGGTGCTTTGCACAGTGCCTGGAAGACAGTCAGTGCTTTCAGATGGGGACTGTCTGGGGCAGGCAGTGCAGCTCAGTGTTAAGATCGTAGACTTAGGAGTCAGATGTATTGAGACCTGACCACCAGCCATATGACCTGGGGATAGCCAAGCACTCTCTGCCTCTTTTCGTTACTCATCCAAGTGGAACAATAGCAATTACCTTTTAGATGGCTCCAAGGAATAGTTGGGAGTGTATGTAAAAGCACCTAGTATAGTCCCTGACACATACCAGGCCCTCAACAAATGGTTTTAGGGAGCCATGGAAACCTTTAGCACCAGATTTCATCTGCCTCTGGCCTCCTAACACCAAGCTCATTCCTGTCTCAGTCACCAATGCTGTCTAGGAGCCCTTGAAAGGCTGCCAGGGCGATGACTTTAAATATCAGCATTTGGCCAGCGTGAAGAAGGTGTGGACTGTATTCAGAGGGGCTTCTTCTTAAAATGTACCTTGAACAACTCCAAGTGTGACCAGTGCCTAATTGCCCTTCTGATACTGGTCACATTCTCCCCCATCTCCAGGCCAGAGCGATCTTTCTAATATGGGGATGGGATCTCGTATTTCTGCTGCCCAGAGCTGCCCAGTGGAACTCCCCATCTTGAACTCTATGCCTTAAAGTTGGCTCCACAGCATCAACAGGCCTTCTGCCTCAGAGGGGTCGATGGTCCAAGTCTGAGAAATACTGGGTTAAACCAAGTTTCAGTACGGGTTACTGCTGAGGAGTAGGTAGCCTTTACTGTGCACTGTGTTCTTGCAAGAGGGGAACTGAGTCAACTGTGCTCCCAGAGTCTCCTGGCTGCAGAACCGTTTTTACTCAAAGAACAGTCACTGCTACCAGTATGAAAGACACTGGGCATACTCTTTAGAACAGAACTTCTAAGATTTTTCACAAGTGTTCTTTTCTAGTTTTATCTCTCCTTCTTCCCCTTCCTTAGCCCACCCCATGTTTTAATAGTGTGGAACTCATTGCTTTGCCCCAATATGTTGCACCCTTCTTGCCCCCATGCCTCTGCTTAGAGGAAGTACCCCTCCTCCATTTGGTGAAACTGCACTCGCCTTTCAAGGTCCAGCAAGCTATCCCCTCCGCTGTGACACCTGCCCCTCATCCCATCTCACCTACCCCTCCTACCCCTCCCCTGCCCCAGACTACACTGTGGGGTCCCATTTAATGCAGGGATGATTTATTTACTTGCTTTTTGCTTTCCTCCACCCGCACCATGAAAGATAAGTTCCTGGAAGGCAGGATCATGAATGATTTCTCTTTGCACACCTGGTGTAAGGCCTGCACCGAATAGGTGCTCAGTCATGCCCAGTAAATGCTCACTGAATGTCAGAAGGAGCCGTTGCGCGCAAAGTAATAGAATTTTTAAAAAATACGGTTTAAATGCCTTAAGTTTTATAGACTTAAAGACTTTTTCTGAACATAAATCCTTAGCATCTGACTATAAATTCTTAATGGATTTAAAAGCATCATGTACTTTCTGCTCTACTGAATACAGAATCTGAGAAAGGCAGAGCCAAGGGGCGTTCAGAGATCTGCTGACCCTTCTCTGTCATTTAAAAGAGGAGGAACCAGAAGCGGAGGGGAGGGAGGGGCTTACTGCAGGGCAGCTCTCCTAATGCCCTTGCCAGGACTCTTTCCCTGCAGCTTGCGATCTACACGCGCAGTTCCTCAGGGGCATGGAGGTGACCCATCAGGGCCTCACAACCCCACCGCCCCCTTGCTCCTGGCAGACCTGAAGAGAACTTCTTTGTAATGGCACCAGAATGATTCTGCTTGTTAACTGGGGACTCAACAGTCATGCTGGGCTGCAGCACACACAGAAAGGGCTACAAAATAGCAGGGACAGTGTGACATGAGAAAACCCCCCTCCGCTCAAGAGCTGGCTGGTTTTCACTCTTGATGTTAAAGGATGAATTCTTTAGGCAGTCACATATTTCTCCGGGATAACTCTGAAGGAACTCCATGATAATCTGGCATCAATATCCAGCTTATGTTACCTAACATATTTTCACAGCTACGACTCCCTGCAGGAGATATTTTATATGGACAGATCTAGGGTAATTGGTAAATTACAATATGTACAAGTATGAATGCTTCTAGGAAATGGGGCTTTATGTAAAAATGTGGTATTTCATACAGAAGCCATGCTACCTACACACACAGGCTGGGGTAATGGATGCGTAAACAGATATACTTTGGAGAAGATAAGGTTTGTCTTTAAAAAGACTTGGGCTTATTTCTTCTTTAAACAATGGGTTGTGAAGTGAGATTTACGAGTCTTGAGGCATATAAGAAACACAGCTTGAAAAGAGTTAATATGTCCCGACCAGAAGTCCTAACAAATTGAATCTTATTTAATTAGATATTGTATTTGGGGGGGGAAAATGAAATAAAATTCTTTCATTAACTAAACCAAACTCCCTTAAAGGCAACAATATGTTCCTCTCTGTCAGGACAGAATGGAATAAAATCTTTATTTTAATTGGGGTCAGACGAGGAGCCATTTGGCTTCAGATGCTTTGTTTATCAGCCCTGAGCTTTATGGCTGAACCAGAACGTGAAATATTCCATTACACAACCGTTCCACTTAAAAGCCCACTTTCCCAATGGTTCTTCATATGTTAAATGCTGTAAAAAGGGCCCAAGCTTTAGGAATGGAGTATTTAAAGATTCCCCAGTGACATGATGGTCCCAAGATGGCCTCGGGTCAGATGGGCCATTTCTTCTATCCAGTAATGTGGCGTCCCTTAGACAAGGGCCCTGTGATCAAGACTAGACCAGGAAAGCCACCCACCCTGCCACAGCTACTCAGCATGCATGAGAATGTCCCTTGCACGCACCTGAGCTGAAAGGTTTGATATATAACGAGCACTCATCAAACACCTAGGACATGGCAGGCTCTGAGAAACAACACAACCTGGTGACTGAGTGAACGCATGCGGTGGTCAGACACTCTGCTTAGAATTCTAGCTGCATGACCTTGGGCAAGTCACTAACCTTTCTGTAACTTAGTTCTCTCATCTGTACAACAGGAAAAATAACAGTATTCCCCTCATAGGGTTGTTGTGAAGACAAATGAGAAGTGTGTGTCAAGTGCTTTAAAGAGTGCCTGGCACAGAGTCAGCACTATTGTTATGATTATTATTAACACATATTTCCACATTTGTCCTCACCACCACTTACGGAGGTAAGGTAAGTAAGGCCCTTTCACAAATGAGGAAATAGGTTTGGAGAGGGTAAACTATTCGTCCAGGGTCACAGAGACATTTCAACTCAGGCTTGTCTTAAGTTCAGGGCTCTCTTTCCGCTAAGAGATGTTACTTTCAGGACAAAAAGAATAAACACATATTTACAATATGGAACCCAGAGAAGACTCAAAATTTCCGTGTAGTCTTTTAAAAAAAACCCAAATAATGTTTTGTATGGGTAACTGGGCAAAGAGGGACAAGTTTGTAACCACTACTATTTTCTCTAAATAGACAGATCTTACTATCTATAATATGATGAGCTAAGTGGTCTGATGTAGTAAATAATTCACATTTTAAAATCAGCATCTTTATTATAACTGAGGATAACAATAGTTATGATTAAGTGTATTAACTAATTCATTATACATTTATGTATAAGGTTCCAGGCTGAGAGCCATTGAAATTGTGCAAGATTACTACTTCTCTCCCCAAAATGCATTAAAGTACAAAAATATTAATATAGAATAACTTAAAATAATTAGCGATCAGAGAGTCAAAACGGTTTCCATTTCCACTGTGAAATTTCATTTGGCTTTATTCAGCTCCCCTTAAAATGCATTCACTCAGAAAATTCCCTTTTTAACTCTCAAATTCTAACATCAAAATCCGTCTAGAGCTGCAGGGTTCTTTTTTAAGCACAACAGCAATGGGTTAAAGGTAACATTACCTGACAGCCCCCAAATAACATGCGTAAAGAGAGGTGGGACTGGTGGAGAAAATACCATCTCAGCTGGACCTGACAAGTCCAGAGACAAAAATGGTACACAAGACAAGGCTCCTAAAACAAGACTGGGGAAGTAGCAAAAGTTTTGGCAAAAGGCACATTTTTAACTTTCGTTTTTGGTGATGACAACGAGATCATGCTGCCTGCACCTTACAGGAGAGAGTCAAATTCCAGCATTTCCCTGGAATTTGCATTCCTACATGCGTACAGAAAAAAGAGCTATTTTGAAATAAGTGCATCATTCACAGTTGGTAAATTCCAAGATGACACCCATGAAGTTCTCTCCAGACATTCCCCATCTTCTGTGAAATGCTGTTCTGGAAAATGTAATAAAATGAGCTGTTTCTGCAACTTCACAGCAAGTATTTTGATTTGATGGTAAATCAGTTTTCTTTACTTTTTTCATATAATTATACCATGATTTTTTGACACATAAAAAAGATAAGTGGACATCCGCATGTATGTAATTCACTAATTGCACATCTTCAGTGAGGAAAAATGCTTATTTTAAGTTATTGATTCTTTAACCAGAGTTCAAAGCAAAGGTGCCATGAACATCTAAATAAATATTAAGGAAGTGTCAGAGGTAACCAAGGAGGGACCAGGTGAAGTGTGAAGCGTTAATTGTATCTAAAAAAGTATAAAAGAAAAGAATAGAAAGACAGATATACTGAACTTCCAATTATCATGTTTTCTTCTTAACAGGTTTTCAAACTTGAAAAAACATCGAAGCCAGAGGAACAGAGAGTAGAGTACCCCCGGCTGTGTCCTGCATGCATCTCACACTGTGCACACAGTTTATTTAAATACAATGTAAAATCATGCCTTACAAAAGGCACATTTACATCACAATATACCACCAGCCTCCAAAAGGCACAGTGAAGGAACAGAACAGAAACCAAGAAGGAAGAAGGAAGGCAACTGATGAGGAGAGCCCGCAGCAGCTGTCTGGGTGACGGGGGCACTGTTTCCAATGTGAGCAGGGGATGGTTCAGCTGATAATCGTCACACCTGAACACACGCCAGTACCCGTAGGTGATCTGCGAGAATAAGATGCTGGATGGATAATGAAGGTACACATGTAACCATGGACGAGCTGTGGCACCGAGGGCAAAGAAGCAAGAGGCACGTCAGGAGGCTTCACTGCTGAAGAGGTTCACGACCCACGACCGGCGAGCACAAGGGAAGTGCAGGACAGGTGACACCTTGCTGGCTCAGTTATTGGAGCTGGGGGTCAGATGACTCTGTCTTCTAAAGTGGCTGACTACACCCACCCGAACCTCAGCGTCCTCATCTGTGACATGGGGATACAAATGCTCGCTGGAAAGGACTGCTGGATTAGAGATACTGCAGGCCAGACACGGGACACGCTCCACAAAAAGGAACAACCAGTGACCATCCCATCTACAAGACCTTCTCTCCAGGTTGCAGATGGATGGCACATTCCCAACGAGCACACAAGGGACCACACCTTTCTACTCCTGGGGTGGCACCAAACAAGCCTCTACAATTTTAGAAAAACTGAGAAGCGGCGACAGCCTGCCAATTCTCCAGCCCCAGGCCAGACTTTCCTCCCAAACTCCAAGGCCTGTTTTTCTAGTTGCACACTGGATGCAGCCCTGGAATGACTGATGTGTTCCTCCAAATCAGCACTCCAACTCTGAATTCTTTGTTTCCCCAATCTCTAGCCCGCTGCATTCCAGACTTCAGTCAAGGAAATCTCCACTCATTTACTCTTCAGATTATGTGCTCAGGGTTATCTCCAACTCTTCCATCTCCCAAGAAGCCACCTACTTCAGATGAAACTACCTGCACAGTATCCACAGCTATCTCTGCCCCATAATTCCTCTTCATCCCCCTCCTGGATCAGTGGAGGTGCCTCTTTATGAAAGACTCAGCTGGGAAGTGCAGGCAAACTCACCAGGCACTCTCTCCTCCCCACAGCCCCAAACAGCACTGCCTGAGGCCATGCGTCTCACCCTGCTGCCTTTGGAACACACGGCCACATGCAGTTCTGCTGTCTCTCCTACTGAACCGAGAGCTCCTCAAAGGCCAAGACTATTCTTATTCACTCTCATGTTCCCCAGACCCAGGCCTGTAGTGGGTGTCCAGGAAAGTGGGTTGAATCTGTTGCTCATAATTCTATATACATCTCACACACACACACACACACACACACACGCGCGCGCGCGCTAAGCTGATAAAGCGAAATACTGAATGGAATAACCAGAGTGAGGGCACACAAGCAAACCCCATGTGTGTTCCATCTCAATGGGACACAGACGGATGGTGTAAATTGTGAGGCACTTTCCACTATAACAAGCACATGTGCACCTGCCACTTCTGCGAGCAGCAACCACGTGAGATGGTTCGAGTGGGGATTATCATTCCTGGTCTACATGTGAGGAAGTTAAGGCGAGGAGAGTGACCATGTAAGGCCCCATGGCAAAACTGGTGGAGTGAGATGGGACCCAAGGTGTTGGACGCCACACCGCAGGCCTCTCCACCAAACCGCACCACTCTCAGCAACCAGAACTGCAGAAGGGTCAGTTCCTGTGCACATTCCAACCACTGGACTGGTGCCAACTGCTTCCAAAGACAAGTGCTATGGCTCTAAGGCATCCCCCAACATAGGGTTGGGGGCACAAAGGGAATACTTTTCACTAAAATAAGCAAAAGATTCCTAATATACAGGAGCATTTTAAAGATTGAACAGTTGCTTCAGAAAGAGGGAAGGTCCCTGGCACCAGAGGTATGCAAGCAGATGCTAGAAAGCCTCATAGGGTTGAGGAGGGGAAGTCATGGAGAATAGCCATGCATGGAACAGGGGGCAAGGTCATAAAATCTGCCCAGTCCCTGCCTCTGGGAAGCCTTCCTAGAGCCCTTCACAAGGTAAGAATCCCTTTGCTATGCTGCTACGGCCCTGTGTGGGTGACTCTTCTGTTAAGAGCTCAGATGTCACGGGCAGTCAGACCTGGGCACCAGTCCTGGCTCTGGCATTAGAAGGGGGCCTCAGGAAAGCTACTTGATTGCTCTGAGCTCCAGTGACTGTGGGGACCTGTCACATAGTAAGTGCTCAGGAAGTGGCAGCTGTCATAGTCTGCACTGTGATCACCAGCTTCACCGGGCGAGGTCGTGCCAAAGACAAAGCAGCTGGGCTAGTGCTGGCTGAGAACGGAAGGAATCAGTGATCAATGGGCCACTGTAGCAGTGGTACAGGAGAATGAGGCCTGCCTCCAGGGCAGACCAGGGTCTGGTCCCAGCTTGGCCACTTACTGGCTCTGAACACTGGAAAAGTCACCTCCTATTTCTAATTCCCAGTGTCTACGGTGGAGAAATGTGACCAATACCAGTATCCACACCCTCCCTAGAGTTTACTGTGTGTGGTACATGAGACTTTGTTGACTGCAGAGAGCCAAGCCAACATGGGCCATTGCGTGTGGCAGGGTGCGGCTGGGACGGGGACAGGAGAGACAGAAGAGCTGCAGCCCAGCTTGGCTGGGGGGTTGGGGCTGGCTGTGGTCCAGGGTCCCTTGGCTCTCAAAACAAAACCCAGCAGTTATCCAGGCCTCCTGACTTGAGGATTTCCACTTGGCTTGTATGTGGAAGCTGTGTGCGGTCAAACACACAGGAAACCAAAATCAGAGAGGAAAATGACAAAGGGAGAGAGGGAGAAGAATATAGAGGATCGAGCAGGTCAAAGTGTTCCTGGAAAATAAAAGCTCCAAACAAGAACCAGCAGAATGGCAAAGAGGCAAACAGACGATCAAAAGCGAGAGAACAAAATGCAGGCCGGGAAGTCAGTGCCAAAGAATTGATTAGTCAAACATATGAATCTCTCATGCTGGAGCAGAAATATCACAGCCCTGGCTCCTGACTGCGGAGCCCTCTCGTCATAATGGGAGCTATGAAGAGGCCAGGGAAGAAAGTAACTTTCATTTTTCCTCTGTGAACAGAGAGGGCCCGGCCCCATGAGGACCTCGCCTTGTGCTGGCTTCGAGGGGGACCGTGGCCCCTGGCCACAGGACTGGGGTGCGAGAGAATGGGCCGGCACTTGGCTCACTTCACTTGAAAGCTCCGAGGCCTCTACAGATGCACATCTCGGGCAAGAACGGCATCCTGGGATGTGGACTTAGAGATTCAAATGAGGAAAGGTGAGTGTCCTTCTCAGCGTCACGGGGACTAGAGTTCCTTCGCTTCTGTTTTCAGTGCTCCTTCCTTGCTGCACAGCCCACTGGCTATTCCCACAGGCAAGGCAATGACCGAGCGTTGCAGACCTCAAAGCCAGAGCCAGAAACTTAACTGAAACAGTGCAACGGGAAGACCTCCACACCTGTGGGGTGGCCCCAGTAAGGGCGCACAGAAGTTGGGTTGGCAACAATAGGAAACTGCAGGCAGCTTGGAGCTGTGGAAGGAACAGATGTAGAGCCAGAAGATGTGGGTTCTAGCACTAGCTTTGCCATTCATGGTTACAGGCCAAATTACCTCATGTCTCCAAGTCTTGGTTTCTAAACGGGACGATGACACACACCTTAAGGGCTGCTGTGAGGATTAAATCAAATGAGATGTCTTCACAGCTGCCCCATCGTTGCATAACTTAGGTAATCTGAAGAAGATATACTACCACATTTTATACCATTTCTTGTATTCTGGAAGCTAGAGAATGAACTACATAACTTGTGTTCTTCTCTGAATGGGCTACAGAAACTTCCGTCATTCAAGTTTCTTACTATTGAAATGTCATTCTGAGGCCTGTCTACCTTTTGGCCTTTCTTCTCGGGCCCCCTGTGAGCAGCCCTGGCCTGAACTCTGGGATGTAAGAGCTTCTCTGCTGACTTTGATTCTTGGAGCAGGGCACGCCTCCTCACTTACTCCACACCCACAGGAATCAGCCCAGCACAGGGGAAGGAGCTCCGGCTTTGGGGTCAGAGACTCAGGGTGGGAGCCCCATCCCTTGTACCACTGACACGCTGTGGTAAAAGTTGTTTCTAGGTTCTCTATACACATTGTATGCATGTGTTACTGGAAATTTCAAGCAGGAAATATATTTTGGGGGGTGGGTCCCAATGGACAGGTGAGATCCAAGAGAACTGATGTAGCCAGAAGATTCTCTACAGACCCAGCACTACACTGTCATTTTCTCAGTCAAAATCCCTATCTCTTTCCCTGGCTGCTAGAAGGCCAACTAAGGTCCAGGGTCTGAGGACGTCAGAGTTGGAAGTCTCTGGATTACATCCACTTAATTTCTTCCTTTTGTCGTCAGAAAAACTGAGCCCCAGAGGGTTAGATAACTTGTCCTCAGGTTACACAAGGAATTGAAAGTACTGCTTTGGGGTGGTGCTGCCCTGATCTGACTCCAAAGCCAACAACAGAGCCTAGCCCCTGACTCCTGGTCAGAAGGGCAAGCTGGCCGCCTCATGCACAGGATGTGCTGGTCAGTACAGCGGGCTTACTGGAAGGCAGATGCCTGTGCAGAACGGTAGGATACTGAGTTCCTGCACGGCCCACTGGGGAGTCTGCTTGATACATGTTCTAGATGAGAACCCAAAACGTTTCCAACCCCCTCACTGCAGCCTTGCCCAACATGGATCTCCAAAGCCTCTGTTCTCTAAGGTCAAAAAAACAGGATGTGACTGCTGCTGTGTGCCTGGTACTCGAGAAAGTAGATGACAGCAATCAGTTAAAGGATTCCCAGTCTGAAAAAAATGGTGACATATTATAAACAAAGGGTTTATTTACTTACTAGATAAAGAGTTCCTAAAAAATC
This sequence comes from Tonatia bakeri, assembly GCA_004024845.1. Lineage (NCBI taxonomy): Eukaryota > Metazoa > Chordata > Mammalia > Chiroptera > Phyllostomidae > Tonatia > Tonatia bakeri. Next base: position 125,360 of record PVIA01000947.1, on the reverse strand, counting down.
AAGAAGAAAAGGATTAACTGTCCAATAGAAAAATGGACAAAAGACTTAAACAGTTTACAGAAAAAGATACACAAATTACCCTTACACTTGAGAAAAGGCATCCAACCTCACTTGAAATAATAGAGACATATACAAAATTTCACCGAGGTATTGCATCTTACCCAGGTTTAGCAACATACCCTATAGTGGGGCTGTGGGATAACAGGATATGAGTGAAAAATGATGCAACCCATAGAGAGAATAATTTGGTAATATCTAGCAAAATTACCTATGCAATTACCCGCTGACGTGACAATTTCACCTCTAGGACCTCTTCCAACACTATATTTATAAAAACACAAAATGATATTTGTGCAAGTTTGTTTGTTTTTTGCTGTGGTATTACTTAAAATAGCAAAATCTAAAAACATAAATATGGCACTGCAACACATCCATACTATGGAGCACTGGGCAGCAAAAGATGATGAGGCTCTCTCCACACTATTATGGGCTGGTTTCCAGGACGCGCCGAGTGAGAGAAGGTTCAGATGCAGAGCGGTGCATGGAGCAGCTACTTTTGAGTAATGGAGAGGGTTTATAGGGGAGGGAAAAGTCACTGTAGAACAATTTAGGATGAACATATAATTTCTCTGCATGACATTTGTTACAGATTTAAAATAAGTTAGAAGTTCACATCTCAAAAAACAAAATTAAATTTTAAAGAATTCCTAGAATTTGAAAAGACAACGAAACAAATCAACCTAACTATGTATTCCACTGGTGACATAACCACCAGGAGACAGGAACTGACAGACCCTACAGTGTTCTCAGTGGACAGCTTCAAGGTGTTAAGGACAATAAGATCAAAATAATCATAAATTTAATTTGAGAATTACTGGAAACAATAAAATTAATTTTTTAAATTTAAAACTACTCTTGTGTATATATTGTATAATAAATTATATTGTATCAAGAATTTTTAGGAACTAATGTTTTCAAGATAAGTAGCAACACCCACCTTTACAGTTCAGAAAATGGTCTTTAAATACCATTCTCCACGAAAAGGAATCAAGGCTTGCTGAAAAAAGGGCTGATCCCAGGTCTGGGACAGGAAGTGTACAAGACAGACCTGAGGCGTCCGGTCATACTGGAAGATAGCCACGAGTTAACAATCTACATTGTGGGAGATTCTGTAACTGGCTGGGACTCTTCAAAAATGTCAATGTCATGAAAGGCCAAACAAAACAGTGAGGGGATTTGGTGTAGATTAAAGGGCACTACAGAGACATAATAACCAAACATAATGTGTCATGCTTAATTTGAGCTCAGGTATGTTATAGTATTATTGTATCAATGTCAAATTTCTTGAGCATAATAAGGCTTTGTGGTTATGACAGACAATGTTCTGATTCTTAGGAGATACAAGCTAACATATTTTGGAGTGAAGCGTTATGAAATCTGCAACTTACTTGCCAATGGTTCAGCAAAAAAAAAAAAAAAAAGAAAGAAAGAAAAGAAACAAGAGGTGCAGTATATACATAACAGGTCTGCCTGGAAAAAGTCCAACCACTGTTAATACAACTAGAATGGTTTGTGCAACATTGATGTAACCTGGCATGGTTACTCTCAAGGAGAGTGAACTGGAATGCACATGCGTGAACGATGATGACTGCACTGTACTAGTCAGTGGGGGCAGTAGACTCCATTGAGTATGTGTAGTGTGTGGCTGTCGCATTCAAAATGACTGAGAGCAATAAGTCTGCATCAGATTTTGCATCAGGCTTAAACATCTTCTGTGGAAACTATTTGGATAATTCAGGATGCCACAGCTATGGGCACCTGGTGATTGGCAGCTTCATCACAACAACATTCCCACTCATGCATCTCATCTCATGCAGAGTTTTTTGACAAAACATCAAATCACCATGTGACTCTGCCCCACTACAGCCCAGGTTTGGTGCCCTGCAACTTCTGGCTTTTCCTAAAATTAAAACCACCTTCAGAAGGGAAAAGATTACAGATAGTCCATGAGATTCAGAAAAATATGACGGGGTAGCTGACAGTGATTGGGAGAACTGTGTGAGGTTCTATGGTGCCTACTTTGTAGGGGACTGAGGCTTCATTGTCTTACATATAATGTTTCTTGTATCTTTTTCAATAAATGTATTTTTCATATTACATGGCTGGATACCTCCTGGATAGACCTTGTATATTTTGAAAAAGAATGCAAATGCATAAAACATTAATTACCAGTGAATTTAGGTGAAGGGTAAGTGGGTATTCGTTGTACTATTCTTTCAATTTTTCAATAGGTTAAAAAATTTAAATAAAAAGTTAAAGAAAAGTAAAATATCAAATCATCAAACTTTTATTGTTTAAAACATCTTACGAAGATTGAAATGGATTTGCTTTAAAATACTTCAGCCAAAAACGTAGGGAGAAAGGGACAGGAAATAGATTAAACAAATATGATATAAAGATGTCGATGGCTGTTTAAACTGTGTGATGGATACATGGGGTGATCTTTACTCCGTGCTTTTGTGTGTATTTGGAAACTATCATAATAAAAAGTAAAATAAACTCGCTGTTTACAAAGAGTTATTTGCTACAGATTTATAAGAAGGTAAATGTACAATACACAAAGAGCTCATGTAAATCAAAATTAAAAACACTGAGGGCCCCATAGATAATATGCAAAAGGCAAGGTTCAGAACTGGAAAATAAATACCAGCCTCCTAAACACGAAAAGAAGTTCAAAGGCACTAGTAATAAAAGAAATGAAAATTAAAACAGAATTCAAGTTTTTTTCACATATTAAATATACAAGGATAAAAAATAAAGACTTCTAGTTGTAGCCCAGGTGGCTGTAAATGGAATGTTGATAAGAAGGACACTCTTATAAGAATGAACCACAGTAAAGAATAAATAATAGTAAAGAATAAACAACAGTAAAACATTTATGAAAAGTAATTTGGTAAGTGTATTAAGAACCTTACAGATATGTATATTTTTAATCTAGCATTAGAATTGCTGAAAATTTAATTTAAAGAAAAATTCAAGTGTCAATGAACCTCTACATATAAAATTCACATCAAAACAACAACAAAAATTTAAATTTCCCTTGAGGGGTGCAGTTCAGTAAATTGTGGTACATCTAAGCAGAGGAATTGTATAACCATTTGCAAAGACAGTATCTCACGGTGTGAGGGAAACCTGAATGATGAAGATCATATTAAAAGAAAAGAATTATATTGACTGTTTGAGGTCAATTGTGCAAAAAAGGCATAAAAACATTTGGAAAGAGAGGCACCAAAATTTAATGCTGGTTGCCTCAGAGTGGTGGGAATATGAGTGACCTGTATTTCTTACGCTCTTCTGTCTTTCTTAAGTTTTCTGCAATGAAAATGTTACTTTCATAACCGGAAAAAAAAACCCCACATTGTTCTATTTTAAACATTGTCTCAACCTGGCCCTTTGCCCTGGTGTCCATTTTTGTTTGTTCCTGTTATTACAAGAAGAGAATCTTCACAGGTGACTGGTAGTCCAGGGTGGCATTAGGGATTCACCTATGTGGAACGGGTTTTTAACAAGCACAAAGGACCCTATAAGTAGGAACATTTAGAAGCAATTAGTTGGTGGCAATATTATAAATAGAAAAGGAGCCAAATAAATGTTTCCTGGATATCATTAATTTAGTTGTAAAATAAACTGAGTTACTCTGGTAACCCCATATACAGAAGACACTCATAAAGACAGCCATGTGTTAAATAAGAAAATGTAGATGCAGAGATGGCTCTGCTGTACACAGCTAAGATATTCCCACGGAGACAGCAGTTCTCAAAATATCACCCTCAAAAACAAAAGCTTCATGGAGGAAAACAAGTCCAGTGCAATGCTAATTGAGTCGGTGCTGCCCACTCTCCCAGAATCTAGTTCTCCTTCTCCTCCTCTTCGTTCTGGCTGGGTCTGAATGCTGTGACCCAGGGCAGACCACTTCTCAGAACTTTCTTATTTGTAAAGTGGGCATAATAATTTACTTGACAAAAAATTACTGTAAAGGAATACAGAAGAGAGTAGACAAAAAAGGTCGTGGGGATGCCCTTAGCTCAGTGCCTGCAAGTCCTATTGATCCCTTCTCCAAAAGAGCGCCATCTCCTCCCTTTTCACTCGCACCACAGTAGTCCCAGCCGCCCCTACCTCCTGTCTGAGTGATCAGAGTGACCTTCTAATTGCTGTTTGTGCCTCCACTAGGGCTCCCCTCCCAGCAGCCAGCATGTTTTTTTTTTTTTAAAAAACAGAACATTGACTGCGTCACACAATGAAAAGGTTTTTAAAAACCTCCACTGGCTTTCCATTGCTTTAGAATAAAATCCACATCCATGGCAAGACCTTGCACGATCCAGCCTTAAGTCTACAAAATCACTAACTTCAGTGCATATCACTGGCCTCCTCACTTGCTGTGTCCTGGGCTCCCCAGATCCCTTTGGTTTCTCCAAGGTGCCATGTCACCTTGTTCTCTCGGTCTGGAACATTTCTCCCTTTAACCCAACCGGATTGGGCAATTCTTCCCCTTCACTTCTCCACTGAAATGTCAGCTTCACAGCTTCCTTGACCACTTCATCTGAAGCACAGGCACTACAGGACAGCTCTGATGAAACATTTTAACTCACACATCTGCCTCTCTCCTTGACTACTGTCTATTTCACTAGAATGCAAGCTCCTTGAGGACAGGGGGTCATCTTTTTCTAGAAGTCACTACTACTGGCTGCCTACCTAATGCTCATTCCCTCCTCTCTCTTTTCTAACAGATCCCTGTTTTGTTCATGTCCCCATTGTCCTCTGTCAGAACAAGGGTTTCAGGTCCCATCCCAGAGGCAGACAGTGGGTCCTCGCATCTGCACCAACCTCAGTGGTCTCATTTCCTTGTCAGTAATTGGTTAGGGCATGGACACGTGACTAAATTCTAGTCAATGACACATGAGACAAAGTCACCAGGAGAGCTTCTGGGAAAGGTTTTCTGAATCCTAAGAGACATCAAGAAGGGAAGATTCTTTTGCTGCTTTTAGAGATTGCTGTAAGGATGTAATGCCTGGAAGTGACCGTTATCTTCAGACCGCAAGGTAAGTGTGCTGGTGGCATGGCCAATAGCTGATGTGGGCAGACTCGAGAATGAAGGAATGAAGTTCGTGATACCATCAGTGAGTTGCTCAATCAGCCAATCACTGAACTGTCTACCTCTGACTCCGCCACAATCAATAATAGAGTCTATATCATTGCAGCCAGATCTCTGTCCCTTGCAGCTGAGAGCTTCCAGTGTGCTCCTCTGTTCCTCTATCTTGTGTGGTGTCTGCCACGTAACAGGGCCTCAATAAACCTTTTTTGAATAAACGAATCAGAGTGTTCAATGTCAAGTATTAGGAAAAACCCTGCTGCCAGAGTAGGACTCATACCATTTCCAGAGAAAAGCGTTCAGTTTTGTTTCTTTCTTTCCCTGCTTTCTTATTACACAAACTACATTAGAAGAAAAAATTTAAAACGCAGTTCTACCAACCCACCATAGTGCAGGACTGAGCTGTTAAGAGTAAAGGTTCTTAGTGTAAACACAGACTCCTTGCACTGAGGTGGTTTCGGGTACTGCAGTTCCCTGGGGCGGGGGGAGTGCACCAACTCTCTCTACACCCTGACGCTACGTGGCACCTTTAGGTACCAGAACACCGTAAGGTTAAAGGAATTTTACAAATATCTCAGGAAAAGGAAGAACCGCTTTTCATTGGCTGTTATGCCTTCTGGCTTATTCACCATCTGAGTTTTAAATGTGTATGAAGCATCTATTTTCAAATAAACTCCACTGGAGGCAGTCTAGTGATTAAGAGGCTTTGGAATCAGGCCTGAATTTGAACCCTGGCTTTGCCACTCCTAGTTGTTGTGACTTTGGGAAAGTTACTTACCTTCTCTGAGCCTCAACTTCCTCATCCATATAATGGGAATAATACCTAATTCGTAGGTTTTTTTGGGGGGAGGTAAGACTAAGTGTGGTACTCATATGACGCTTAATGTAACTTCCACCCTGGTATATTGTTAATGTTCACAAGAAGCTGTAGTTATAATGAAACAGTTCCTGTGATAAACCTTTAGTTTCACGATTCCTAAAAGAAGGGTCTTGCATGTTAAAGGGCATAGTTGTTGGCTAAATGCCATGTGCCACAAATCAGTGCCACAAAAAGCTGACCTCCTTCCTGGGAGACAGTGCAGCCCAGTGACAAGAGCACAGGCCTTGGAATCAGTCAGAACTGGGCTCTAACCCCGGCAGTGCACTTGCTAGTAGCGACCTGACAGTAAACCTGTGTTCTTCAGTTTCCTCATCTGTAACAGGGGCCATGCTGCCCTGACCCCCTGCCCAATGTGTCTGTGGATTGAGCGATGGAGTACCTGGAAACTGTCCAGTACAGTGTCTGACACACAGGAGGGGCATACTGCACATGGGCTCCCTTCCATTTCTTTTGTTATCACTTTTTCCCAATTCCATTCAGGTTAAAACCAGAAGTTCTCACTGCACAATGAACTGGGCCCTCTTGGCAGGAGGGCGCGGGAATAGTACAATTGGCTTTAAAAAAGATGACTATTAACCAATAATGGAAATACGTATAACAAATCTATCCCCACAAATGTTTTATTAGTTTTTAATGCCCTGCTGTGCCTGTATCCCACTGTCCCCTTGAACACGGGGGTCTGCACTGCTCACTAACACAGGGAAAACTGGTGGATCCCCTTCCCTACCCGGAGCGGCTTCTTGTGCCCTCTGCCCAAGCATGGCAATGTCACAAGAGCAAGGGAGCTGCACAATGCCCAGAGATTTATGAAAATACGCATCTGAAAAAGGGAATGCTATGTAGAGAATGGTCGTGTGGGCAGGTCTGGTGCACAGGAGCAATTAGAGCCGGTTTGCAACAACTCAGTGCGATTCTATTCAACTGCTTAAAGAATTGCCATAGCAACAGCAGCCACACATAGTAAAGTGGCAGCAAGATGGAGCAAACACTTGAAAAAGACTCTCTCTTGCTAACCCTCCTCCCCTCCCCAAAACAAATAAAGGGCATTTTCTTTCTCTAAAATAGTCTCCCAATCATTGTCCACACTTCATGGCAAAGTGGGTGACTAGATGTTCATCTTTGTTTTTTGTTGTTCTTTTTTTTCGGTGCTAATAATGGTGACAGCAGGTACCTTTTAATGAGCTCTTACTATGTCCTGGGTTGATGAAAACTTCACTTAATAATTCCATCAGCTGACATTTACTGAGTGCAAACTGTACCTGCACTGGGGACGTGAGACATCCTAGGCACTCCCTGCCTGAAAGGAGCTTGCAATCTAATGAGACAGAGCTATAAACAAATTTGCTTCTGAGAAGGGCAGGACCTGAACCATCCCAGTGGGCAGCCACTATGTGCCAGGGATATCTAGATGAGTAAGAAACTTTCTTTCCTTCCAATAGCTCACAGTCAGGTGTGGGGTGAGAAACATGGATGCAACGCACTAATGGGAGGCCACATCTAATTGCTAACATATGGGATTTAGGAGACCACATTCGGTCATTTACTTGACAAAAAGAACCAGATTTCAGGAGGGGTGTGTGGGGAGGGCTGAACATGTAGAGACTGCTGCTTCCTAGTAGCTGGTGGGCTTGGTCTGTAAGCTATGTTACGCATGGACAATATTATAATCCCCTTACGTGTGATAGCAACAGTGGGCTAATCCCCAGCTGCAGGCCACATGCTCGGCTCAGCCCTTCAGTTCCTCAGCCTGCAGAGGCCTCCCTCACAGGAACCATGGAAGTGGTCGTTCTTCCTCCATGTGCACAGCAGGACGTGCAGCCAAAGCTGGAACCCTGACTTGCTTTTTTAGGCTCATACAGCCACTAAGTGACAGAGTTAGAGATCTGAGCCCAAATCATCCTGATTAAAAAACCTGTAGGGTTTATTTGGTATGCTGAATCAGATTAGATAGGTAGGTCACTAGTCAAAAAGTTCACAGCTTGATCTAGAAAAATTACACTTAAAATTGAAAGTCATCTCATACTGCACAATTAACCTACTCCTAATGAACTAGTTAAAAAAAAAGAAACATAAGGCAGCAGCAACTAATGACCTTGTCGAAGAACTCTCATTGCCAGATGTGTACATACTTTGACTCAGAAAGGAGAACTTCATTCCATGGTAAGAGAGTTGAGGATGAACTTACCTGGAAGTATTTCAGTGTATGGAATACATGCAGAAACTATCTGGGTCTGCTCTTTGTAATCAACATCACAGGTAATAACCATTAGCAGGGGTATCCAACCTGCAGCCCATGGGGCCGAGTGCAGCTCAGGATGGCTATGAATGCGGCCCAACACAAAATCATAAATTTACTTAAAACATTATGAGATTATTTTGTGATTATGTGTTGCAATGTATTTAATGCATGGCCCAAGACAACTCTTCTTCTTCCAGTGTGGCCCAGAGATGCCAAAAGGTCGGACACCCCTGCTTAGAGCATTATTAGGCCAGTAGCTGGAGTTCCTAAGAAGCAATGACAGCAGGGGGATAGAAACTCCCTAAAAATTAAGTGAACAATAGAACAGGACCTTTGTGCTGGTACAAAGAACATGACGACAGAATGGTGATCTATTCATATACCTGTTCAACTTCCATAGCTATTAGGGAAATGCAAATCAAGGCTACAATGGGATACTGCCTCATCCCTGTCAGAATGGCTATTATCAACAAGACAAGTAATAGCAAGTGTTAGGGTTGTGCAGGAAAAGAAACCCCCACTCACTATTGGTGGGAATGTGAACTGGTGCAGCCGCTATGGAAAACAGTCTGGAGATGCTTCAACAAATTAAGAATCAAGTTACCATATAACCCAGCAATCCCTCTTCTGGACATCTACTCAAAAAATTTGAAAACACTTGCAAAGATATATGCATCCTTATGTTCATTACAGCATTATTCACCATGGTGGCCGAGACATGGAACTGATCGAGGGGTCCTTCCACAGCAGACTGGATAAAGAAGATGTGGTGCGTAAACACGGTAGAACACTACTCAGCCACAAGAAAAAAGAAATACTGCCATCTGTGACAGCATGGGCAGACTCTGAGAATAAGCAGAGTAAGTCAGTAAGAAAAAGCTAAGAATCGTATGATTCCACTACATGGTCTATAAAACTGCAACTCCTGGACGCAGACAACAGCATGGTGGTTACAGAGGGAAGGGGTGTATGGGGTGGGCAGTAAAGGGTAAAGGGGGCCAAGTATATGCTGACACAAGATGATTGGCTTTGGGTGGTGAGCATGCAATACAGCATGTGATACAGTATACAGATCCTGTATCACTGAAATGTATACTTGAAACCTACATAATCTTAAAAGTTTTTTTATTTCTTGATTTTAGAGAGAGGGAAGGGGAAGAGAGAGAGAGAAAGGAGAGAGAAAGAAGGAGGGAAGAGAGAGAGGGAGAAACATTTTCTCTCAAAAAAATAACTTGTCGTTTTACTTATTTATGCACTCACTTGTTGTACGTGCCCTGATGGGGGATAAAATCTGCAACCATGGCATATCTGGATGATGCTCTAAACCGACTGAGCTACCTGGCCAGGGCTGAAACCTATATAATCTTATTAACCAATGTCACTGCAATAAATTTAATTTAAAATTAAAAAAATAGGGTGATATGAGCATGTAGTATGAGAAGAAAACGAATGGATGATCTGGTGGCATCTTGGGAACAAAAAATATACATACAAATTGGGGGGTTGACTTGGCAATGAATGATGCCTTTTATAATTACCCAAGGGAAAACATTGCTCCTTTCTGATGTCTACCTAAAAGAGGCCACTTACATGGCACTTCTTTCAGAGGGCTCAGAGATACTGAAAATTAAGTATATATTATACTTGGCACATAGTAGGCACTCAATAAATAATCTTTGAATAAGTAACAACTTCTTGAACAATATGCTTCAGCAAAAACAGTAAGAGGATTCAGAAAACTCTTTCAATGGTATCTGTGGGCTCGATGGTCAGGCTTATTTCAGGACTAAAATGTAGAGTGAATCTAGAAATACAGGTTGCAAACTCAAATGCCCGCACTGACCCACAAGGAATGGCAAAGAGTGATGGGAGCAGGTGTAAGACAAAGGCTAGTGGTGGCAAACAGAGTAACCACGTGCTGTGTCTGAATATTTGGAGGCACGAAAAAAATATAAAGGTTAAACACCACTTGACAAACCATCACATTCAAGGGCTATGTTTGTTGAATTTGGCTGCCAGGTTTGACCTCTGACAGAAAAATGGATGGGCCACTCTGTCTTCCCATCAAAAATCTCCCTGCACATAATGCTTCAGACCAGCCATGATTTGGGGCTGAGCAGTAAGGGTTGAGGGCTGTCTTCAGAGAGGGGTCTGGAGGACTGTCATCTTGTCCCAGTGGCTAAACACTTGTACCTTTGTGTCCTGGAGTTCTCAGAGGAGCAGAAGGTGGTGTACACAGTCATTATGGATATCCAGGAGAATAACCAAATGCTTAGCTCCAACTTAGCTACTTGGAGAAGACAGGTGGACTTCAACCCAATCTGTTCCACAACTGGAAAACCAGAAAATTACTCTTTAACAACTGAAAATGGGAAAATGACTGGAAAAAGACTGCATCTCTCTTGCTAGGCATTTCACATCCACTGGTCACTGGAAGCTCTGAACTACTCTGGGAAACAGGCATTTAAACAGAGTAACCACTCTGTTTCACAGGTAATTTAAAACTGAGGCTCAGGAAAGGGAGAGACATATTCAAGGTCACACTGTGAGTGAGCAGCAGAGCCAGGATCTGAAACCAAGCTGGCCTCCTCCTAAGCCCACCTGTTTTCTAGGGGAAGCAGGTGCAGAGACCAGAGCGGTGGGATGGCCCTCTTCAGAGAGAGTTCTCTGCAGAAAGGGGCTCCTTCTCTTTGCTTCCAGGGCCTGCTATTAGGTACAGCCTGGCCTGCTGAGTCAAGTATACCCTTGGGGGAGTGGGAAGGTCACTAAAGGAAGGAGCAGAGTACGAATCTCAGCCTCCTTTTTGCAGGCATCCCTGAAATATGTACTAACTATCTAAACTCCAGGAGAAAAGGCACTGTTTGAGAATTTGTCTCAATCACCTGTATGCTGCTGTAGGTGGCAGACCGATGCCACAAGCCAGAGGGCAGAGAGAGGACTGTTTAAACTGGATCCTTCTCTTTCTGATCAATAACTCACTGAACAATAATCAGCCAGCATTATGACCCTTCTCTACAAGAGCCACAGGGGAAAATAATTTAAGAACATGCTCCAAACATAGGACAAAATAAGGCAGTCCCTGGAAAGTCTACTTCTTTCTGACAAATGGGTAAATCCCCCAGCATTAGGTCAAAGAAAACCATAAACCTTCCAGGTTCACCCAGCGAGTGCTCTCCACCATTCTACATTCAAACCTCCTTCACTCTCCCCAACTGCCGACCCGCCTCCATCCCTAAGCACTGTCCAACACACACACACACACACACACACACACACACATGCATACACGCACACACACATACACGCACACACACACACACGCACACACACACACACACACACACACACACCCTGCCTGGATGCCACAGGAAAAACTAAAGCCATCAGGTGGATCCCTACCCACACCTCTTCCTTTACCTGAATCCCCACCCCTTCAGACTTCCTTCCCCACTGATACTCAGGCAGAGGGGCAGAGGTCTACTCTCTGTTCCAAGGTCACTTACCCTGCTTTGCCAAACCCCTTCTTTTTCAGGGCCTGGGTTCTGACAATACCCTTACCTTCCCTGATTCTTTCTTATGTGTTCACGTTCCTTTCCATGTTAAAACAGCAACACTATCCCCCTGCCCCCCATTTCCCTTCAGCCCTATAAAACCCTCTGGCCATCATCATTCTCTCTCTCCACCTGCTACCAGCCAAACTGACCAGTTGTCCAACCTCAGCTAAGATTCCCAAGATCTTCTCATGGACAAAACTCACAGGAGATTCTGTCTCTGTCCAGTCAACCCCTTTCAGTGGCCAGGAGCTGTTCGTCAGGCACTGTCATCCCTTGGTGGTAGTGTGTTGCCTGGTTCTATTCCCTCTGGATGGGTCTCTTCTGGCTCCTCCGTTAGCTCCCCTTTCTTTGGTAGTCTTTGAAATACAGATGTTCTCTGTCTTATGCTGTCTTTATTTTTGTCTGCATATGCTTTCCCTGGTTAATTATTTACCATCCAAGTGCTGACTTCTGGCAAATCTGTATCTTTACCCCACCCCTCTCTCCTGACCTCATGGATTCGTATTCAAAGCAGCCTAACTGGACATTTCTTGGATGGATGTTCACTGACATGTCATGTGCAACATGAGTAAACCTGAACTCACCTTTCTTCCCGAACTGGTTCTTCTTCCCTCATCCCAGTGAATGAGAATAGCCCCAGCTAGCCACCTGGGCCAGTCTTGCTTTATACTTTTGATTACTGGGACCTGTGGATTCTAGCCTCTCATGTTTCTCAAGCCCATCCACCTTTCTCCGTCCCTTCTGTCACTTCCACAGTTCAGGTCACCTTCATCTTTCTCCTGGATTATGTTAACAACCTCCTCCTGAGTGGTCTCTGCATCCAAGCTTGCCTTCCATTAATCGTTTCTCTTCTCACACTACTACCATAGCCACCTTTCAAAAATGCCTGCATATTCATCATGTAAAGTCCCTGCTTTAAAAACTCTTCCATCAGTGCCCCAGTGATGTCAGGATTCATTTCAAGCTTCCTGACATGGCCCAAATCTACCTTTGAGTTCTACCCCCTGCCACATCCCTCCCTGTGCCAGCGATGGTCACTCCCTCTGCCTGGAAGATGCTGCCCTCCCTCTTTTCCCTGGCTAACTCTCACTCCTCTGATCTCACCATGGACAGCACTTCCTTTGGGGCATCTTCACTGAGCCCCAATTCCTGCTCAGGTGCCTCTTCTAGGGTGTCCCACATCATCTTTTACTTCCCCTCTGGAGCCCTCAATAAACTGAATTATATTTGCCCATTTGCCTGTCATTCTCTCCTCTGTCCATCCCATTCCTTGATGGCAAGCCAATGCCCAACCTGATTACTGAGACATAGAGGGACTATTTGTGGTTAAAATAATGAATGGTTGAATTAATAGAAAATCAAGAAGAAAGATGCATATGTTTTTTTAAAAAAAGTTCATGCTGTAAGAGTAGACAGTCACAGGACGGTAGGGGAAAAAAAGCCAGATGTGTGGTATGAATTGGTTTCTAACCTTGATTCTGAAACTGACTTGCTTTGTGACCTCAGATTGATTGTTTAACGTCTCAGAATCTCAGCTCCCCATCTGTAAAACTGACTGATGTTCCACCTACCTCTCAGGTTGCTGGGAATGTTAAATGAGATGACATGTGAAAGCACCTGCCACCGTGCAGGGTGCATAATAGGCATCAGAAATGTTTTCTAAAATTAAGTGAAAAAGTCTAATTATTCAAAAAGGACATTTGAGGTGCATGAGAACAGAGCCGCCTGGTAAGACACATGGCCAGACTCCATCTGCAATGATGAAAGAAAGCTAAAGGCAGGAGTCGTGAACTCAGTATCAAAGCTCTTCTGTGGAAAGGAGAGGATTCCTCCAAAGACGTTAAATTAGAAGAACTAAGTTTCCACATGTTATTCTCATTACTTTCCTAGTGAGCCACAGAGAAAGTGAGGCCATTTTTTCTTGGGCAGCTTCTCTGGGACACTGTTCTTGTGGAAAACCAATATTGTTGGTTTCCTCCAGGACTGGGGTTGCCTGACAGGAACTGGGACGGAGAGAAACGTTTGACATATTTATTGCTGCAGCCTGATGGTGTGAAAAAAGTCTCCACACAGGCTCCTAGGCCAGAATCTAGAAGCCAGCCAGGACCCCTGTGCCTTCCCTCCAGCCTCACAGTTTTGACTGAGAGATGCCATCTCTTAAATCTCTCTCAGATGTGTTCTTTTTGCTCTATTTCCACTGCTTTAGAGTTCTGGGCTCAGTTTTTCTTCCCAGAACTATTTATCATAACAGCCTTCTTGCTGGTTGCTGTCTTGGTGTCATCTCCTTCCAACCTATTTCCTTGATGCCTTCAGAAAAGCAAATGTTCCCTGTTTAACTCCTCAAGTGGCTCCGCTGACTACAGAAGAATGCCCAGACTTCCTGGTAAATGTCCAAAGGATTTCATGAACTGGTCCCTACCTCTCAGGATCATCTTTCAAAGACACACCCTATATTCCAGCCATGCAGAGCAATTTGAGGCTTTTTATAAAATTTTAAAGTAAGAGTGTGCTCTTGTTGTTGTTTTTTTTTTTTTTTGGTATAAAAACAATCTTTTGCTTTCTAGAAAACTTCTTCAACACTCATTTCAAATGAGTAGCTCTGTCTCTGGGAAGCCACCCGTAACCCATCCTGGCAGAGTTAGTGACACTTTTTGTGCCATCCTCTTATCTAGCACTTTCCCTGCATTGCAACTGTTTTCATGGTTGTTTTCTTTATGGGCCTGTGAGCTCCCCTGTCAAGTAACAGATGATCAATATAATATTTTTTTAAATGAATGAATCACAAATAATGTACATGTCACCAATCTCTGAGTATTATGAGCTTTTGCAAAATGTTACTGCACTACTTGAGATAAACAACAAAGGAATTATAAGGAATGTGATTTGCACAGAAAAAAGTCTGTGTAAACTTGAACCATTCCCCCCTCACTATAATAATACTTAACACCCAGCACTCTGTGGACGTTTAACAAATAGTGGGTAGTAACAACAATAGACTTTTTTATATTTACAAAATACCACAATAAACATTTCATTGCTTTCCAGTGGCTTAAAAATTCTAAGTTTAGAAACATCTGCCCAATAAAACCAAACCAAAAGTCTGCTACTGAGAAGAGATAAGTGATATACAAACCTTGGTCAACAGTCTATTTAGACAGCCAAAAGATATTTTCTGATATACAAAAACAAAAAGGTTTGTAGGTCCTCACTGAAAGAATTAGTAATGATACAATTCAGCAAGAAGAAAAGTGAACCCATAGGAAAACAATGAACACAGATGTTCATAAATCGTAAAACTAACTGCAATCTACATTTTAGTGTTTTCTAAAAACTGAAATTAATACCCTAATAAGAGTAAGAGTTGTATATGGGGGGGTGTCCAATGAATAAAGTATATTAAAATCCTTGTATTGTTCAGAAAGAGAATAAGAAACTAATTTAGAATTGTTAATTTATGTGATTTCCATATTCGTATGTAGGTTTATTCTGTTTTCCAGTATTCTGGGCTAGACTCCCCCCAAAAAAATCTTCTTGGAAAAGCAAAATGTCTCCCTTTTCCATTTTGCACAGATAGTCTTCCTATAATATTTTACAAATAGCTTGCCTCAAACTAAGCTCATGTTTTAATCTGCTCCATATAAGGTTTGTTTGGGATCCTCCCTCCCCCTCTGCTTTGGTCTTTTCCCAGCTGAGTCATTTCCCCTTCCCTTTCCTTCCTTCATTTTTCACATCTGAACTTCAATTATTTTTATCTTCCCCAACACTTTACTCTTTTTCCTCCTTTTAACTTTTTTGACATAATTTCGGATTTACAGAAAAGTTGAAAGAACAGTAGGAAGAATTCCCATGCACCATTCACCTAGATACTGCAAATGTTAACCTTCTACCCCTATGGCTCCGCCCTTCTCTCTCTTCCCTCGCGCGTGTGCACCTGTGCACACACACATATTTATAATTCAATATTACGTATGTTTTACCTGCACAAGATGTTTTTCTGAACCATTTGAGAATAAATTTATTACACGATGTTCCTTCACCCCTGCATACTGAAGTATATAGTCAGTTCTGCTACAATGTGACATATATTTTTCTAAAAATCATCATGCTTAGGTGCACAAGGCTCAAAAACATCATCTGTGACATGTCTGAAATAAGACAGAAACCTAATAAAAACAACAGCACCATTTTATACATGTTCAATGGGTAAAAATATATAAAGACTACAATAAAGGTCATTTTACCTTGAAACTGACCTGAAGTTTGCTCGGAAGTGGGTGTCAGAGGGTTGCAGTCTATGAGAAGCTTGTGAAGTGGGGGAAGGAAGATGGAAAATGGCATCACTGCTGTGAACTAGAGGCGCGTGGCCCCCAACACACGCGATAACCTGAGTAGCTGGCAGATGTGAGAGGTGTGTGTGTGCTTGTGTATTCCTATACATTCCTATTCATCTGGGCGCAGTTTTCTGCATTCACCTGGTATTTCTCATGGATGATATCACGCATAATCAAACATGAAATTCAAACTTTGCTCAAACTATTCCCTAATATATCAATCGCATCAGAACAGACTTGTTAGAATAGGCATTATAGCAAACTGGCTATATATAACCACAGTATAATGATTAAAATCAGAAAATTAACATTGATACAATATCGATAAAAATGTAGATAAAAATACCATCTATAACCTTCACTCAGAATTCAGATGGTATAAAAATACCATCTACAGCCTTCACTCAGAATTCAGAATCCAAAGTCTTTTTACAGCAAAAGAAAATCTTGGATCATGCAATGCATGTAATTGTCCTGTCTCTCCATCTCCTTTGGTCTAGAATAGTTTTGGGGTCTTCTTTACTGTAAGACATTAACATTTTTGAAGAATACAGGCCAGCTATTTTGTAGAATGTTCCTCAATTCAGATCAAACCCTCTTCTCTTACCTCAATCTACCACTGTTGGCCAAAGCACTGTTAATGCCTGAAATCTTCCTGAATGTGATTCAAGTGTGGAGGGAGGGTCTGTGTCTTTTATCATAGCCCCCTTTGAAGAACCAAGTAAAATCTGCACTGGGAAACCTACAAAATGGCAGTTACCTAATTGTCCTTAAAATAAAAGTCCCTTCTTTTAAGAGAATTAAAAACTGAAAGACACACAGAAAACCCACCCACCACAGAAAATCATCGGCTTGCCACAACCCCGGAGTACAGGAAGCACATCACTGCCCAGACAGTCAGTGTTAGAAGGCTAATGTTCGGATCAGCGTTTTGTGAGGGCTGCCGTGACCGCAGAAGGAAGACTGGGAACTAACATTTGCTGTGCATCTCCAGTGTGGTGGGACTGTGCATTTAATCCTCCTAGCAGCTCTCTGCAGTTGGCGTTGACGTTCCAGTTTTACAGAGCAGGAAACCAAGCTAGGATACAAATTCCTATTTGTCCTGCTCTGAATTTTACATTCTTTCTCCCATATTTTATTGTATCTTCTAAGAATTGCAAGGGTTCTCATGTGTACTAATTAACAAAAAAAGGGACCAGTACCATTGCAGTCCAGAGCATGAATCAAAAATGCCACATCTCACACAGAAGAATAAAGCAGATAGTGGATGCCGCTGCTTTACCCAGGGCTGGTACTTAGAAACAGCATTCTCCCCCACAAGTATACCTAGGACATTTTATATAGAAATTTCAGGGTTACAAGTTCATATCTGCATGAATTATCTCTTTTTGGCTTCCTCAGTTTCTGCTGTTGACATGTTTCTCCTGGGGAAAAAAAACCCACACCACAATTTCTGCAGAGCCGGGTCCTGAACCTGAAGTGCAGGCCCACTACATACTGGCCGCGAGGCTGAGTGTGGGGCCCTGTGCAGGTGCTCAGTACGTGCGGCGAAGAACAGTTTGAAAATGCTTTCACTCATTTTAGTGGTGTGCTTTTTTTCTCAAGCAATTTCTTATCTTGACTAAAAAGAAAATAGCATAAATCCATCCATCTAGTCAGTCAGTCAGTCACTCACTCACTCTCCTTAGCGCACCTCAGACATGGCTAAAGAATCTACAGAAACGTTCCATTATTCTGAGGGTACAACAGGAAGGTTCTAATTAATGGATAATAAGAAATGGTGTAGTGATATCACCATTTCTCTAAACAATAGAGAATTCCTCATGAGCCTCTAACTGACAGAGAAGGAGATGGTACCACGCTGGAGCCTGACTTTCTCTGATTCCAGAGCTGACTTGCCATCCTGTCTGCTATAGCAAAGGGAGGCCAGAAAGACAAGCCTGTTAAGAGTCTGGGGTTGGTGACCATGACTTCTTTGTGTAGGGTGCCTGAAGTGCTGGGATTTGCAGGAGGAAGAGCCTTCCAACTGGTCAGGTAGGTTTCAGAACAGGGCGCATGATGCTGCCCCTACTGAGGAGGCCATCAGATCATTCTGAGACTCTGCTCGGAGCTGCAGGGAGTAATTTACTTGTCCAACTGAGTTTCTGAATTCCTCCTTCTCAGAAAAACCAATAAAGGGTAAAGGCCAGCCATGCATTGGATTTTCTGTGTTTAGTTACCAAAAACCTGGGAAAGAATGTTACTTATGTTCATGTTGAGCCACACATCCCCCTTCCATGGCCACTGAGGAAATCCAGAACCGCAGCCTACTGGGTGAGGCTACATTTCAAGACCCTTCAGAACTCTGAAGTGTGTTACATGACAGGGGCCCAGACCTTGCCATCTCTGAGCTGGATTTTTAAAAAATAATATTATGAAATTAAAGAACTAGGAAAATTATTAATACTGTATTTAGAAATTCTATTGAGTTTCATGTCCTTTCTATTTACACATGAAAAGACCGCATGTGATCTACATTGCTTTGAGCATAATAATAAAATAAACATCTGTGAACCTACCACCTAACTTAAACATAGACGTTATCATTGCATTGTCTGGGTAACCCTCCACTGTTCCTCTAACAGACCCCCCTAACTCCTTTCCTCAAATTTAGGTTTCTCATTCTCTAAAGTTTTTTTTTTTTTAATAGTTTTATCACATGTATGTGTGGCCTAAATATTTAGTTTTGATTCCTATTGAGCCTTAAAAATTGGTATCATGTTGTTTCATTAATTTTCATAGCACTTAATATTTTATCACATAAACATGCTATAATTTATCTATTATCTTTAATGTACATTTGAATTGTTTCTAGTTTTTTGCTGGTATGAAAATTTTTGGATGTCTCCTACCCTAAATGAGCAAGTTTCAACTTTACAGAATAACGTCAAATTTGTTTTTCTAAAATTGAGCTTCCAATTTGCACTTTACCCAGCAAAATAATAACTCCTATTTCTCCACATAGTCACCAATGTATCTGACTTCCTAATTTTTGACAATTTAATTGGTGCAAGATGTAATGATGCCTTGATCTTAATTTGTTTATTACTGAAGTTGAATATATTCTCCATAAGTTTATAAACCATTCACATTACCTTTCCTATAAAATGCCTGTTCATTCTTGTCCCTGTTTTTATTGATTTATAGAAATTCTTTATATAATCTAGAAACTAAGCCCCTGTTCATTAAAGTTGTAAATATCTTCCTTCAGTCTGGCTTTTTTTTTACCCACTTGCTTCACAGTATCTATTATTTGTTTAGGAGTAAAGTTCTGCCTGACCTCCTATGAGAAATCGGATTAAAACAGACAGACAGCTGGAGGTAGACCCCGAACCTAGAGACATGCTTGATTCTCCTCCCCTTGTCCAACACATCGGCAAGTCCTGTCACCAAATTATACCCCAAATCTGACCACTTCTCCCCATCTGCACTTGGCCACAGTGGTCTCTCTGTAGCCCCCCTGTTCCCTAACTTCTACTCTAGAGCCCCTATCATGTGTTCCCCCACAGCAGCCAAAACAAGCTTCTTAAAACTTGAACTGGGTCACACTACTCTTCAGCTTCAAGTCCTTCCAATGGTTTCCACTGGATTAATATCCAAACTCTTCCTGAGCCCATAGGTCTTCATGACCCCACCCCCTGCCTATCTCTCTGCTTTGTCTCTTGGGGACCGCCCCCCTCCAGGGTTCACTCTGCTTCAGCCACGCTGCCTTGTTTTCTGTGTCCCAAATGGGCCAAGTTCAGTTCTACCTCAGTCTCTGACCTTGCTGTCAGTTCTGCCTGTAGTGCTGGTTGGTATCCAAGATACCTGTATACCTGCTACTTCTCATCATTCAGGTTTCAGCTCAGACCAAAAAAGCAAACAGCACTTTCCCCCTCCCCTCACACCTACCCCTGATGGCATTTGCTTCTCCCATAGCACTTGTCACTACCTGAGACCACCTTCTTCCATTGTTGTATTCACATTTACTACCTGTCTTTCTCCAGAAGAACGGAAGTACCCTGAGGGCACTTACTATACTTGAGGAAGGTAGTTTTACCTCTTCCTGGATTTCTCAGGAAGAAATGGAAAAACAAGGGAGATTCTGGGAACTTGGTGGTGGTAGCAGCAGTAGTAGTCTAGTTTTTTCAATACCTTTAAATCCCCACATAAAAAAGTACAGCAACTAGATAGCAAAACCTTAAACACATGTGCAACATTTACAGCCAAACTAGGGAAAAATGGTTCCCAGAACACAAGCAGGTTGAGAATGCTCACCTCTGTAAATCACCAACAGATCTGCCTGGTGTTGGCCTCCGCGTGCTGACTGACCTGAGAACCAGTGAAATTCAAAACAGCCAACGGGGCCTTGCAGAAAGCTCGGTGGGCCAATGTAAGAACAGCAAGAGAAACCGGCAGGGTTTTGACTTCTGCATCAGCAGTGAGGGCAAGGGGTCTACAGTGGGAAGGACTGGGGGGGCTGGAGTGGTCTAACCCCTAAGAGTCCTGTGAGCTCCTATGAATGCTTGAGATAATATGTCAGGACAGGTATCTGCACTGGAGAGAAGCTGCTGGAAGTGGAATCAAGACTGAGGAGGCCAGAGACAAGACAGATGAGGGGGAAAAGGTCCAGATCAAAGTGGGAGAAGGGAACACCGATGGGTAAGTTCAGAAAGCAGCTGCCCCAAATTTTGAACCCTATCAAAAAAGACAGAAGAGGGAGCTCTGTGAAGTTAGAAAAGCTTTCTCAAACTCCATCTTGTTCTAAAGTCAATAAAACTGATTTCATAAGCATATGAACAACATAAAAACATTGACATCAAATCCTAAACAATGAACGCGTACCTGAAAGATACGCCCATGAAACAGATTAAAACTGCAACCTACTGTGCCGCAATAAGTTAAAGACATTAAGAGATTATACAAGGCATAAAAGAACAACATATATCTGACTTGTAAAAATTTATAAATGATGGAATAGAACTCGGGAAACAATTAGAAATAAAAGACTCTTCAGAAGTGAAGATTAAATGAGAAAGAATGTAAGAGCAAATCAGTTCAACAGGTAACGCTTTAAGAAAACGAAAGAGCCCTGGCTGCTGTGGCTCGGTTGGTTGGAGTGTTGTCCCACAGACCAAAAGGTTGTGGGTTTGACTGTGGTCAGGGTGTGTCTGAAAAGTCAACCAATCAATGTTTCTCTCTCACATCAATGTTTCTCCTTCTTTCTCTCCCTTCCTCTCTCTAAAAGTAATTAAAAAAATGTCCTTGAGTGAGGATTAAAAAACAAAACAAAACTGAGAAAAACTTTAAAATGAAAATAAAGAGGAATTCTATCTCAGTAATATAAAAGGTTGAAAAAAAGAGAAAGATTTCAAAGAAAGTAAAAAATACTGAAGATAGGAAAAGAAGATTGAATACAGAAATAGGGATGACAGCTGAGGGGCAGGTTAAGGGGGTGGAGGAATCAAGCCAGAAGGAAAAAGGACTCATGGCATGGACATGGGTGGTGACTGCTGGGGGAGAGGAGGTAGAAGGGGACTAAATGGTAATGGGAAAAATACAATAAAGATTAAAAAATAATTAGAGTGCCAAAGAAGAAAAACAAAGCAAAAGAGCAGAACTGACAGTAAAACCTATCATTTAAAGGTTGTGGGGGGACACCTGAAACTATACATTTCAAGTATGTTGAAAGGCCACATTCCATCTGACACTACAGACCCAGAATGACCATCAAAGACAGTCCCATAAAATTACCAGACTTCAAAGAAAGAGGAAAAAAAAAATCCATGGGCATCTATTTTTTTAAAGTGACGAAAAAATGAAGATTATCATTACACTTCTTGGCAGAAGAGTATCACATTGAAGATAATCAAGAAAAGAAAGTATGAGCCAAGGATTTTATATCTAGCAAAACTTTCAGGGAGAAAGCACAGAAAAACTATTATCAACATTTAACAATGGAGGGAAGATTGTTTCCATGAACCCTAGCAACCTATTAGGAAGCAAGCTTCAGACAACCAAACGACTGAAAGATGTCACTGTCAGAACTAGTTACAGACTTATCTGAGACTAAGACTAATGGGGGGGGGGGGAGAGAGAGAGGGAGAGAGTCGAGTGTGTAATAGCTGTATGTTCTAGCAATGTAATTATAGTTCAACTGGCCGAAATCTGGAGGGTGGGGGAGAACAGGCAGAGAGGATGCAAAAAAAGTTAAATGATTTTCTGTAATCATGCTGGTGGTAGGTTTTGTATTGTTTACCAAGGTTGCTGTGTATGAAAGTAAATTGGTAATTATGAGATATTCTAATTCCATTATTGTTTGTGCCCTTGAGAACTGGAATTCTAAGGATGGAAGAAAGGAAATACAAATGTAATAGAGAAGAGGTTAAGAGCAAAGCTCTGTAGTCTTGAATTTGAAGTACTACTATATATGTACGTGCATACATCCATGTGTGTGCATGTATGTGTATTTCCCAGCTCTGTTCACTATAAAGGCCTAGAAACAATGACCAACCCAGAGGTAGTGAGTATTCTCAGCTCCCAGGTTTTGGTCTTGAGATATTATTTTTCACTAAAAGAAACTAGTGCTTCCTGAAGAAATGTCTGGTTCCAGGTTTGGGGACAGGAAACACCTTAAGACGAGCCTGGCACACCTACTAGGGTTCTGTAAAGCAAAAGTACTCAGATGTCAACCTGAAGAAGTTCTCACTGGCCAAAGATGGGACAGTCTGTGTTTCAACAACAATAACCCAAATCCATCGAATATAGTTAAGCAATAATACTTTTATATAAAAGAATTGTCACATTGGGAGGGTAATAGGGAACTAATTTATTATAAAGGGAAAGAATGTAGCATTTATCTTGCCTTTGCTTATATGAACTGTAACACTGGGCAAAAAAATAGTAAATGAGGACAATGGTCTCTTCATAAAAATATTCCAACCAATAAAAATAAATAAATGACAAACTCAGAACAGCACCATTTTGTGAATAAACAAATAAATAAACAAATGTAGGCGCTAAGCATCACTGGCTATTAAAAATCACTAAAAAAGACAACCAGACTTGAAATGTTTCCTGCGGTCTTGCAAAAATATCACCTGCAATCTTGCCAAAGTGACTGAACCTGAGTCTATCCAATCTCAGGATCCAGTTGCCAATTAGCAGGAAGTACAATGGACAGGAACACAGTGAAGGGCACCACGATTATGCAGTCAGCAAAATCCACACTGTGGAAAACTACAGGCCTGGTTTCTTCAATAAGTAAATTGTAATGAAATGAAAGGGGTGCAGGAGGAACATCTAAGTTAAAAGAGAATTAGCCCTGGCTGCTGTAGCTCAATGGATTGAGTGCTAGTCCGCAAACCAAAGGGTCACCAGTTCAATTCCCAGTCAGGGCACATGCCCTGGTGGGCCAGGTCCCTAGTTGGAGGCATGTGAAAGGCAACCACACACTGATGTTTCTCTCCCTCTCTTTCTCCTTCCATTCCTCTCTCTCTAAAAATAAATAAAAAAAATATTTAAAAAAAGAGAGAATTAAAAGCCATATCACTTTTTTATATGGCCAAAACTGAACTATAGCATCTAAGGATAAACATTTGGGTAATAAAACTTATTTTTTTTTTTTAACTATGAAACTCAGATGGCAGTTACTTTTGGTGGGAGGAAAAGAGTTTTGATGGGAGGGGCTTCTGGGTTGAGTCATAAAGCTCTGTTTCTTGTCCTGGGCACTGATGGTGTTACAAGAATTCGTTAAGCCGTTCACTTGATTAAAGCAGTTTTCTTTATCTGTTTTACACTTTATTTTACAATAAAAAGATTTTTAAAAAAATTTATAATGATACCTATCTAGTGGGAAATACTGTAAAGATTGAATGTCAACATTTCTTTGTAAATGATATCATTGTGATGAGAATTCTTACTATCCTTTTCATTGAAGTACACATGCTGTCTTTACTTTGGAGAAGAAAACTGCATACCTACTCCACTGTTTCCTTGTAGGATAGAAGGTAGAGAAAGTTCAGCTTTACATTAAAGAGTTATTTTTATATGTTTAAAAACTAATATTGTTGATAAAGAAGACAGCTGTGCATGAGAGGGGATAGAAGGTATGTGGGAAATCTCTGTACCTTCTGCTTAAATTTTGCTGTGAGCCTAAAGCTGCTCTAAAGTCTAAAGTTTCTTAAAACAACCCCACCTGATATTAAGTTCTACCCAGTACCAGGTGCCTTGCTATATTGTCTCATTTAATCTTCACAAGAAGTCTGTGGGCAGATCACATTTGTTATCACCCTTTCACAGACGAGGAAACTGAAGTGCTGAGGGGCTAATCAACTTGCTCCAAATTATAGAAATGGAGAAGTAGAACCCAGGTCTATCTGGCTCCTGTAGGCAGGTTCCGTATTCGATCCATTTCTCGGTGACCAGTATCTACTTATGGAATTAAACTGATTTACTGAATAGTAAAGATCAGGAAATGGATATTAAGATTAACTAAGCCACTACCTAGAACACCACTTCTTGGTGCTAGAGATAAAAGAGGCAACAAGTTCCTTCGAGCCCAGCAGTCATAAGACCCTTCTCTGGGACAGAATGGTCTCCCCAGCAATAGGGCTTGAGTCCAAGCTGGCAACATGCTTTCTGCATCAAGATTAAATGTGTTTGGGAAACCAGAGATGAAAGAAACAGCTACGTGCTACTGACAGCAGGGAGCGCAGCAAAATGTTTTCTGTGCCCTAGGAATTCAAAGTTGCCACCCTGACACACTGAATTATCAACTCCAGACTAAAATGAGATGTTAGAGTTCATGTTTCCTCACTCGATGTTGGAAACCATGACCAATGAGAATCAGAAGCAGCCTGGGGCCAGTGGGGGAAAACACGAGTTCCAGAGGCAGACACAGTCCTGGCTCCATCTCTCACCAGCACCTACCTCATCTGGGGGTTCCCCGTAGCCCTTTCCTTGGTTACCTTCTTCTGCACAACACTTGTCACCACCTGGCCCGTTACACACTGACTTTCATCTCTGTTTCCTCTTTGTATCTGCCTAGAATATAACAGACTTGACGGCCGGAACTTGATTTTGTTCACTGCTGCATCTCCAAGCACCTAGAAACGTGTCTGGCACAGCAGGGTCTTGGCAAATGCTTGTTCAAAATTTCTGATTTAAGCTATTTCAGCCCTCTCTACTTTAAGTTCCTCATCTATCAAACTGGGGATAATACATTCACACATACCAACAAAATACAAATAAAGGACAAGAAGTAAGGGTTCAATAGGTATTGGGGTTTTTTCCCCTTCCATATTTCTTTTGCATGATACTCTTCAACTACGGATAAAACTATTTAACTCAGGATAAAATTTCCCTTTCATAGAATAGATAAAAACCATTTAAACTGGCCACTGACTTGCTCAGGACACCCTTGGAATTTACAGACCATTTTTAATGTTATGAGATGAGAATAAAAATGTGTCATGGGTAGGAATGTGGGCAAAGAAAGCCTTAAGCAAATGGCTCATGAATAATGCCAGTAAGCTGTGACTTATGAGAACAGGGTGAGTGGAGATCTGCCAGATCACATCCCTAACAGGGACCAAGAAACCAAATGTAAATAATCTTGGGTTAAAAGCTTCCCCCAAATCCTGCCACACCTCCATGGAATGTGACTGCTGGTGAACTGGGCATTCATTGGATAAAAAAGAAGCTGCCTCCCAGAGAACACTTTACGCCTACCATTTCAATGAATTTTAAAAATAATTTTATGAAAGTAGCATTTTTATCCCCATATAACAAACGAAAGCCTGTGGTTCAGAGAGGAAGTGATTCCCAAGGTTTCACATTTCCTAAGAAGCAACTCTCCTGGAGTCTCAGTTTTCACTCGGCTGCACTGAACGGATAACTACCATGCATGCTGGGGGTACCTAACACCTGAAAACTCCATCCCACATTTCACAGGCTTCCCCCTCCACTCCAATGCCCCCCAGGAGGCGAATATATTAAGAAATTAGACACATACTAGATAGTAATTACTACCTAGTAAAACTTCAGCCAAGTCACTGAAATATGGAGCAGTCAATCAACTTCTGTGGATTTCTAACACTCCTGTTGGCTCCAGGCTAAGCCCCAAAAGTTTTAAATACCTTGCTCTTGTTTCATTATAAAACAGGAACCAGCCAGGCATATGTCAAGGGAGCCCTGTGAACGTATCACTTAAGTAGAGATCTTCTTTCCTATTTTACAATTGAGGAGCTAAGGTTCAGAAAGGTATAGTAACTTCCTAAAGTCACACAGTTGAGGAGAGGCAGAGTCCCATATACTGTTTAGTAATAAATCAGGGGACTTTTAACTTCACCATGCTGTTCATTATTGACCTGGGGATATGTGTGTGTGTCAGGA
Organism: Tonatia bakeri; assembly: GCA_004024845.1. Classification (NCBI taxonomy): domain Eukaryota; kingdom Metazoa; phylum Chordata; class Mammalia; order Chiroptera; family Phyllostomidae; genus Tonatia; species Tonatia bakeri. The sequence continues at coordinate 98,794 of PVIA01000947.1, read as the reverse complement.
AATGGCCTCGATATCTGGGATCTGGTTCTGAGCCTGCCTGATCCTAGACCCGTCCTTCCTCCTCTGCTCTATTCTGTACAGAAGGGAGGCTGTGTTCCCTGGGCTCCCAGACCAGCTAGCTTCCTGCTTGGTTTGGCACATGCGAGGAGGCCCTGGTGAGAGATTTGGAGAGGGAGGATGGGAGGAAGAAGCTGAGTATGGCTCCTCTTTCTTTGCTTGCGTGGGTTGCCCAGCACAGTTTGCTGCCTCCTTGACTCATTCGCCCACGGCCCAGACCCACAGGCTCCAGGTCCAGTTAGCTGCCCTGGCCCAGGAAACCACCCTGCTGGCGCTCTTCTCTGGATCACCTCTCTGGCCTCCTTTGAGACTCAGCTCCTCTATCAGTTGAAGAACCATTTCCTCGAATTATTTTCTCTCTTGTAAACAAATGAAGGGGTTTCTGTTGTCCTTGTTAGATCCTAACTGATACACTGATCAAGTTGTTGGACCAAGGGGGCCAAGTGGTGGCCTGTGGTCCTGAGCTGAGGTCTCAAGACCACCTGTTGGCTACAAACCTCTGTCTGGCCAGACAAGAAATGCTTTGGAAAAAAAACACGCTTTTCTTTTTCTGAGGTTCATAGCTATGCAACTGGGGTAAAATGAACCCAGTTGGTATCCTAATTCCACGGCCTTAGGGCAAGAAAAATTCATCATACTCATTAGCTACAGCAGCATTTCCCAAACTGTGGTGAGGACTAGGAGATGCACGGAATGTTAATAGGTATTCTGGGGAGAAAAGGCTTTTGAAAAATGCTGGGTTAAACCAAGTTAACCAGATTTCTTTACAGCAGGGCTTCAGTAATGTGCATTTAAATATCTAAAAAAAGTTAGAGCATGCAATATGCAACAATCCCAAATTTTATGTGATTAGAAAACATGTCAACATCTTACGCATCTAATACTGCAAGGAACACTGGTCTAGAAGTGCCTGTTTATGGTTAGTGCTAAAACCCTTTTGTGGCCTTCCAGGTCTTTCCTGGACTGGATGGAGCCAACCCCTTCTCCCCTTCATTTGTGGACACCCTTTTTCCTGTCTGTGTTCTGGCTACTTAACTGTGCACAGTGTCTCACCATGCCATGTTGTGTCGGTGTCCCTTGCTTTTGCACACGCTACTTTCTGCCCCTGCTCCCCGGGAAATGCTAGTTTTCCCATAAGGTGCCATCCTAGACACCCTTCATTGGACGCTTTCCCTCAGCCCCAAGGCGGAAGCCACTCCTCCTGCCTCTGGATGTCAACCACCTGCACAATATTCCACTGCAGCAGTTATCACACTCAGTGCAGCTCTCTGCTTGCTCTCTGCCTCCACCCTGCACTGTCCTCAAGAACAGTGTGTGTGAGCCAGTGCTCAAAGCATGGTGGCCACCAGGGCCCGGTTTGTGGGAACACAAATACCCCAGGACTTTAAGTTATTAGTATCATTTTCTACTATTGAAGCTTGATTATAATTGACTTAAAATTGTTAAATCAAATAAAAGCACCATTGTTATGATGATCTCTAATTAACCTTATGTCAAATATCACTATTTTTGTTATGACAATAATTGAGTTTTTAAAAAATCCTAAAATCAATTGAAAAACAATTATCCTCAAAAACAGCAGCAGGACTAACACTGCAATGAGAAAGTCTGCCACTAGGTGTCAGCCCAGGAAAAGAGGAGGGAGCTGCACTGGCAAGTGCTTTACTTTTTCATCTAATCACCACCATAAATATCAAAACCTTAAACAAAATATTAAGCAATTAAAATTATCTACTCGAGGAATGTTTTTAAAAAGATATCTAAAATGTTGACATTTCCCCTTTGCAAAATAGTTTATAAATAATGTTAGTTTAACCTGCATTTTTCAAGACAAGAAACATTTGTGCAGATTAGGGACATTGACTCCTAAAAGGAAACCAGCTCAGTTTTCTTCTGAAATGCCCTGAAATTGCATGTAACATGGACCATATGGTAATCACCACTGTGGGGAGCAGTCAGAGGAAAGAGCATGGCTACTAGAATCAGGCAGATGGAGGGTTCGAGTCCTGGCTCTGGCACTTCTTAAAAAGTGATATAACCATTCCTTGCCTCAGTTTCTCATCAGTAAAATGGGGCTACACCACTCTCTCCATATGGGCATTATAAAAATCAAATAATGGAATATAGGTAAACAGTCTGGCTTATAATCTAATGCTTTATATTGTTTTCTTTTCTTTGAGTCTTAATGATTTGTTTAACAAATCTGTGTTCTAGCTCTCAAACAACTAAAGACATTATAACTAAGGACTACTATACTTCAGTTACACAGATAACTATGGAGCACCTTCCATGTATCAGGCTCTGTGCCCGGGATACACGAGTATCAACACTCCACCACAACACTCCACCCTCTTTGGGGGAGTGGGCTTCCATCTCTTTGTGAGGACAGTGCAATACTGAATGTGATGTATATTTCTGAGGATGTATCCACACCCATAAAAAATCACTGTAGATACATGCCCAGTGGGGGTAGGGGAAAGGAAATTTACAATTTTACCCTCTAATCGTCATGAATACCATAATATCCTCCACAGAACAAACCCACCATCACTCCATCTTATGTTCCTGAGCCTCTACTGTGTGCTGGGGTAGAAGAAGAAATGAGACAAATCCTGTTCTTAAGGAGCTCATAGTCTAGCTCTGTACATGAAGTCATATATCACTGTTTTAGGTTCTGAATTGTTAAATGTTATCACTGCTTGAAAATGGATCAGAAAGGTTTCCTTTTCAGAGTCTCATTGAAAAAGTAAAAGACCTAAAATGACATTATCTGACTTAAAACACCGTAACAGCAACTGCTTCTCTTTGCCACAGCTTCCGCAAAGATACAGCATTTAAAACGGCCACAACAAAATCAGCTTACTCCATTAATATACTTGCCTCTTGTATTTTCCAAACTAGAACTGAGTATTTACTGCACAGGATGATTTCACAGTCAGATCCTAACCGCCTCTGGTTGGCTTCCATGCAGTTGCCATTGTGCCTTTGTTTGATATTTACACAGTCACGGGTGGCGACTGTGTCTGATTCTTCTTCTCATGCTGTAAGATGAAGCTGTGGATGCCTTTTCAAAAGTTAATCATCTACACGGTGCAACACTGAAATGTGACCACCGGTCTTACTGATGCATAGCACAGGAAAACAAGTATTCATTTGTTCATCCAGTCATTCAACGCACATTTCATGAGCACCTACTAATCTCTGACTACGTCAGGGAGACCAAGGAGTACAAAACATGGTATTGTCCATGGGAACAAAGTAAGAAGGCAGCCAGATTATTAAATGAGATCAAGAATTCTTAGAATTTGAAGCCTAGAATTTCCTCTGGATGGTCTAAGATACACTGATTGTGTTTTACTTTTCGAGCATTTTAGAGCACATGAGAATTTAATTTTCATCATATTTAGTGATGCTCTTTGAAATCGTCTAGTGAAGATTGATCAGAGTGTTTACACAGATTTCCTGCCAGTTCCCATCTCTCCCTTCAGGACCTACTTTTTACTTGGGCAGTCTGCTTCTAAAATTATGGCTCTCAGTTCAGCCATCATACACTGCGTGGCTCCAAGGTGCCAGGACTCCTGCCTGTGCTCCCAGGCACCTGGACTCTGTTCCCAAGCAACATCGCCATCTCTGGGAGGTGGACAGTGGAGATCTGGTGCCAATATCGGACAACAGTCATCTTATCCCAATAGGCAAAAAATGTTCTGATGAAACGAAAAGAAGATTGTCAATGATATTTTTTTCTCTTATGCATTTAAAAAATGGACTTTAATGCATTTCTTAATTTTAAATCCTTGCTACCTACCACCTTCTCTAGCCTGTAAGTGCTGATGAGCAATAACATGAATGAATAGCAAATATTGAAGGGAATAATTAAATATGTGATTTCTCTTTTTTTAGATTTTATTTATTCATTTTTAGAGAGAGGGGAAGAGAAGGAGAGAGAGGGAGAGAAATATCAATGTGTGGTTGCTTCTTATGCACCCTTGACTTGAGATGAACACTGAAATGAAAAAATGGTGACCAGTAAGTGAGACAACAGCCCGTACTGGGGACCTGGCCAGCAACCAAGGCATGTGCCCTGACTGGGAATTGAACTGGTGACCTTTTGGTTTGCAGCGCATGCTCAACCCACTGAGCTATACCAGCCAGGGCTAAATATATGATTTCTTACAAATCCTTTATGTGTCAGTTGAGATAGAAGCCAAACTTTCGCAGTTACTTCAGAAGGTAGGAATAAACAGGCCAGAACCTCACTGTTTTCTGGACAGTTTCAGGTAGTCGGACACTTGTTGAACAAGAAGGGCCACCACCATGCTGGATGTGGCCATCACGTTCTCCTCTTCCTCCTGGTCCTTCTGGTCACCCAGCAATGGTCACTGTCATTTAGTTGATATGTACTATCAACAAAAACATTGTGCTGAGTTTTACATACATTATTGTTACTTTCCTCAACAGTCCTATAAGACTGACATTATTTCCACTTTAGAAATGAAAAAACTGAGGCTCAGAGAAGTTAAGTGCCTTCCCAGGTCATCTTCTGGCAGATGTCAGAGCCGGGATTACAACCTGGGTGAATCCAAAGATCAAACTCTTTCCATCACACTTGGTGGCCTCTTCAGTCATTTAGAGCCACAGAGCTATGGATCCCCCAAATCCTGGTGGTGGGAGCACCTTATCCCCCACTTTAGCCCCAGGACATGATCTTGACTGGAGATAAACAATGAAATGAAAAAATGGTGGCCGGTAAGTGAGACACCAGCCCCTTCTCTTGTCCACTGCAGACATCTGTTTAGCTCAGGCCTGTAGGATGGGCTACAACTCCCTGTCTGCTTGCCTAAAATAAACTGGAAAATAAGAATATCTTTTACAAACCTTTCCTACAGAACATTCACAGATACATATCCATGCTTTACAAGCACACCACTCTCCACTTAAAAACAGCCTGGGCTCTGCATGAAAACAATTTCATGATTCTTCAAAGAGTTAAACATAAAATACCACATGGCCCAGCAATTCCACTTCTAGGTATAGACCCGAAAGAACTGAAAACAGAAACTTAACAGATACTTGTACAGGAATGTCCATTGAAGCATTATTCATAACGGTCAAAAGGTGGAAACAGCCCGTGTCCAACAACAGACGAATGGATAAGCAAAATGTGGTGTATGCAGACCATAGAATATTATTCAGCCTTAAAAATGGATGGAGTTCTGACACATGCTATAATGCGGATGAACCTTGAAAACATGTGATGTGAGATGAGCCAGATACAAAAGGACAAACATGGTATAATTCCACTTATAGGAAACGTCTAAAATAGGCAAAATCATAGAGACGGAAAGTAGACTAGAGGTTACCAAGGGCTGAGGAAAGAGGGAATGGGGGGTTATTGCTCAATGGATGCAGAGTTTCTGTGATACAACATTGTGAATGTAATAATGCCACTGAATAACATACTTAACAATGGTGAAATGGCAAATTTTATGTTATGTATATATTTTTCACCACAGTTTTTTAAAAAGCATGGGCTCTGGGAAGGATGTGTGTCCGAGGCCCCACTCTGCCCTCGCCAGCCTGTGTGTAGAATCTCAGCGCAGGGCAGAGGCACCCAGCCCCTTCCAGGGGACCTGAGCTCCCCTTCCCCTGCTTTCCTCGCTTCCTGATCTTTCGTCTTGCTGTGCTGCACCTATTGTTTTAAGATTTCCCAAACCTTATTTTTAGCACCAGAGGAAGGCACAAATTAGTTGTATCTCATATGTGCTCTGGGTATCCTGTGCTTGCCTAAATGGAGGGTAGACAGTGCACCCCGTGACAGGTTCTTAATTCTTTCCATGCCGAGCTGCTCTGAGGCTGAGTCAAAGGGAATTTGCTTCCTTACCACTTGGTGACAAGTTGGCACCCACAGTCAGGCTCCTGCATGCAGGCTTGTATTTCTCCACGCAGACTTCAAAACACAGCATTTCAAAGCTTTATTCATAAAGATGACCAGTGGATTATTAATTAGAATACCAAAAAATTGGAAATAATCTAAATGCCTAACATGAGAAGGTAGTTACAGAAATTGTATCTGTAGCTATGTAAAAATGCATATGATGTAGTATTAAATGGAGGAGAAACAAACTTTTAACTTAGATTTGATAGTAACCATATAGGCACTTTGCATAATGAAAAATAATTAAAGAGAATATATAAAAGGAAGAGTTGAGGTAGTTTTGTTAGTTAAGGGGGACTAGGGTGATTTTAATTTTTTTAGTTTCTAAGTATTTTTCTATTGCCTATTACACTAAAAACACATATAAATACCTTAAAAAAACAAAAAAACAAAAAACATGAGATCAATGGTGTTACTCAACCAGGAGACAGATACACATGGTGTTTTTCTGATCTGCTCCAACATAGCCTTGTCCATTCATGCTTGAAAGCCAGGCTATCAATCTGCTTTTATCTTAACTTCTCTGTCTTCAGAGGGTTTTAGATGGATAAATATGACTCAGCAGAATCATGTGCAAAATCAGGGGCTGTAAGGTAGATGATGCTAGTGTACCCATAGCTGCACGTGGAAGCTGGGCCTCCTGGGATGAACTGAGCAAGCAGGACTGGGGGAGCTGGCTGCTGCCCGCTCAGCCTCCTTTGCAGACGCCGTCACCGTGTGTTGACTGCCCGCAGCCCATCATTCCCTCCCAGCGGGCAGAGGCTGTGCTCCATTCATCCTGGGGATGCCCAGCCGGCAGGCTGGCCCAGAGGGAGCCACACGAGCTTGTTGACTACACAACTCTCAGAGTTTCATCTACACTGGCCTTCCCACAGACACTGGCACAGAACAGGGTGCATCTTAAAGCACCCATATCCATCAGTCTGCTTTTTGCTCTAACATTTACCAAGGGCCTGCAGCAGACAGACACAGGAACAGGCACCTTAACACTCACTGTCTGAGGACAGCTCCGTGTAACATGAGCTATGAAATAAGAAACTCCAAGCAGAAATAGGGATAAAATTAGAAGACATAAGTCTATTTTGAAAAGTTCTTTAAAACTAAGGCTACTGTATTAAGTCTTTCAAAGAGAGGGCAGTGGGATACTCATATTAAGATTTCATGATGCTATAATTTTAAACAAAGGAGAAGTAAAAGATTCTCTTTAAAATTCATTTGTTCTTCATATACAAGAGAAAGGGAAACTTTCAAGGCAAATTCAAGAACCACACTGCTGTACACATCCTCCAAAAGTTGCTATCTTCTACCAAGCTGAGAAAGGATCCTTGGCCTAGCAATTAAAATCACTTGTATTTTATCCCTTTCTTGCCAAAAAGGACCCCAGCCCTAACTAGTTAATCCTTAACACACACTGCTACTCCCAGAGTTGCCTGGCAACTGCTAGGAGGCGTGTCAGAGAGCAAGAAAGGCCTAAATAAATGAGCTGCAGCCTGGGCTGCCGCTTGACATGGATAAAGGGTTTTTTTTCCGAATGGAGCTGCCTGGCTGCTTGTGGTTCTGTCATTTAAGTGGAGATGAACAAGTTGGCTTGGCTGATATTGTTAAATATCTTGGGCTTTGCACCTTATATTCTCCAGGTGACTGAAAAATGGGTCACGTGCCCTGTGATTTGCAGACACTCGTCTCTGCCAGGCGGCAGCAACCTGAAGCCTAAAGAGAGACGGGATGCAATGTGTGCACACTGAACAGAGACCGAGGGCCAGCCCCCAGCCTCACAAACTTCCCTGTCCCTTTATCTTTCTTGCCCATCCTTCCATCCACTGTTCCCAAATATACTCATTGATGCCTAAACCCATGCTGTGACCCATGCCTGGCGTGAGAGCCCAGAGAGAAGAGAGTTATAAAAGCGGAACATGTGGAAACCAGAACAAAGACAGGCGAGAGGGTGTGGTAGAAGGAACCTGGGTTTTGGAGTCAGGCTGACCTGAGTCTGCCTCCTGGCTCTCCCACTGACTAGGAAGTCACCTGCCATCTGAGCCTCTATCTCCCATCTGTAGAATGGACACTAAGGGGCAGTGGTGGGGGATCACTGAGATCACACATGGAGCAACTGAGAGGTGAACTGAGCTCCGACCTTGAGGGAGGCTGCCGAGCAGGTAGGAGAGGTAGCTGTTGCTGGACACTCTTCCCGTCTCATTTTGTGTCCCTCAGGAGAGCCCTCTGAAATCACTCCCTGGACCCTGAAGGGAGACAACACCCTGGGACAAGTACAGGTCCCCAGTAGAAGGTGTTGATAGAGGGAGCAGGTCAGCTCCTGTCAGCTCCTGGCATACGGCTGGGACTCAGCAAATGGGTTGTCTTCTTCTCTCCCAGGCAGGGGAAAGAAAATGATGCTCAAGACTTCCAATCAGCTGCATTTTCAATTTTTCTTTCCAGGAGGAAAGAAAGAAAAAAAGGCCAAGGAGCTGTAACTGTCACGTGAACTCTGGGCAGTGGCATGGGAGTTGTCCACCCATCTCTGCCTCTCCAGCTGGGGCTCGGCCCTGCTCACAGAGCTGGTGGGCCTTGGGGGCTCAGCAGAACTGGACCCTGCACTGCCCCAGTGGCAGTGTGGAAAGGAGCACCATCAAGTCTGTCGTGTTTCATAAAACCAAACCTCTGTGACACAGCAGTGACCTGAGTGTGATAACTGCACCTATGGGCCCAGGGTGGGAAGCCGCACACCATGCCAGGTGTGGCACCCAACACAGCCCTCCACCTTGGACTGTTCTCCCACCACTGGCTGCTGCTCAGACCCTGCCTGACAATCTGCCTCAGAGGCACTCTGTCTGGCCACCATCTGCTTCTGCCACCATCTTTCTCCCTCACTGTATATATCAAAGCCTTCAACGTACTCAATCCTTTGACCCAATCAAAACATGTCAGGGGTTCTGCCTAAGGAAATAATTTGAGGAATGTGTGAAGACCTATCTGAAGATGTTCACCACAGTGTGGTTTAAAATGATGAAAGGTGACTGGCAAACGAAAGGAGCAGCGCTGGGATGATGTGGTGGGCCTTGGCGCTGATTTCAGGGTGCAGGAACTTGGTAAAAGTCTCTGCGAGTGGGGCCCAGGCTGCCCTGTGAAGAGCCCCAGAGGCAGTTCTGATCCACAGCCAAGGTTGTGAGCCATTGCAGTCACCTGATGGGATATGTGTGTCCATTACAGATGATGTTTGAGGACAATTTTTATGTGATATAAATAAATGCCTGTGACATACTAAAGGCAAAATCAAATAACTGGGGACTGGACTGCTTTGTTAGTAATTTCTCAACTGCCTAAAAGTAAAAAAAAAAAAAACCCAAACAAAAACCAAATGAAATGAACAACCACCAAAATCCTAGAACCTGTGTAGAAACTTGCTAACATGTTATCATAATTCCAAATGATAGGATTATGGGTGTTTTCTCATTTCAAGGCCTCTTCTTACCAAGAGCAGATGTTTTTATAATGAGGGAAACAACAAAAAGACAAGCAGCCTGGGGAGGCTGCCCTATCCCCTCAGCACTGGGCTGCCCGCCACCCTGGAGGCTCGTCCAAGTCACCATTCCCCACCCCATCCCCATGTGGCCAGTGTCCCCACGCTTCACCCCTTCTTGGGCTCTCATGGGCTTTGCAGTCATTATTTTAATTACTCCCTCAAATGATCTTGTATGGGAACTGTTATATACTATTTTTTGGATGGGGAGAATTGGCTAGCATTAAATCTATGGTGTAAAAACCATCTATGCAACGCGGTGATGACGCTTGCTCAGAAAATTTTAGGCCCTCTGGCTTCCCTCTTGGCCTCAGGAAAAAGCCATTTGTACAGATGAAATGGGACTGAAAGTGTGACAAATCTGCCATATTTAGGTGATTCTAAGATGCAAATTTCTTCACGTTGTAACATCTCTGAAATCTGGACATGTCTTGCAGTTGATGGCGCCTTCAGTTACAATTGGCAGCATGCTTTTCTCTTACCGGTGCATAGAATAATGGTATACCTTATGATTGAATGGAAGCGTACACTCAGTGAGATGTACCATGTCTACAACCAAACCCATCATCCTATCCACAAAGTGCTACTTTTAATGGCTATATAGTATTCTATCACAAGTATGTACTTAACCAGTTACCTATTATGGACACTTAGCCTGTTTCATGTTGTGACAATTATAACACTGCTACTGGACACCTTTGCATTAAGCTTTCTCTTTTTCGACTTTGGGCATCATCATCCTCTTCCAGGTCCAAAGCTTGAGAAACATTTTGACATTTCTTGACCATTGTCTCCATATTTTATCTATTACTATAGTCATTTCTTCTTCATTGTACCTTTCCTTGGTGTAACCACCAGAGGACTCTCTTCTGAGCTCAGCCAAGAGTCCCCTGTCTATGCTTACAGCTCCCTTTTCTATCCATCACTATATTACTGTCCAAACATGACTTCAGTCACACAACATCTGTGCTAAAAAACTTACACTCCCTGCAGGGTGAAGTGCATGCTCCTTGCCTAGCACCCAAGGAGTGCTCTGTCAAACTTGGCTCCGAGCTCTCCTACAGTCCCATCTCCCCACCGGAACCCCTGACTCCAGACAAAGTGGCCAAGAGGGGTCCTGCCTCCAGGCCTTTGCTCACTGAGTTCCCTCCACACCTACTACAGGAAGGGATCCTGTCTTTCTTTTCCCCAAACCTTACCCATCAGACCCAGGTCAAGTTTCAGTTTTATGTTTTATAATGCATTTGATACTTATAACCACCTGGAGATACAGAATAATAGGAATTCTTACTTCCTTTTCTTTAAAAAAAATTTTTTTTATTCCTTACCCAAGGACATTTTTTTATTGCTTTTAGAGAGAGGTAGTGCGAGAAAACATCGATGTAAGAAACATCAATGGGCGCCTCCCATACGTTCCCCAAATTGGGATCAAACCCACAACCTCAGTATGGGCTCTGACCAGGAATCAAATTCGTATCCTCTTCCTCTACAGAGCAATGCTCCAACCAACCCAGCCACCTGGCCAGGGCTTATTCTTTATACATGCTCAAGGCTGCACAACTTAGAAGTACAGAGACAGGCTTTAAACTTTAGGGGTTCCATCCTCAAATTCAATGCCTTTCAAAGCCAAGTGCAAATACAACCATAAACTCTAGAGAAGCAACCTGTGCCCCAATCACATACCCAGCAATAAGTAGCAAGATTCAACAGCCTCTGAATTGTAGGCATGTACACGACAACCATGAGATCATCATAAGGGTGGAGATATTTCATGTCTTTCAGTTCTTAGCAGCCCGAGGAAAGGACTGAGCCACTTGTCTCATTCTCATTTTAGAGATGGGAAGACAACAGTATTTTCCTTGATTTTTACCAGCTCTCAAAGCTACATCAACTTGACTGGTCTGGCTGAGTCCAAGTCAGGACAAAGAGTCAGGGCCATGTCACTTGGTGACAAGCAACACGTGGAAAACTTGCTCTAAACTGAAGGGAGTATTTCTTAGGAAGCAAAAAGAGTACTTCCCTTCTCTTACGTGACCATGACATTGCCAGAAGCTGGGGTGGCCTAGAAAGTCAGGTCTACGTGCTGGGTGGAAGACGAGGAACAGGGAGGAAAGTGGCATTAGGCTCCCATAGTGGCTGCTCCCTCAGCAGCCACTTCATAGGGAGCGTGCCTTGGCTGCAGGAAAACCATGCCGTTGGCTATTACTCTGTGTCTCCCTCAACATGTGATGCAGTCACAGCAACATAAAACAGACTCACCCTACAGTGGAGAGACACCCCGCCCCCCACTAGGCTGGCCGTGGCTGCCATCGCTCTCACCTGCTCAGGGGAGGGAGCCCTGTGCTCTGAGAGAAAAGGCTGTCAGCAGGGTTTCCTCTAGTGTTTTCTCCTACACGGGGGGGACCCAGGTCCCTGGGCCAATTTCTCCATTCTCCTCAGCCAAGAGTAGGCTGTCTAGAGGGGTATCAGATGCAAACTTCTTACGGAAGCTGGGAGAACTGGCACTTGCATTGGTTCTGGGGTTGACCTGATACCTTCATCTCCTAACGATAATGACCTCACGGCACAGGGAGAGGGTAAGAATGAGGCAATGGGGGCTCAGAAATGTTGAGGGGCCATGTATAGGTGGATAACATTATTTCCCAGGCCTCAGGACACTTTATAGTCATTCACACCAAGGTTGCTTCGGGAGACTTTAAGCAGTGAATCCCCAGGATGCTTTACTTTCTCAAATGTGGGCACGAAGTCCCATACAGGAAAAGGGCAGTGAGGCCACGTGGGAAATCATGAGCTTCGAGACCAACTGGCTCCTCCCCTGCTTAGCAAGACAGGGCTCTTCTCTGAGCCTAAGTTCCTGCCTTTATAAAATGGAGATGATTATCGCTACCTTAGTCTTCCTGGGACTCCTCAGTGAGGGCAGGTGTGTGTGAAGGGCCGCGCACTGTATTAACACACAGTCTGTGCAACTGTCTGGGGAGGGGAGGGGCTTTAACATTCGAAGGAGCAGTTAGTGCTTCACACATGGCTGGCCCAGGGAGGATACTCCACAGGCGCCACCAAGAACACCACTCGATCTCTTCTAGGTGACTTCAACAAGTAGATGAGTTTTCTTGCGGTCCCTGAGGCACGTTTCCTAGCCCTGACCAAACCCAGGTTAATAACAAACTGAGGAGTTACTCACTGGCTCAATCTTCAGAGCGTTTCGGTAGCTGCCAAAGAAAGCAGCCTGGGCCTTGAGGAAGGCTCTGGCCACGCCATCGCCAGTGGTGGTAGAGACCTTCTTCAGCCGGCTCTTCAGTGAAGAGATCTGGTGACCGAAAGAAAGGAGATACAGGTTGAGGGCAGGGTGGAGGGAGGATGGCTGGCTAAGAGCTCTAGAAAATCCCTGGCCGGGGGGGATTAATTTGATACCTCGGCTGCTCAGAGAGCAAAAATGCATTCAGCATTAGGGTAGATTTTTGACATTTAAATGAATGTTGCTCCTTTTAGAGCACATCTAATAAAAACACAAACAAAACTACTTTCTAAGCAGTTATGATGTGCCAAGTAAGCTTCACCTAAAATTTCTAATTTATCTTTCAACAATCCTGCAAGGAAGAAATTGATGTTCCCATCTTACAAGGGTGAAACAGTCTCAGAGAGGGTAGATCACATGCCTAGAAGCAAACCTAAGAAGTGGCCAAGTTGGAACGTGAATGGAAGCCTTGTCATCATTCCCAAAACTACACAATGTTTTTTTGTTCCAATTCCACTTCCTCTTCAAATTACTTACAAATATTAGAGATAAATTAGAGACTTACTTATAACCCGTAATATATTATAATACAATAAGTTAATAAGTGTTATTACATAGCTCACACCTTTTACTCTAAAGATATAGTAGCGGCTTATAGAGAAGCACTCACAGGTTCAAAGAAAATAGATAAGGAAGCCGCGGCAATGGGAAAAGTAGCCAGGAATAGATTTAGTACATAAAGATAAGCCAGAGGTCTTACAGAGTGGCTAGAAATAAAATTTTGACTTAACAATCTCCTAATGGTCAAGGCAAAAAGGGATATATAAGAAGTTGGGCAATCCTTGTGTCCACGTATTACAAGCAAACCAGTTACCCAGTTGAACACAGATTTTCCTTTAAGTGAGAACTAAATGAGACTCCTCCTGTGAGTCCGCAGCATAGAGATGACAATGACATGATGGTTCTTGCCCTCCACTCAGCTTTGTTTCTAATACGGCCTTCACTCATCTCAGTACAGCACACCATGCGACGTCTGGGCACACCATGCATACCCTGTTCCACGTGAAAGGTGCCCCTGGCACTGTGTCATGTGGTGGCCTCAAGTCATTCATTTACTCAACAAATATGATTTTCTGTGTTAGGTATTGAGGATACAACAGTGAATAAACCAGATATAAGCTCTGCCCTCACTGAGCTTCACTCTCATGAGGAAAACACCAGGACTGTGACAAACCTGTGACAGAGCTCACCAAGGAGCTCAAGGAAGGCTTCCTGGGGAGCAACAGGCTTGCAATGAGACCCAGAAGATGAGCTGAAGGAGCTGCTTTGGCCAAGAGGGAGGAACAGTGCACTGAGAACAGGGAATAGCATTCTCGAAGACCTGTGGTGAGCAGAGTTCAGAGAACAGAAAGGGGTGCGGTTTCATTGGAGAGAGTGAGGGGGCATGGCTTAAAATGAGGTGACAGCGGAGCTCAGAGGAGCTTGTGAGTATACCACAGAACTTTTTTCTTCATCTGGTGAGAAATGTAAAGCCAATGGCTATTTTTAAGCATGCAGGTGACAGATCAAGGGTACAATTCAGGAATTAGGGGCTTGGATACAGGGCTATCTATTGGCTTGACATTATTTAAGGATAAAATTTAGGATAAATTTTAAGAATAAAATAGAAAATTAGATTCAGGTGGTCCATGACTCATCTACCAATTTTTAATATGAATGATGGATGATCATTTTGGGGGGTACAGGTTCCATAGCTTTCCTCGGAATCCTAAAGGTGCCTGAGAACCAAACCAAAACAACATTAAGAATCATTGATTTGGGGTGGACTGCACATACCTTTAGAAATGCTCCATGAACATTACTTCGTATTACTAAGTTTCTGATAAGGGATTTTAATAGCTTATTAAAACAGGCATATCTTACATACCATAAAATTCATTCATCTAAAGTGTACAGTCCAGTGGTTTTCAGTGACAAGGTTGTATAACTATTACTGTTATCTAGTTCCAGAACATGTTCATCATCTCCTCCTCCCAAAAAGACTCATCTTATTGGTAGTCACATCTTATTCCCCACCAACCCTCCTCCTCACCTCCTCCCTCAATCCAGTCCTAGGTAGCCAATGATCCACTTCCTGTCTCTATGGATTTGCTTAGTCTGAAGTCCCATAAGATGTATGTGATCTTTTGTGACTGGCTTCTTTCACTAAGCATAATGCTTATTATGAACCAGGTTCATCCACGTTGTAGCACTTATCAATACTTCATTCTTTTAGCTGAATAATATTCCACTCTAAAAATATAGTGTTTATTTATTTATTTGTCAGTTGATGGGCATCTGGGTTGTTTTTATTTTTTGGCTATTATAAATAATGCTGCTATAAATATTCATGTGTAAGCCGAAGGACACATGGAACAGTACTTAGTACACAGTAGGCCCTCCATTAGTGTCTGCTGGGTACAGGGGAAAAATCCTGAGTTGCTGCTGAGGGGGTGTGCCACATGCTGACAGTCAACTGAGTGCAGACAGGACTGACATCCTACTCTGGTAAGTCAGAAGTGACAAGAATATGCATGGAGAGGGTGGCCACCCCATCTCTGGTTGGAGGCAGGCTAAGGAAAACAGTTTTCCTCCGGAAGCAGTTTGGATTCTGTCTCAACACCTGAGTGTAAATACCTGGTTTATTGTGACCTCCCCTATGATGGGAAATGTGAGCTCCTGCACCATAGTGGTGGGCACCCATGAGGGGCAACGCAGGCCATGGCACCCAGGCAGGCCCTGCCATGGACTTTCAACTTTAAATAGAGATGCAAAAAGACACATGCTTTATTAACGTGTTAAAAATACAGCCCATTCCCCACCATCCAAATAATAAAAACCCTGCCCCTCCCGGAGACTTGGGTGACATTTCCATCCTTTGAAACTGTGCAAGCCACTGTCGCTCTTCTTCTGGCTCTTCAAAGGCCTTGGGCCACCTGCGCCTCAGATTATTCCTCACTTAACCTTCCCTGGCCTTTCCTGTTCATTCGGGAGGTGTTTAATTACCTTGGATTCACAAGCTGCACTTCAGGTGAGCCTCTCCTAATGGCCTCATTACCATTTTACACAAAGGGGTAGTTGCTGATGGTAACTGAGCAAATATGAGCGTGCCTTCCCACCCGCCCAGCCAGTCTGAAACCAGCCAAGGGGTCCTGAGCTTTTGGTGCCCCTGTGACTACTTAGGCCAAGACTTCTGAAGCTCTCCCCTCACTCTGCATGGCGGAGAAGCTTTTGTCAGCACTTCAAACTTGGAAACTTCAAGTAGATGCGCATCTGATAACTGGTGGTAGCGTTTTGTCCTTTAAATAAAACTAAGGGAAGAAAATCTAAGGCTTAACTAACCCAAAGTCATACATCTAAAACTGAACTTGCTCTGAGTACTCCTGAGGGTCCTGATCAGATAATTAACATCAGGGTTCATCAGGCTTAAGTTGGGAGTGACAGAAATGCTGATGAGGATGGCTTCCTCCTTCAATCAGGTCTCATCAGAGGCAGGTGGAAAACAATGGGAACAGAGTACAGAATTAAATTTATTAGCCTCTCCCATGGGGTTACTGCGGCATCACCCAACCACTCTCCAAGGCCAGATTCGGATGCTGGATGCCATACCTCTCTTTCCCTTTCCACAACCATTCTCACGTTTTACCAACACCACCCTAAGTATGTCCTGAACCTACCCTGTCCCCTCAGAGCACATGACCTTGGACCTCTGCTGTTCACCTCCATCTACCCTCTCAGGCCCAGACCTGGCCGGGAGGGGGGGTGGTTTTCTAGATGGGCTCTCTGTCTCCAGTTTCCCCTCAATGCCATCCCAGAGTTGTCCTAGTCATCTTGGGAAAATGTGAATCTGATCATTTCAATCCCTTCCTCAAAATCCTTCAGTGCCCTCAGCCTGGGCCACCAGCACCTTCAGAAAAGCAACCCAATTCCTCAGAGCAGTCTGCAAGGCTTTCCTCAGATGGCCTCGCTTTCTGCAGCCCCACTTACAGTTTTACTAGATTGGTACTGAACTCCCATCTAGAGGCACATATGACTCTTCAGCCCATACAAGTGCCAACAACTCAGATGGAGCTGTCCCTTGTCCCTTTCTCTTCTGCTTGTGAACATCTCTTTTCCCTTTGAAAGATCATCCATGCGCCTGTCAATGGGACTGATTAAGTATATTATATCACATCCTCACAATGAACTACTGCACAGCTAAAAAGAATGTTTAAACTGACATGGAAAGATGTCTACAAAATATTGCCGAATGGGGGGAAAACATGCAACCTGCAGAGCAATATGTACAGCACAAAGCATTTAAAAAATTATATATGCACATATATGTAGTATAAACCTAAAATGCCAGGTATAAGCTTTAACCATGTGGAGATGCTTTCTCTTTTATGGACTTTTGATTGTTTTGATTATTCTTTATAAAAAAGCATATGTTACTTTTATAATAAAGAATTTAAATGAGGCATTTTTCTTTAATAGTCAAATTAAACATTGCCTTGGGTTAAGGGAAAGAGGGAAGCCAGATGTCCCCTCATCTGTGAAGCCTTCCCTAACCCCTAAGACAGGGTTAATAACACCCTGCCTGGCCCCCGTGGGACTGCATAGGTGACTCTGGTAAGCTGCAGTATCTACCATCCTTCCTGCCAGACTCTGAGTTCCCAGAAGGTCCAGTAGTGCTTGACCCAGTGTAGTCATCCAGCAGTTTCTGCTGAATGAAAGAACAGATGAGCAAGTGTTTTGACATCTTGCAAGGAATTTCCAGTGGCTGAGCCTCTCTGTTTGGAGGCAAGTCTAGGATCACATTCGATCATTAGAAGAAAGTGGTCTCAGTTGGGAAGGGCTGGGGGAGAAATTGACACTCATTCTTTCCCCTTCTGCAGGAGGCCATCATTAGGATGCAACCAAAATTGTAAGGAAAATGAAGCTGTGGGTGCTGAATGAGTTAAAATGGACAGCTAGGCCAGTCTTACATAGCGTGGCATATGCAATGTGTCTGGTCGTAAACATAGTGTTCCCCACCACCACTCCACCCCGCACCTGGCTCCTGTGTCACCTGGTCATTATAGGCTCCACCTCTCAGGTCTCTTGGCTTCACCCATTCCTCTATTCCCCTGCATTCCACATGCAGGAGAGCACAGAGCCTGAATCACATAAGCCTGTCTAAGAGTAGAAACCTGGCTTCTGTTCTTTCTTAGCTTTTGTAAGCTTCAATTTGTTCTGTTGTAAAATGAGGCATCTGCAACAAACATGCACTGTGAGGACTGAAATATAATGGATGTAAAATGGAAAACTGGTATAGCAGACTGCCTAACTTTTTATTGTTAGTTCAGGTTCCATCTTTTACCTGCACTACTGCAAACAGTCTTTCAACTGGCGGCCCTTCTTCCTGGTCTCATCCATCCCTTACATTGAACTATCTTCCTAAAACAACAGGTTGAATCGTATCACTCCCTTCCTCTAAAATCTGCAGCAGTTCCACACTGCTGACATCAAGTCCACATTCCTTGGCACAATGTCCAAGGCCTTCTATGGGCTTGGCTCAAGCTCCATCTCCGATGTTGTCTTCTTTTCAATTTCAAAGATTGCAAAACTATTCCTAAGCCTGGGATATTCTTTATCCCATTCTCTATCAAAAACCTTTCTATTTAAAAAAGGCTCTGACTTTCTGTGATGCTCTCTGTCACAACAAAGAGCTCTTTCTCAGGGCACATTAGCCTGTGCCTTTGGTGGATGTCTACAGGCCCCACACTAAAGACGCGCTGGGGGCAGAGCTGCATAGGACCAGGGCCCAGCTCTGGACGGCTTGCAGTCAAGCTCCTGCGACCAGCCCTAAGTTTGCTTATTACTACTTCAAAAGGGGCTCTCATTGTTGTTTACATTACCATCCTATTATTTAGCCTTGTATATAACCAGAAGTTTACATAGCTTCTTCCCCACTAGAATGAAAATAACTTGCAATTCATATTGGCACATAACAAATGCAGAATTATTTGTCACTTGGTTGTAACTTGCAGTGGAGGGGAGAAGAGTGATAAGGATGGCATAGTGTTCACCTATCCACCTCTAGGGTTCTCCTACACATCTTTTTCCATCAGTGTTGTCACCCTAAGAACATTTAGCAGCTTCCCTATTGCTCCAAAGATAAAGACCAAAGTCCCAGCCTAGCCCACAAGGCTCTGCATGATTTGGCCACAGCCTCTTTCAGATTCGAGGCTCCTGTACCCCTCTCCATGGCTTTAGCCGTGCCCTCTGGGCTCCAGTTGCGCTGGCCTCCCTCACACCCCAAGGCCTTTGGATAGGCTGGCTTCTCTGCTTGTAGGCTCTTACCACCTCACCCCCTAGAACTCAGCACTGCCCAAGGAGACTGTCTGCAAATGATCTATCACATGTATTGTCCTATGTGGCAGCTGCAAATGAGCACTTGAAATGTGGTTAGTGTGACTGAGGAACTGAAGTTTTTATTTTATTTCATTTTAATCAATTTAAATAGTCACATGTGGATAGTGGCTTCCATGTGAAACAATGCAGGGTCCTAGATCAAGTACTACACATCCTTTAGATCTCAGCTCAAATATCACTTCCTCAGTCTGAACCCCTCGGACTAGACCAAGGTGCTCCATCTTATACTCTCATTGCGCCTCTCTTTCAGGGACACAGCAATGTGTAACGATGCATTTTCTAACAACCTAATATATGAGGGGGAACCCCAAAAATCTGGAACTATCTTCTGGAGGGTGGGCTCCTTGTGGTATGGGCTTCCCCCACTAGGTGAGTGTTCTAGGAACCCATCTGTATCAGTGTACCAGCTGGTATTGTTGTGAGAGGCTGCGTTTGGCTTCAATGAGTTTTTTTGAAGACTTTCAGTGTGTCTGCCCATTTCCTAATGGGTGATTTACAAGCATACCTGACCACACTGCTCTGAGCATTCAGCATTTTTTGGCCAAAAAACAGCATGACCCCGGTGCCTACACTCCCTCTTCACCTGATCTCACCCCAAGTGACTTTATTTTGTTTTCTTGGATGAAAAAAGTCCTCAAAGGGAAATGTTTTGCCAATGTGGAAGAAGCAAAGCAAAAAATGGCAGAAGCACTAAAAGGTATCAAAATCAACAAGTCCAAAAACTGTTTTGAGCAGTGGGAAAAGTCTTGGTAGGTGTATTGCAGCAAATGGAGTACTTTGAAGGTTTCTGGAGGTTAAACATGTAAGAAGAGATACCCATTATTTTTATAAATAAATTCCGTTTTTTTGGGGTCCTCCCTTGCATATTTCTCTTCTGTTGGACCAAGCAGCACACCTCAAGTAGAGAGTCAGTTATTCTCAATGTCCAACTCAAGCCAGTGAGTGCAGGGCCCCACTTCTCTCCCCTGGGAGCTGCATTAATTGCCCAGTGTCAGAACTGGAGTTAAAATTTTTTTTTTTTGGACAATTCAGACACTCAGCAGCAGATGGGAGGAGGCAATAGAATCACACTTTCTTTCCCTCTTTAAAAAATGGCCCTTACAGACTAAGGAAAATTGATTCTTCCTTTTCTGAATGAAGCAGGCACCAGGGCTTTGTTAATGCGACCTCCTGGAGGATGTCTGGGTCTGGAGAGTGGAGAAGGGGCTACTTCCTGCCTTTTTTTCCTATTCTCAGGGCACATCTACATTGGCTCCCTTTGCTACCTTCATGTAGGCACTGTGGCATCTTACCTACCTGTGCCGCAGTTAGTTCTTGCCTCAAATTTGAAGCAAAAAATCTTGATGTGTAAAGGCAATCTTATCCCATTCTCTTTCCCAGTAATAGTTTCTGGGAAAACCAGAAATTTACCAGGAGAAAGGGACAGAAACTAGCATTTATGAAGCATCCCACCAGGTACCAAATGCTATGGCAAGTGTTTTCATACTCAGCATTATATTAAAATTTCAGACAACTGGGCTAGGCAGGCACAGTCATCCCCACTACACAGATGAGGAAAGTGAGTCTCAGTGCCATGTCACTAGCTAGTGCAGCAAGGGGCAGAGGCCAAAGTCAAGACCAAGTCTGTCTTACTCCAAAGTTTGTGCTATTTCATGATTTCTTGCTGCACTAGGATTTCTTAGTCCAGAAAATTAGGTTTGTCCATGATACTGGTCTATTTTTCCCTCCAACTTAATGTGTCTCCATTATTGCTTTCTCTCATTCATTGCTCTTCTGTTTCTTGAGAACATGGTTATGCGCTGACCTCAGTTGGTTTTAATGGCTTCTTCTGCATCCAATTTCCCCTTCAAAGATACTGCTTCTCCTTGGGGGTCCGGGGGATGGGCTGAGACTGTGCTAGTAACACAGTGCTCCCAACTGGAGCTGGCTATGACCCTAGGGATGTAGGTCTCTGCTCCCTCTGTCTCTCCTGACACCTCATGGGCTAAGCATTAACTCGAAAAGTTAGAGGCAAGTGTTACAATTCTAAGCAGCTTTCTTTTGGCCAGACAAAAGGATTAATTTTCATTATGTGAAGGCTACTTCACTATATGCTATAATGCCTTTGTTGAGCATCCTATGAACAATCAAGTCCTTAGGATGCTATTCTTGAAGTAAATCAGTACAATTTTAAAACAAAACCAAAAGGGCCCATTTCTACTATCTACCAAATACAACTCTGGAGAAGTCTTGCAAACACCAGGGCATTCCAGCCGTCCCCCCACCCCCCATGTGTGTAACCCACACCTCTGCATTTTAAACTGAAGCACACAGCAGCGAAGGTGTTTCCTTTTTTCATTTGTAAAACTCATCTTCCTCTAAACCCTTTTTCCCCCAGATGAAGTAAAATTGTCTTTGTTTTCCCTATAAAACAATTTAGCTTCACCACACGCGCACACACACACAGACACACAAACACACACACACACACACACACACACACACACTTTCTTAATGCAGTTGAAAAATCTGCCCAAGCTAAAGGGAGCTACAAGATCTGAGCTCAAAGTAAATGTGTATTTAAATTATTAGGTGGTCATTCAATAAGAAGAGTATTTCTAACCAAATATGTGCATGCATGTATGCCTATATATGTATGTATCCAGGGAGGATTTTCAAAGAAGGGCTTTCCCCCCCATACTTCTGGCAGTTTAAGTTTAAAGGTCAGATTTAAACTATCACCATGTTTCACAATGCAATCTGTGCAGTGCCGCGTAATGAAATGGTTCAGTAAAGGTGCTCGTGGAAATTCTTTTAATTAGGTCTAAGGCTTTTCAGTTGTCAACATGAATAAACCAAGAACCATTCTCTTGCAAACACAATGCACAAAATAAAAATGTAAGTTACCTTTGGAAAAAACAGACATGCACTTGCAGAAGGAAAGTTATGCATGTATTTTTTTTTTACGACATATTCTCTACCAATTAAAAAATAAATGCCCAAATCTTTCAACAACAAAATGGACCACAAATCAAAAATGAAGGGGTTGCTCTACTTCTCAGGAACCAGGATACCATGCCTGGTTCTAATGAAAAGTATTTGGAAGAAGACGCAAGTTAATCATAACTAAAAATGTTTATCGAGAGACTAATGACTTTCTTTGTGAGCAAAAGCCACCTTTCCATTTAACTGTAATTAATTCCACAGATCAGTGGTATTTTAGTCAGACATGTGAATGTTCCATAATGACTCTTTTAAATTGAATGTTATCTATTGAAAATGCACAAAATGCACTTTTTCCCTGAGCACCACTATCTGAGACCCAAAAGATGAGAATATCACAGCAGGAACATCAAGACTTGCTTTCAAAGCTGTGTTGACAAAATGAACTACTTAGATTTGGATTTTTTAGCTGTCAGTTCAAAGCTGAATCTAAGGATCGAAATATGAGAAATGAAAACCACAAAGAAATGGTGGGTTGCGTGGGGAAGTTGGATTGTATCTGCAATGAGTTCCGATGGAAAAAGCAAAACTGAAAAAGGACTCCAAAGCACTACCACTTCAGGTTTACATGGATACAAGTTGTTCATAAGAGCCAGCTGGCCTGCTACTTGCCATGGAATGGGGGAACTCACATGGAGCAATGGCAGCACGTAATAAACACGTGTAATACATCAGTGCATTGACTGATTAACCAATGAATGCATGTGTTGCAGCCCCTGAGGATGAGGGTACAATACCCAACAAACTGTATGTTGATTTACTCTGGGTTCAGACAGACCTGAGTTCAAATCCTGACTGAGCTGCTATTAGCTGGAAGCCTTTAGGTCAGTTATTTAACCTCTTCATCTACAAAAAAGGGGTAAACACCTCCCCCCACTTTTTGCAGGAATGTTTGTAGATTAAATGTCAGAGATTTTCCCTGCATCAAACACAGTGGCTGGCACATAGTAGGAGCCTAATAGACAGTGACTATTCTACACCAGCTCAACTCCAAAGCCAAAACCACTCAAGCTACTGTTTTAGCATAAAAAAGAATAATGGGCTCACAATTAACATTTTCTAGGGCATCAATTACTGAAATGTCACTCATTATGCTAAGCCTAGTGGGTTTATTTAGTGACCCAAACTCGGGTGTGTATTTGGGAGTTAATGAAGTGCCTCATGTTTACACAGATAAAAGCAGGATTTGTCTCAGCACCAATAGGGGCTGAATGGATATGGATTTCCATGTGGAGGGAGGCAGCCAGGCCGGATCCATGGAGGATCACATGGATACATCCGCCAGAGTGAGATATCTCCCAAGGGGATCTGGGCATCTCCACCTCCTAGGGGGAGAAAAAATACAGGAAGGGGGTGGGAAGTGTGTATAATAGATGTGTTTCACAGTGTCCCTGCTGTGATGAACAACTTGATCCACTTACAGTTCCAAACACATGATGCATAAAAGAGCTGACAGAAATTCAATTCTTCAAAGAAAAGCATCTGCTCTCTAGTGGGAACGGCCAAATATTAAGCGGTTTTAAGGCAGGGCAAAGACCTAGAGGAGCACACTTCATTATCTAGATAGCCAGAGTAAAGAAATGCAGAGGATTACAAACACACGAAAAAGTAGCCGAGATTCCAAGCATTAATTACCCAGAATAAAATGATTCAAGTTAAATCTTTGTTACAACAAATATTAAACCCAGCTGTGTTTATGTAGCAGTTGTGAAAAAGAAGAAAAAAAAGAAATCCATGTACAATATCTGTGAGCTCTGCCAGTTAATTGAATTTGCTGGCAGCACTTCCTCTACCATGAGCCAAACATCCTCAAAGATAAAATGTAGCTTTTAAACAGACCTGGGAAAACGGAATCAAGAAATTTCAACCATTAAAACACAACTCTTTACTGGTATAAAAGTAAAGTAAAATTCAGTAATGAAAGGAAGGAAGTCTCTTAAACATTTACTGCATTCCAAAGCTTGGAGCTGCGGTTTATTGCTGAGGTCTCTTCTGATGTCCCACAGTGCTCCTGCTCCAACGTCTTTAATGAAGTCCCATAAACTCCCATAAACTACTCAATTGTTGACAAATCATACGCACACACTCAGGGCAAGGCCCACTGGACCATGATGCTCCTTCCCCTCCTGCCTGAAATTAGTAAGTCATGCAGTGGACACTGTCATGGAGAGTGGTCTGACACAGAACAGAGACCTAGAGACAATCCTTTAAAAGGCTGAGGGATGAGACTGGATACTGGTGATAGGTGATAGTGGTAAGAATTCTCTTCGGTAAACTGTTCCTTGACTTCCAAGTGCAATATCAGTAGTTTGGGGTAAGGGGAAGCTTTGGTCAGATTCTCAGAATCACAGGGGCAACAGGATATGGATCCAACACTAAAGCCTCAGTCTGAGACTCAGTGTAGTACAGATCTTACCATGTTATTCCCTGGTTTAATAATCTTTGTTGATTCCTCGCTGCCCAAAATATGAAGTCCACACTTGTTTATGACAGAAAGGCATTCCTGATTCGGTCTCTCCTGTCCACTTCCTTGGTCTCATCTGTCCCTTCCAGCTACCCACCCTATGTTCCAGCTGGACTAAACGATTAATTCCTGTCTAAACACATCCAGTTTTGTTCATACCTCCAGCCTCCAATCATTCCATTCCTGTCTCCCCGTATGTTCATCTCTCCTTTTCCAGGAACAGTGACTGTTTCCTACACATCTCCATGTTGCACTGAACCCACATCCAAAAAAACTGGCTGGAAAGTAATCTCCATTCCTGAACTGGCTATAGATCTGCCTGTTTGGGATACTGAACCAGAAGTGTCAAGGGCTCTTGTGGATGGAGGCTAAGCTGCTGGCGTGAAGGATAAGTGGGTAGGAGAGCAGCAAGAGATATGCCAGGAGAGGGAGGCAGAGACTGGATCATAAAGGTCCATATTCTGGAGCTTGAATTTCACCCAGAGAGGAAAACGAGAAGCCATTAAAGGCTCACTGAGAATAAGGTCCACGTCTTAATCAACTCTGTGTGCATTCTACCCAATGTAAAGCATGACACATAGTAGGTGCTCAGGAAATGCCTGAGTTTTTTTGTTGGGTTTCCCCCCAGCTTTACTGAAGTATAATTGACAAAACTATATATATTTAAAGTATACAATAGGATGACTTAATATAGGTGTTATGAAGTAATCACCACAATTCATTTAATTAAGATGTCCATCACTTCACATAGTTATCTTTTTTATATTATTAACTATAGTCACCATGTTGTATATTAGATACTCAGAACATAACATCTCCCCATAGGAAATCCCTATTGAACAAATACACATTCTGTCAGCAAATACAATATATGCTTTCACGTGCCAGAGGGAGTTCTGAGACTATAAGGCCTGTACACATGAAGATTTATATTCTATAAGATACTCAATGTAATCAGGGCCTGCCCATCTCCCCAGTCAGCATTTTTCTTCCTATTGGGATTTCAAGAATGGCTGTTTCCCCTGCCCCCAAAGTTTACTACTAGTTAGACTTTTTTCAGAAGGGCAGATTGCTAAGCCAGAGACTGCCCATGAAGTCTGCTCTGGAAGACTGAGTCCTTTGCTTCTGAGATCAAATGCACTGTTGACTCACAAGGCTAGCACACCAGCTCCTAGGAGGCCTGTAGCAGCCTCTCCAGAGTCTAGGGGTACTGCTGAAGAGAGGCAGCAAGCAGACTCTGGGCTTATTTGCATCTGTGCCCTTTTGAACCAGTGTTGCCTTTGGACTCCCAAAGATAGCTACATGGCATAGCCCAATTTTAACGTAATTTGACTAGTCCTATGGTCACAATTAAACAGGACACTGTCATTCACTCAGTAAACATTTGTTGAGTACATGCTATATTCCGAACTCTGAGGCAGATACAAACATGAAGGAACAGCTTTTGGTCCCCAGCCTAGAGGGTTTGAAGAGAGGACACAAACAGACAATTCCACTGTAACATGACCAGTGCTGCCACAGAAGGATGTGCCATGTGCTTTGAGAACACAACGGACAGAGCAATTAACTACTGAGGGAGGGTCAAGGAAGACTTGATTGTACAAAGACTGGAAAACTGGCATTAGATGAGACTGAAGACACTGCATGCAATTAGGAAGCCACTGCCAAGTCTCCAGTTTCACAGCACAGGAGAGAAGGACAAGGTCAAATGACTTGTTGGCCCTAACACAGGAGATCAACATAGCTACACATGCATTTCAATGAAAAAATTAATATTATATAAATTTTTTTAAAAAAATTTCAAAAGTAAGTGCTAACTTTCATATTATTGATAAAAGTGAAAACTGGTATGATCTTTTGTGGGAAGTAGGGGAATTTAAAAGTGGAATTTATATCAGAAGCCTTAAATTTTTATATATCCATGATTCAGAAATTCTACATGTGGGAATTCATGAAATTCCATTAAATGATGTAGAGATTTAAATACAAATATGTCCAATACAAAATTTGAAATTATACAGACAGGACCGATTGAATATATTATGGTATCTATTCATACAGTGGAATGGTAGTTCATACATACATTAAGGGGTATGAATTTTAATGACTGACATGTTCATAACATATTAATGGTTTTCCACTTTTTTATTATGATGCAGAGTAATGAATGTATTATATTTTGTAAACCAGTATATATAATGCAGTTTCATAAATTGAATCTTATCCATATTATATGTGATACACTCTGCTATGTTCTATTAACTCCATTTTAAAAATGCTTGTTGTGACTCACTAAATTGATTTTATGGTTTCATTAATGGGTGACTACTTGCAATTTGAAGAAAGCCATTTCTAAGTTGTAAAGTAAAATCCCAGTGGTATTTGGTAATCATGGCCAAAAAGCCAAAATGATTGACACTCAATCTACCAATAAATCGTGGCTGTAATGTACACTGAGTTTCTCCTCTGTCTCATCAAAAAGGGAACTCTGATCTTCAGAGATCTTACTTTTCCAGAAACCTGTATGAAGTAGAGAGTTAAATGTTGAATAAATAAATGACTGGATAAATACATGAGTTTTCCAAGTGCTAGTGTTCGAACTAGACTACACCCTTAGCTCATTTCATTCATTATTTCAGACATTCACTGAATGCATCTATGAGCCACGTGCTGTGCCAGGGCTGTGTTCACAAAATGTTTAGGAAGGGAAAGAGGTAAATAAGCATCGTGTTACAGTAAATGGTATAAAAGTGGTATAGGGAAATTGTTCTGGAAACCTAGAGGAGGGTGTGTCAAACTACAGTAGCATCAAAGAAGTGACATTTGAGGAGTGCCCTAGAGAACAAATAGGTTTTCCCAGGCAGAGAAGAAGGAAGGGTATGTTACCTGAAGGGAACAGCATGGAAAGAAGCATGGAGATGAGAAAGAGCATAAGGCCTTTAGCAATGGCTCCTCCTCCACGTGGCTGGGAAACAGGGTATGAATAATAAAGTGATGAAGCCAAGGCTGCCTGTGGTCAGCAGCCAGCTTGTGAAAAAGTCTGGATGCCACACAGGAGGACTGCTGACTCCCTGGGCCTGGTGCACGCTCTGTGAACAGCGGCTTTCTTCCCGTTCTCACATCAATGAACAGCGCTCAGTGTGGTTTTTCTCTTCATGTGTTTAGAAACCTCTCGGATATCCCTTAAAAATTCCACCAAGGAAGAACCAGAAGTTTAAGTGAGTTTAAAATGCATCATTAAATTATTTGTGCTCTTTTTAACCAAAGAATATGGAGGAAGAGAAAACATGGTCCTGAAAACATACAAACTATAAAGCCAAAAGAAAAGGCATTCAAGCATTTCAGAGGAGGGGAGGAAAGATGATTCTTTTCTATCATAAAACTAGTAATAAATCATATCAGAAAATTTGAGAAATAAAAGAAAAAATGTTAACTTATAACTTTACCATCCTGATACACGACTGTTGCTAACTTGGACCTTCTTTTAAAAATATTTTATTTCTATGTATCTGGTTGTTTTTCTTTATTATGGCCATAGTATATATATCATTTCATATTCTCCTTTTTCCACTAAATTGTATCCTTAGCCCTCAGTATTTCCTGTGTTGCTCACATTCTTCATAACCATCATTTTGAATGGCTGTAGAGCACTCTCCATTGAACAGCAGTGGGAGAGATTATCTTAATCACTCCCCCTAATTTTGGGTACTAAGGTTACCTCCAACTTTGGTTAGTAGGAAAGAATGCTATTTGGTTAGGTGACTTTCTTCGTCTAAAAGTATTTGCCAGAAAAAAGCTTATGAGTAGAATTACTGGGTCAAAATGGAATACATTTTATGTCCTATTACATATATCATCATATAGGAAACATGTTTAAAAAGAACACCAACCAGGTTATAGAAAGTATGAGGTAAACGACAGAAGAAAGAGTACACAGATGGAAAAGGCTTCCATGTATAGGTGCATGCACAAAACCAAGGCCAAATGCAAATTTCAGGCCAAAGAATATTAGAAAGGGCCCCACTGAGCCCTGGGAAATCTTGTTCCTCAGTCATAAAGTGTGGTATGTCCACACCACTGGAAGCCTGCGAGATTTGAAACTCCCTTTTCCAAAGCTTTTTAACTGTCCAAGAGCTACTAACTGGCTTATACTTAACACAAAGGAACAAGAGATGTTCTTTAAATATTAGGGGGGAAATAGAAGAAGACTGCTTGGTTAAATGGCTGCGGAGAGAGGGGACATTATATTTTTGTTCTCAGCATCCATGTGGGCTTGAGATACACATGAAGTCTGCAAACAGGCCTTTAGATCAATAAAAGATAACCTATTCTTGCAACATTCCTCCTCCAAAATCCACAGCATGGAACAATACAATGTTGTCAGTGAAGACAATACATTAGCAAGCTTCATGGATCCCATCGAAGTACAACAGTGTTAACCTTGCAACCCTCATTTTTTTGTAAAGGTAGAAAAAGCTAATTGTGGTAAGATTATGAAATTTAAGACTAAACTGTCTAGGTACCTGGTTAGAAAGCCAGAGCCATCCTTCCTGCAAAGTTACTCCTTTCCCCGTGTTTATATGTCATATGAAAATCAGCAGAGTTCTGAAAGCTATTCAATATTGGTACTTCCTCTCAAAATTCATTTCTAAGGCTTCTTTTTTAAAACTTAACTTTATTCAATCATACCTTACATACAAAAGAATGCACACATTTAAAAAGTAAAGTTCGGTGAGTTGACTACTATATGCATTTGTGTAACAACCACTACAATAAAAAAAACAGAGCATTTCCTTTACTCCAAAATGTTCCTTGCTGCCCTTTACAGTTTCTGCCCTCTGCATCCCACCCCAAGGCACCCATTCATCTCTGCTTTCACCCACTATCACACTGGCTCTCTCTCTTCTAGAATTTTATGTAAATAAAATTAAATAGCATTTTCTCATGTCTGGCTTCTTTTGCTCAGCATAACATATTAAGCTGCTACAAACTGATGTACAAACATTTGGGAGGTGTTTTTTCCATTTCTCTTGTGTAAATACCTAGGAGTGGGATTACTGGGTTTTACGGTAGGTGCATGTTTAACTTCATAGGAAACTGCCAAAATGTATTCCAAAGTGATTTTTACCATTTTATGCTTCCAGAACCAGTGAAGAGGGTTCCAGGTCACTTGTGCCACATCCTTGCCAACTTGGTATTGCCAGTCTTTTAAAAACTTTGAAAGTCAGGTTATTGACATACTATATGTATGATTTGCATATAATAAAATTTACTGCTTTTAGTGACCAGTTCTATGAATTTTGAAAGGTGCATATAGCCATGTAAACATCACCGCAAGCTCTGAACACTCATCTGGTTTCTGTCTCTCTAGTTTTCCCCTATTCCAGAATGCCATATAAATGGATTCTTTCACTTAGCACAATGTGACATTCATTCATTTTGTGGGACAGATCAATGGTTAGTTTCTTTAAATTGACAAGCAGTATCCCATTTTATGGTGTACTACTGTTGGTTTATGCATTCAGCAGGTGAAGGACATTAGGATTGTTCCCGGTTTTGGGTGATTATGAAAAAGTTACCAAAAACATTCATATACATGTGTTTGTGTATATGTTTTCATTTTCTTGAGTGAACATATAGGAGTGGGATTGCTTGGTCTTATAGTAAACATATTTCTAACATATACATTTATAAGAAATGCATAATCTGACTATTTTAGCCATACTAGTGGGTACATAGTGGAACCCTCAGTGTAATTAATTTGTGCCCTCATGAAGCATCTTTCCATGTACTTATTGGCCACTTGACTATCTTTTATTGTTCAGCTTCTCTTCAAGTCTTTTGCATACTCTTTGAGTGGGCTGTCTTCTTACTGAGTTTATGGGTTCTTTACATATTCTGGAGAAAAGTCCTTTTGCAAATATAAATATTAAAATATTTTCTCTCTATGGTTTGTCTCTTCATATGGTTTGTCTTTTTATAATGGTGTCTTTTGAAGAGGATAAGGTTTTACCTTTTATGAGGTCTGATTTCTTCTTTTATGATGTATGCTTTTTGTGTCTTATCTAAGAATTCTTTCTTACTCCATGAAGATTATCTCCTAAATTTTCTTCTATTCATTTTCTATTTTTTGCTTCTATGTTTAAGTCTATAATCCACTGTGAACCAATATTTGAATGAGGTAAAAGTCAAGATTCATTTTGTACCATATGGACATCCATCCAATTGTTCCAGTAGCATTTGCTGGGGGATAAAGCTATCTTTCTCTATTGAAGTACTTTGGCTATTTGTTGAAAATCAACTAACCATTTATGTGTGGATTTAATTTTGAACTGTTTATTCTGTTCTATTGTACTGTATATGTATCAATACTGTTTATCTACATTTACTATAACTTTATAGTAAGTCTTGAAAGCAGGTAACATAAGTCTTGCGCCTTTGTTCTGCTTCAACATTGTTCTTGCTATTCTAGATCTTTTACATATTCATAGATATTTTAAAATCAGATCATCAAACTTTGTTTTGTAATTTAAAAAGAAATGCAAAAAACAATAAAATTTTTAAAAACTAAGCCCTGGCTGGCGTAGCTCAGTGGATTGAGCTCAGGCTGTGAACCAAAGCATCGCAGGTTCGATTCCCAGTCAGGGCACATGCCTGGGTTGCAGGCCACGGCCCCCAGCAACCGCACATTGATGTTTCTCTCTCTCTCTCTTCCTCCCTCCCTTCCCTCTCTAAAAATAAATAAATAAAATCTTAAAAAAAAAGCCTAAAAAAAAAAAGATTTCTTAAAAAAAAAAATTTTAAAAACTATAAAACAAAAAAAATCAGCTCATTAACTTCCCCTATACCCTTTATAAAGCCATCTGGAATTTGGGTTAAGATTATAGTGAATTTATAGATTTAGGAAAATTAACATCCTAAAAATATTGAGTCTTCTAATCCAAAACATGAAATATCTACTTGTTTAGGTCTTTAAATTTTTTTCTGAGAAATGTTTTATAGTTTTCAGTGTATAAATCTTGCACATATTTTGGTAAATTTATTCTCAATTATTTTGTTTTGTGTGCTATTTTAAATGATACTTAAAAGATTTCATTTTCAGTTGCTCATTACTAGCATATAAAAATACATTTGGTTTTTATATGCTGATTTTATCCTGCACATTTGCTAAATTCATTTATGAGACTGCTTAGGATTTTCCATATAACCGATTATATTGTCAAAATAAAGACAACTTTTCTTCCTTTTTTCTGATCTTTAGGACTTCTAATTCTTTTTCTTGTCTTAGTGAGCTGGTTAGAACCTCCAGTAAAATGCTGAATAGAAATGGGAAGAACAAGACGTCCTTTTTTGTTCTCATTCACATGGGGGAAGCATTAAGTCTTTCACCATTTAAGTGTGATGTTGGCTGTAAGTTCTTCCCAGATGCTCTTTATCACAATGAGGATACCTGGTTTGCTAAGAGCTTTTATTATGAACAGGTGTTGAACTTTTCCTAAAATTGTTTTTTTTGTGTGTATGTTTTGATATAGTTTACCTTTCTTAGTCTATTGATATGGCAAATCACATTGATTGATTTTCAAATATTTAGCCAACCTATATTAATCATGATATCAACCTAAATTGATCATGGTGTATTATCCTTTTTACATATTGCTAAATTCAATTTGCTAATATTTTGTTAAAGATTTTTATATCTGTATTTATAAGGTATATCAGTCTGTAGTTTTCTTTTCTTGTAAATTCTTTGTTTGGTTTTTATGTCAGGTTAATTCTGGCCTTATAAAACAAAGTGGGTGGCGTACCTTTTCCCTCAATTTTCTCAAAAAGTTAGTGTATGCTGCAGTATTCTTCCTTAAATAAATGATAAAATTAATTGGTGAAGCTGTCTGGGCCTGGAGTCTTCTTGGTGTGAAAGTTTTAATTACAAATTCAAATTTTAAACATAGAAATAGTGCTACTTTTCTATTTTCTATTTCTTCTTGAATCACTTCTTGTAATTTGTGTATTTTAAGGAATTTGTTCATCTAATTTATAAAAATTATAGGCATAAAGTTGTTTACAATACTTCCTTATTTCCTTTTTTCTTCCTTTTTAAAAATATACTTAAAAATTTTATTTTTCAATTACAATTACATTCTTTTTTTAAATTAGTTTCAGGTGTATAATGTATACACTTTTTTTCTTCTTGAAATTTTTATTTTTAAATTGAATTTATTAGGGTGACATTGGTTAATAAAATTATATAGGTTTCAGGTGTAGAATTCTATAATACATCATCTGTATATTGTATTGTGTGTTTACTACCCAAGTGAGTTCTCCCATAAAAATATATTTTTTATTTTGGACTATCTTTAGGTTTACAGAAAAGTTGCAAAGATAACAGAGTATCCATATACCCCTCACCCAGTTTCATTTACCCCTAATACGAGATATATCTTATATAGTGCATTTGTCAAAACTAAGAAACAAACACTGGTACACTATTATTAACTGAGCTCTAAAATTTATGGTGATTTCATTAGTTTTTCCATTAATGTCCTTTTTCTATTTCAGGATCCCATCCAGAATTCTGCATAGCATTTAATTGTCTTCTTAGTCTTCTCTGGTCTGTGACAGTTCACAGTCTTTCCAATGTTTTTTATGACCTTGGCAGTTTTGATAGGTACCAGCGAGATATTTTATAGACTGCCCCTAAATCTGAGTTCCGGTGAAGTGTCTGCCATGACTTGCCTGGCCTTTTGGAAAGTATACCAGAGAGGTGACAGATCCTTCTCTTTATCTCCTACCAGGGTTATGTAATATTCACATGACAATATTGGTGATGTTAAATCTGATCACTTGATTGAGGTAGTGCCTGTCATTTCTCCACTAAAGTTATTCTTTTACATACTTCATCTTTCGGAAAGGAGTCACTAAGTCTAGCCCACACTCAAGTGTGTGTATGTTGGGGGGTGGTATTAAGCTCCTTCTCACAGGGGTGTCCAACCTGCAGCCTGCGGGCTGCATGCAGCTCAGGATGGCTATGAATGCAGCCCAACACAAAATCATAAATTTACTTAAAACATTATAAAATTTATTTTGTGATTACTTGTCACAGTGTATTTAATGTCTGGCCCAAGACAACTCTTCTTTTTCCAGTGTGGCCCAGAGATGCCAAAGGGTTGGACATCACTGTTAAGAGAGAATGTCCACAACTATTATTTGGAATTCATCTATGAGGAAGATTTGCCTCTCACCCTCTATCCACTATCCTTTAATTGGTGTTGATATGGTATCTTTTCCATCCTTTTACTTTTCATTTATCTGACTACATTTAAGGTAGAATTCATGTAGATAGCATGTAATTGGGTCTTATTTTTAAATATAATTTATAAATCTCCTTTAATTTAGATGATGTATATTAAAAACAGTGCATGTTCAATGTAATATATAGTGCATGTAAAAACAGTGCATGTTCAATATAGTTGAGTAAATCGATCATCTTGCTAACTTTTCTATTTGTTCCACCTATGTTTGGTTCCTTTATGCTTTTCCCCAAAAATCTTTAGGATCTTCAATATTGGCTTATTAGCTAGATACCTCTATCTTATTTTTTCTCTTAGTGGCTCCTTTACAATATACATCCTTAACCTCATAGTCTGCTTTCAAGTAATATTGTATAATTTAAATACCTCCATTCTCCACCCCTGCCCTGTCCCTTGTGCTGCTGTAGTCATGTATTTTACTTCTAGTTGTTATTACACATAATACCTTGATAATTTCTACTTTAAATCCTCAATTATCTTCTGTAGAAATTAAAAATAAGAAGTCTCTTACATTCACCTACTTATTTACTATTTATGGAATTCTTCATCCCTATATTGTCCAAGTTTCTCTACGGTATCAATTTTCTTCCATCTGAAGAACCTCCTTTAAAATGTCTTATTGTGCAGGTCTGCTGACAATGATTTCTCTCACATCTTGTGTTTTTGAAAATGTCTTAATTGTGTCTTCATTTGTGAAGAATATTTTCACTGGATATACAATTTTAGTTTGACAAAATTTTCCTTCATCATTTAAAAAATGTCAACCCATTATCTTCTGGCTATGTAGCTTCTTACAGTAAGTCTTCTGCCATTATTTCTTTCATTTATGTGTTTTTTTTTCTCTAGCGAATTTTAAGCTTTTGTTTTTATCACTGGCATTGAGTAATTTCACGATCTACCCTTTGTGTGGTTTTCTTTGGGTCCATTATGCTTCATTGTGCTTCTTGGAACTTGGAGTTAATTGTTTTCATACAATAAAAATAAAACTGGTTATAATCTCTCTTTAAATATTTTTTTCTGTCTTTTCCCACCTTCCTCTCCCTCTAGGACTCAAATTACATGGATGTTAGTCCTTGACATTGTGCTATGGGTCCTAAAGTGTCTGTTAACCTTTTTTAGTCTTGATCCTTTTCCTGCTTCATACTGTTTTTTATTGATATGTCTTCAAGTTCATTGATCTTTTAAGATGTGGTGTCTAACATCCTTTTAATCAGTGGATATTATCAATATAGGTATTATACTTTTTTCCCTAGATGTTCCTTTGCATTCTCTTTGTATCTTCTGTTTCTTTCCTCATTAAGTTCAGGTCCTCCTTTAAATTCATGACTATTCATAATAACTCTCTTAAGGTTCTTGTCTGATAATTTCATCATGTCTGTCATTTCTGAGTTTGCTTCTATTGACTAATTTTCCTCTTGGTTATGGGTTACATTTTTCTGATTCACAACGTCTAGTACTTTTTTGACAGGATGCTAGTTACTGTGAATGTTACACTATTGAGTGTTAGATTTTGTCTTCTTTTAAAGAGGGTTGAAGTTTATTTTGACAGGATGTTGAATTTCTTGCATATCAGGTTGATCCTTTAAAGGCTTCTGTTTTTTAAAGAAATAGTTTTGTTTAAAAGTTTTTATTTATGTTTAACATACACGAAAGTACAAATATCACTGGCGTTCAGCTTCAGGAATTCTTGCCCACAAAACTTGCACTAAAATTAAAAAAAAAAAATCAGCACATTGCCAGCATTCCTGAAGCACTCTCTTATGCTCCTCAAGGCTTGATTTTTTGTTTTGCAGAGGAGGGGCTGGGTACAGTGAACTTCATTGATGGTGTATGACAAGGTAGGGTTCCCTAAACCCCTCCCCTCTTCAGGAGGTCTAGGATTGAAACTGGATATGTTGGGGGATGGATTTGGGGCAAGAACTCCCCAGCAGCTGAGGGCCTCTCTTCCTGTCACTGGAGCTGGTG
Organism: Tonatia bakeri; assembly: GCA_004024845.1. NCBI lineage: Eukaryota > Metazoa > Chordata > Mammalia > Chiroptera > Phyllostomidae > Tonatia > Tonatia bakeri. Next base: position 62,896 of record PVIA01000947.1, on the reverse strand, counting down.
GTCCAGGGGGCTCTTACTCCTTGGAGGCCATGTGGACCATAAGGTCCACCGCCCTATTGTTGTAGCCAAATTCATTGTCACACCAGGAAATGAGCTTGACAAAGTGGTCACTGAGGGCAATGCCAGCCTCAGTATCCAAGGTAGAGGAGTGGGTGTTACTATTAAAGTCACAGAAGACAACTTGGTTCTCAGTATAGCCCAGGATGCCCTTGATGGAGCCCTCTGATGCCTGCTTCACTACTTTCTTGATGTCACTATATTTGGCAGCTCTCTCCAGGCAGCACGTCAGATCCACAACTGACACATTAGGGGTGGGGACATGGAAGACCATGCCAGTGAGTTTCCCATTCAGCTCAGGGATGACCTTGCTCATAGCTTTGGCAGGGCCAGTAGAAGCAGGGATAGTTTTGGGCAGCCCCTTCATCATCACGCCACAGATTCCCAGGGAAGCTATACACTCAGTTTTCTGGGTGGCAGTGATGGCATAGGCTGTGATCATGAGTCCCTCCACAATGCCAAAGTTGACATGGATGACCTTGGCCAGGAGGCCAAGCAGTTGGTAGCACAGGAGGCATTGCTGACAATCTTCATGGAGTTGTCATACTTGTCAGGGTTCACAGCCATCACAAATGTGGGGGCATCTACAGAAGGGGCAGAGATGATGACCCTCTTGGCTCTATCCTTCAATGAGCCCTAGCCTTCTTCATTGTAGTGAAGACACTAGTGAACTCTACAACATATTCAGCACCAGCATTAGCCCATTTGATACTGGCAGGATCTCTCTCGTAGAAGACGGAGATAGACTTTCCATTGATGACACGCTTCCTGTTCTCAGTTTTGACTGTGCCTTTGAACTTGCCATAAGTAGAATCATACTGGAACATGCAGACCATGTAGTTGGGGTCAATGAAAGGATCACTAATGGCGATAATATCCACTTTGCCAGAGTGACCTGGTGCCCAATACAGCCAAGTCTGATCATTACAATCTTCACCATTACGTCTCAGGGTTGAGGCCAGCGGCGCACTGTACAGGAAGACACAGTTGTCTGTCTAACAGGAGGAGCAGAGAGCCTCAAGGCTTGATTTTAAGCTTTGGTAGGGCAGGGCTAAAACAATCTTTACTGGAGCTAATTTAGACTACTAGCAAGGCTTGGCCTCCAGGGGTTTCTGATGATTGTCCTGAGTGACCAACAAGATCTTCCTGTTCTGGCTAGTCAGAGCTTGAAGGGTTCTTAGTTTGTGTGAGCTCCACACCACAGGTGGGCAGATCGGTCTTCAGTGGAGTAGTCAAGAGGACCCAATTCTGACTTTTGGACCTCTTTTGCTGAGTAGCTCCCTCCTCTTTGGCAACCTGACCCACAAACTTAATCTACCTCTTCCTCAAACTCAGATCTCTAACCCCTCAACTCAACAAGACTGTTGTGCTTGGCTGGGGAGCCCCCTCCTGGAAAGTCTAGAAAATGACTCAAGGCAGAAAGCCGGGGATGGGAGGGGCAGTGCTGTAGGCCTCACCTTACTTGCTTCCTTTCTCTCAGGGACCATACTCCTGTACTGCTTGTTGTACAATATGGGAAAACAGTTGTTTTCATATTTGTCCTGAGTTTCAGTTGTTAATGTCAGGGGCAGAAATCTAGTTCCAATTATTCCATCATGGCTAGAAGCAGAACAAAGGCCTCTTTTAATAAAATTTCCAGCACGAATGCCATGTTTTGCAAGATTTCATCTACCAAAATAACCCAATCCATATGTTCCCTTCATCCTTCCATCTATCTAGTCAGTGGCTGCTAGATCCCTGGGAAACAAAGATGAATAAAACTTGATTCCTGCCCTTGAAGAACTCATAATTAAAAGGGAAAGCCAGAAATGTGTAATAAATTATCCTGCTGGTTGATAAGTATAATTATACAAGCAGTATAAGGAGCTGTGGGGACATAGAGAAAGACATGGTCAAATGTACTTGGAGAGGTCAGGAAAGGTTTTTACAGCCTAACATTTAGAATTAAAGCTTCAAGAATGAGTAACAGATTGACAGATGGGGCAGGACATTTGGGACAAAAGAAACTGTATGTAAAGTGTAAAGTTATAAAACAACATGTGAGCTTGGGAGAAAAACTAACAGTTCCAAACACCTATAGTGCAGGGTCTGAAGCAGTGAGCACAGAGCTAAAGCTATAGAAACAAACAAACAAACAAACAAACAAGTGGGTCATATCAAGAAGGAGGGCCTTGAATGACATCTTAGTCATCATTTGCATACATAATTCATTACCATTAATTACAATCTATAGAGCTCATAGGACATGTTTAACATATGTTATATACATTACATTTAATACTCACAACAATGTTTTAAGGAAATTAAAACATTCCTTTTATTTTTATCAATAAAAAAATTCCTTTTATTGATACTTAAAAACCAAGATCTGGGTGCTAGGTATGCTCATTGCTTTTAGCCCATCTCAATGCACAGAGCTAGAATGTATGTATCAAGAACGGTTTGTACGACATCAATGTAACCTGCCAGCCAAGGAGAGTGGACTGGAATGCGCATGCGCGAACAATGACAACTTCACTGTACTAGTCAGTGGGGGTGACAGATGCAAATTGAATGAGCATGTGTACTGTGTGGCCATTACATTCAAAATGACTAAGTGAATAGAGCAAGCAATCTGCATCAAATTTTATGTTAAGCTTGAACATTCCTTCACAGAAACTATTCAGATGATTCAGGAGGCTGCAGCCATGGGCAACTGGTGACTGGCAGTTTCATCACAACAATGCACCCACTCACGCATCACGTCTCGTTCAGACCTTTTTTGAGAAACATCAAATCACCCAAGTGACTCAGACCCCCTACAGCCCAGATTTGGCTCTGCGACTTCTAGCTTTTCCCAAAACTGAAATCAGCTTTGAAAAGGAGATTTTAGACTATCGATGAGACTCAGAAAAATAAGACAGGGCAGCTGATGGTGATTGTGAGAACTGTGTGAGGTTTCAAAGTGCCTACTTTGAGGGGTAGTGAGGTGTCACTGTTCTATGTACCTGTTTCTTGTATCTTGCATCTCTTCAACAAATGTCTCTTTTTCACATTACATGGATGGATACTTTCTGGACAGACCTCGTAAATACAGGTCTCTCTGATTCCAAAGCCAATGAAAGGAGCTTGTCTTTAATCTAGAGGTACCGGGAAGTTATAGAAGGCTCTTTGTCTTTAGAAATTTTTTAAAAATTATGTTCATTGATGAAATGGCTTTAAATATAGTTAAATTTAGTTAAATATAGCTATAACTAAATTAGGGAAACATAATTAAATTTATGTTTTAAAAAGGTAATTGGTGCATGAGGAAGAAGGGCTAGAGTTACAAGAAGCAGTTCAGAGGCTGCTGGTAATAGTGCAGGAAAGAAAGAAGAGCTTGGGCCAGGTGGCACTTAGGAGAGATGGAAAAGAGGCTTTGAGAAATGTCTAAGATGCAGAGTCTGTCAGATGCAGTCACTACGTAGCTTTGGCAAAAGAAAAGATTCTGAGGTCAATCTATTGTGAGGTCAATCTGTGGATGCACTGATGGACTAAAAGTCCCTGGTCCTGAGCTAAATGCAGGGGACACAAGGATGGCAGGATATTATTTCTCCTCTCAAGGACTCATAGCTCACAGAGCCTTAGAGAATGAAAACTATGAATTCCACTGTAACACATTAAGTACCTTATAGACTACCTTCCCTCCCCATTACTCTCTTTGGAGTCTCTTGTGAGTCTAAGGATCCATGCTGGAAACCACTGATATAGAACATTTGCAACCTCACCACGAACCAACCTGCAAATGAAGAGGTGCTTTATGTCCAGGCTGAGGACTGCTAGGGAGCTAACTGTTCTCTGACCCTGGCTATAGTTATTAGCAACAGTTTCATTAAAAACAAATGCAGGTATCATTTATTGAACACTGACAATGTGTGAGCTCTGTGCCAAGCATCTGATGAACACTACTGTCATTTGTCACTGCAATCCTAATAATAGGCCTGGTACTTGTCTTTTTAAGATGGGGAACTGAGGCTTAGGAGGGAAAATTATATGCCCAAGTGACTTTGGTTCTTTGAGGCCACTTCACTGATCATTTAAAAGGCATCTTGGAATGTCCCATCTTCGGGAAGCCTCCATTACCTTCCCTCAAATTTTGTCACCCCTGGGCCCTGCTGTGCCCAATTCCTACTTTTCTGGCCCCTACTCTGGCATACTGTGATGTATGTGTAATTTACACGTTGGCTTCCCCTACTGGAATATGCTCTTTGAGGGAGATGACTAGGTCTGCTTCATTTTTGCTGCTCAGTGCCCAGAGTGGGGTTGGGGCACTGCAGAGGGGACCAGTCAGTCTGTTCCATCATTTCTGAGCCACCATACTCACCCTGGGCTGCCCCAGACCCCTGGCCATTCTTTGCACCTGATATATATTATACTTTCCACATTCACTCAGCAGTGGCAAGGTCCATACCTAAGACACTCATGGCTTAAGGGGACCTCTTTTTCACTGAGGGAATCAGGGAAACATTCCTTAGATCAAAAGAACTCAAATTATGGTCAAGAGACCCTAAGAGACCAACCACATACCCTGTTCTGACATGAGGAACAAACCTTACAGTGTCTGGTACTTTTATTTTTCCTACTTCTGATGGAGGCAGCCCCGGCTCTGGTGTTGTCCAATTGGGGTCCTGGGGTTCCAAGCTCCACTCTGCCCCAGCCAGCCATGTGGTCTGTGATTAGGCACGTGCTCGCTGAGGCCCTTTCCCCACTGTGGAAAGGAAAGGACACCTACTCCACAGGGGCTAAGACACTAACTGAATGTGGTCCTGAGTACAGGAGGCACCCAGAGAGGCAGGGGCTGGTGACTCTGTGGAGTGACAGGGTAGGGTTCACTCCTTGGCTCCCACTCTGTCTAGGTCTGTGGGTAAAGTGGAAATAAGAAAAAGACCTTCCTTAGAGTGGTGTGAAGAGGAGATGAGAGGTCCATGATGAGCACTTAGTACAATCTTAGCATGCAGGGAGCCAGAGAATGGCAGCCATTGTTCAGTTACGCTACAGATGGCGCATCTTTACAGAGCACAAGTGCCTCGCTCAACATTTCACAGAGAGCTAAGAGCAGAAGAGCACGAAAGCTTGCAAGCCATTCATCAACAAACACCAGTCTCTTCCACAGAGCTGACCTTGCGGTGCCAGCGGGACTTCTTGCAGTAATGGAGCAGCTGTGCCCATGGCTGGGGCACAAACCCGGTGACACACACCCAGCCCTGTTCTGGCATTGTGCTCCTCTCAGTCTGCAAGTCAGGATAACTAGATCTTCTCGTAGGCAGTCAGCGAGGTCAGACCAGGAACGTCAAAACTGTGCTTCCCAGGGAACCCCAGGCCCCCTCATTCCTAAGGACAATGGAGATGCTGGGTCTACTCCAAATAGTCACCCACGAGGCAGCTCTGAGTAGCAACATGAGACAGGTGTGAGGTCAGATGTTACCCTGGCAGATGTGGCAGGCAGGACATTTTGCTAACTAGAGCCCATATTCTGTCTAGACCTGAGGTCATAAAGAAAGATTTAGGGCACGTGGAGCCACATTCAGAGCCATGTTTGATAAAGTCCCAGGAAAAAAAATGGAGGACTGAAGTGCCCCAAATTGCTCACACTGAAAGTCCCCCGACCACCTCAGGGAACATGGCAATGTGCTGGAGAGCGATGGCAGGACCCCCAGCCTCCAGCAAGACCCCCAGGCTCCCATAGGAAGGGGAGCTGTCTAGGCCCTGGGATCACTTCGAGGCCTTTCAGATGGAAGTTATGAGAACAAAACATGACTATGAAAATGAACCACCTCCCAACTTCCTTCATTGGGACAAAGGTCCCAGGGAGAAGAGAGAAATAAAGTGCGACCCTCGGGCCACAGGAAAGCCACAGCTGCCCACCCGCTTCCCTTTCCCCACGGGTGTGTCGCCCTCACGGCCACTTGTTACGCACCACATCATTTGGGAGGCTCTGGAGGTCATCGAAGGGGGTCTCCAGGGTGTTGGTGTCCACATTAAGGATCACAACATCATCCAGGGCCATGTTTCTGACTTTCTGCAAATAAAAAAAATTCCAAAACAGAAAATCATTGAAGCACCACAAAGACACAGATCTTCCCCCAGCCTTTTTTGGGGGAGGGGAATAAGGAGAAACAGACATTTGACAATGGCTCACTCTGGGGCAGGCCCCAGTGCCAGGTGGCTCACATCTGTGAGAACGCCACCTGTCACAATAACCCCGTGAACTTGTATGGTCACTCCCATGCTCCAGGAATGGGAAGGGTTTCACAAGGACTAAGTTAACATGCCCCAGGTCATGCAGCTAGGAAGAGAGATCTTTATACCCGATGTAATTTTTTCCCTGTATTTTCCATTTTTAAAATAGAGGCTGAGATCTAAATCTCTGGTTCCAGGTACTCTGATATACAGCCATGCTCTTATGTCACCCGCATTCAGTCCAAGCCCTCTCAGTTACCGGAGGCTACAAGCCCATCCCTCTTTCGGCTCTTGTCGTCGTTGGGTAAGGAATAGAGTGAATGGCCTAGTGTTAACATTTCCCTTAAACGTTAAGGAGGAAGGTCACACTTTCAATTTGGTTCCATTTTTCATAAGAACCCAGTTAGTGAATCACAGCTCAGAGGCTGTGGCCATAAGTCATGGCTCTACTGATACAGGGAAAGGGAGACTCATGTCTACTGGGTACTCATGTTTGGTGAGAGGAGGAAGGCATGAAGGTACAATATGGGATAAAGAAGAGCCCACCATCTGGGAGCAACTCTCCATGGTCTAGAAGAATACAAGACTATATGTAGCCTGAGTTTTCCATTTCCATTCACCTGTTTACCCACTGCTGGAATCCATCTCCATTTTTCTCCTGCCTACTCACTGCTCCTAATCTGTTCCAATCCTTTTACCCCATCACATATCTAAACTCATTTTTTTTTTTGAGTCTAGAACTCCAAACTATTGTTTTTATTTCCTTTTGCCCTGGTTAAACAGAAAGACCCTATAATTTGTTGTTTAAGTTGAGACACCTTTGGATGTAAAAGAGAACATGTTATGCCTGGGCAAAGGAACGAAATGGGACATAGGCTATATGCAAGGAAAGAATTGTTTTCATTATTAGCCATTCTATGAGCTACTACAGGTGACTGTGTAAGTGTGCATTGCCCAAGGATACCTGACCGACCAAGTTGAGGCTGAAATCTGCCAACCCATGTGTCTGCCAAGTGGCATCAGTCAGAAGTTGATGGTAGTAGGAGGGAGGAGACACTTTTCCTAGTTCACCCAAGAGCACTGTGTTGGCTAGTGATGGAGTTGGACATCCTGATAGCTGTTCAAGCCTAAATTGTAAATGCCCTGGAAATGGACAGCAGGGACTGCTGGTGCTCGCTTTCTGCTCTACTTACCTTGTCTCACTTAATTCTTAACAAACTCCGCAAAGCACATGTTATTACCCTCACTTTATGTAACATGAGGAAAATGAGGTGCAGAGAGGGGAGCTCAGGGGCAGAGGTAACACAGCAGCCCAGTGACCCCCCTCATCTGCATAGCCCTTGTCAGTGAGTCCCGGAACCCTGGGTCTGCTGGGGTGTGGGCTCCTTCAGGGCTCACCAAGCCTCACCACTGCATAATAACCAGCACCCGGCGAAAGGATTTGGTACTTGGTAAGAGCTCATTAATACTGGTCTACACTTTTTTGTCTTGAACCCTAGCCTCTAGGACAGAACTTAGAACCTGAGTAAACATTTCCAGACTCCTCCCAGCAGGAGGGTGGAGCCATGCTGGTCAGAAACTCCCTAGGGGTGAAATAACACTTCGAGAAGGCAGAATCCTGGAACCCTTCCACTTAATGAGACCAGGAGCCTCAAACTTCTGCTACCGACTTCCCCAGGCTGTGGGGGCCCAGGCCACAGACCTACCAATCAATTCATACAGTTTTACTAAGTGTTTACTCTGGGCTGAAACCCACAGAGGAGGGACAAGATTGCCTATTTAGAAGTGTATTCTCCCTCCACACTTCAACACATACTAACTGACCACCTTCCTTACAGGGCAAAATGCTATGAGCAAGCAGCGCTGATAATATTACACATCACCAGTATTTCACACAGCACAGTCCCTTTTACAGATGAGAGCATTAAGACTCCTTAGCTGCTTCCCTTTGCAAACTGACAGGTTAAACACCTAGCAGCATGCCAGTGGGAAGTTACAAAAACAGCCCGAGTGACCACCTTTTTCACAAATATCACACTTCGGAGCTCACACAGCACTTTCACAAAGTCTTTCATTTTCAGCAATGTAGCTCTAGATGAAGTAAAACCATTCCCATTTCAGAGGTAAGAAACTGAGGCTCAGAGAGCTGAAGTAGCTTCCTCAGGTTGTGTGGCTACTTCCTCTGGGAAACCGAGAGGATAACTGTGACCGCCCTCCTCACCCCATTTCCTCCCCAGGGGCTGCTGGGCACACAGTAGAACTTCTAAATAATAGCTATTACTACTACTTTTACAATACATGCATCAGCCTCCACTAGTCTGAGAGCTGTGGAGACAATGGCTTAAGGGCAAAAGTCAATTGCTGGGTTTTCACATCAGACACCAACAACAGAAACAATCAGAGAAGGGGCAAGGAGGGCTGAGACACACTCAGCTGGAGAGGCCCGAAGACAGAGGTGAGGGCTGTGGCACCCCAGAATCATCCATGTATGGTTTTTGCCTCTTCTGACTTTCCAAAGAGCTCCAAATATTTCAAGGCAAGGGGGCAGGGGCCCAGCCGTTGGAGAGAGGCTGCAGGGGCTGAAAGGCCCAGCAAGTGGCGTGTTGGCTGTGGACCAGACTGGCGTTGTTTCTGTGTTCCCGGTGGGGCCCCAGCAGCACAGACCAGCCCTGTGGGCTCTCCATGGTGGGGCTGGAATAGGCTTTTGATTTCTTCCCACTCCTGCCTGGAGGGCTTGCCGGTTAAGCTGTGTGGAGTGTTTACTTTTTCAACAATGGCGGAGGGCTGAAGAAGAGGCAAAAACCTGGCCCTTTTTTCTGGCTGAGTAGGCCAGGGTCCCCTTAGTAACCAAAATGCCCAAGCACCAGGCTCCAGGCAGGAGCTGGGTCGGCACAGTTTCCTTTTGTAGGACAATGTTGCCCTCTCGGTGGCAAGGCCTCTTCCGAAGGGGCTGCTGGCATGGACCCCAGGGCCTTTCTGAAGTTCAGTGTTCCCAAGGAAAGAATTGGAGGCCAGCTCGGCCAGATAGTGCCTTATCCCTGAAAGCCTCATGGAAATGAGGGGAATGAAAAAGGCAAAAACAAAACACACTAAACCTTAAGGTGGGAGTGGGAGAGGGTTGCTAGTAGTGAAGGCAGCTGGACCCCTACTGGGTGCCAGTCCTTTAATCCCATCCATGTCAGGAGGGAGATACTGTCATCTCCACAGTCACGGCAAGGAAACGAGGCTCACAGAGGTCAAATGAACTGTCCAAATCACACAGCTAGTGAGTGGCCGAGCTGAGTTTTGAACCCAGTCTGATTTGAAAGCCTAACTCTGAAGATGTCACCAGACCAATGCTCAGACTTTAGGACAAGTACCTACAGAGGCAGGACATGCAGTTATTCTAACATACTCACGACCTGCTTTCTCTTGCCTTTGGTATCATAAAAATGACATACGTCTACTGTAAAAAAAAATGGGAAAAACACAAAGGTTCAAAGAAGAACAAACCCTCATTTGTCCATTTGGAGATAATATTTTGGTGTGTTCCCTTCCACATTCCTCTGCCCCAATCCCTACTTTAAAAAATCAGTTGAAAAATTCTTAATGTTTCTTTCTGATTTTCATATTTATTATCATATAAGCAATGTTTCACTTCATTAAAACCTTTGTAAAGATCATTACTAATTGTTACAAAATGTTTCACCACATGGAAAAAAACCCATTGTCCAAGTCCCTTTTGTTGGCTATTATATCCAGTTGTTAAGAAATTATTATATGTACTATTGTGATGAAATGTGTAGGCACAAAGCCTTGCGCTTTAGGATGGATTCCTGGAAGTGGAATTTACTTTTCCACTTCTTAAAAAGTGTCCCTCTCAAATTCGACTTTGAAAAAGATAGCTTTACTTCCAATTATTTTAAAGTCATTTTATCTACAGCTTGTGTTTCCTACTCTAAGTGAAGAAAAATCAGCAAAGACACTAGCAGATGTCAAAATAGTCCTCCAAAAACCCTACCCAATTAAAACACTGACTAGTACCACAGCACACCGAGACAGCTCCCCGGTAGCTTGTCCCACGAACACATTCCCTCTCTTTTTAGTTACAACATATGCCAAAGCTCCTGCCAGCTGCAAACCCTCCCCTCACCAGACTCTATAGGCTTTTTCTCAGAAAGAAAGAAAAAAAAATACTGACATGCACACTGGCTTTCCAAATGGCATTTCTTGCACAGAGAAGAAATATATAAAAATGGCATCTTCCTACAAATATTGCTTAATCAAAAAATCTTTCCCTTCATGCTTTGTCACAAACAGACTTAACATGGCCCTTGCCTTTCAGGACAGGGAAGGGAAAAATCACAGTGTGGCAGGTGGCAAGGCAGCAGAGAGGAATAAGGGACTGCCCCTTACCTCGTGGGTTGCCTGAGGCAATTCATCCAACCTCCTAAATCCCCTGGGTTTTCATCTGTAACGGGGCGATCCTGACAGTGCCCACCTCACAGAGTTGTATGTCAGGGAGTCTGCGTGATTCCCAGGATATCCATAAAGGGCATTCGACCAACAGTGGCTCTCTTGTCTGTCTGTCCCCTCTCCAGAGTCCCCAAGAACTCAGCCAAGCCTGGTTAACTTCACTCCAGCAGGAAGTTTGCCTTTCCCTGTGCTCCCCTGTGGTTATTCCCACAACCAGAACAAAAAGTCAATCCAGAATTATTTATATAGGTATACAATTTCTCCCCTCACCTGTGGGCTTCTTGGGTCATGAGACAGATCTCTGTACTCTCAGCTCCTACCCCAAGTTAGGCAATACTTAATGAGTGAATGAATGAATGAATGAATAACAGTACCGCCAACAGGTGAAGAGCACATGATCAGGAAGCTGGTCTGTTTTGAGTTCTAATCCAGGTACACTACTCACTAACTGTGTAAACTTGAGCATTTCACTTAATCTCTTTACACGTCAGTATCCTCCTCTAAACACTAGGGATGGTAACAGTGCCTACACCTTGTTGGCTTGTTATAAAGACTAAATGGGTTAACCTTTCTAAGGTACTTAGAGTGATGTCTGGTACATGAGCAGCTTAAGATAAGCATTTGTTAAATAAAGAGGAACAATCATTTGAGGGTGATGGTAATGTTCTACATCTTCCCTGTGGTGGCAATAGTTTCAGGAACGTTCAAAACTGTCAAAATTCATTAAATCAGACACCTTAAATGGATTGTTAGTTGTACATAAATTATACCCCAATGAAGTTGACAAACACATTAGTACTATGTCCATAACAGAGAATGAAATCATAATAGACTATAGAAGACAACAATGCATGAATGATGGTGAATGAAAGCTACCCCACAAGATACTTTTCCCTAGGCCATCACCAATGTCTGTTCTGATTTGCAGGTGTGTTTGGCTCCCACCTGCCTCCTTCGTTTTCTGTGTAGCCCAGGATTTAAAAAAAAAAAATTTGTTTTCCACTTACATCCTCTTAGAATAAACATAAAAATCCAATGCCCCTAGAAAATTGGATATACTGCCCTATACAAAAGTGGAGTGCATTTGAGAATCACTACTGCAGCTCAGACGGCTTTATTGAGCTTTACTTTCTAAAGCTGGTATATGGAAACAATGGGTTTTTAATCTAATATATAAAATATCAACGGCACTTGTTCAAACCACACCAGCCCCTCCCCCAGATCAGGAGTGATCCAGGGAGAAGAACGGGCAGTGACTGACAAAAGGTAGGACTTGGAACTATGTCTTAAAATGAAGAGCAATGGTTTGTACTGGCAATATAATCCAGGGGATCCCGAGGGTGGTCAGGGGCATGTGCTGCTCCCCAGCTGAGGGAGCTGAGGGCTGGGGTGGAGGAAAGCAGCTGGTCCAGGGCCTGCAGGAGCAGGGGCCCAGCTTCCCCACTGCCCCCCTAGCTGAGCACTGGGCTCTCGTCAGTGAGGTGGCACGCATGGGGTAAATGGGCCAGCATGCAGTGAGTCTCCTCTGCTGTCCTTCCAACAGGGCCATCATCAGCACAGGCCATCTCATTTGTCCCTGCATCTCTAGTGCCCAGCACTGTGCTTGCATAAGAAAAGTGCTCGCTAATTGGAGAATAAATGAAATACTGTGCCTGGATCCACTCTACAGGGAGGCAGGCCTGGCAGCAGATGTCAATGCAAGCACAAATGGACAACATAAGCCCAGCGTAAGCAAATTGGAGTTTGCTCAAGGAAGAGCGATGGGAATAACAATAATGATGGCAATGATAACAATCATGTAAAATTACCATGATTAATTAGTGCAGAATTAATTCACAGTTGACAGAGAAAGCAAGATAGGAGTTAATATGGAGGTTAAGAAGACTGTGGGTTCTGGAAGCAGACAGCCAGATCCAAGCCTTGCCTCTGCTACTGTGTTACCTCCAGCAAGTTCCTTACTGCTGACCCTCAGTTTTCTTATCTATAAAATGGGGATAATATGACCTACTGCACAGCTGTGTTGTGAGGGTTGCAACAGTTTGTGTAAGGGGTGTCCAACCTTTTGGCATCTCTGGGCCATACTAAAAAAAGAGTTGTCTTGGACCACACATTAAATACACAAACACTAACGAAAACTGATGAACAAAAAAAGGTTTTAAGTAAATTAACGATTTTGTGTTGGGCCACACTCACAGCCACCCTGGGCCACGTGTGGCCTGTGGGCCACGGCCTGGACACCCCTGTGTGACTGTAAAGACTTTAACACAGTGCCTGATCGCAGTGAGTGGGCAGTGAATGGAGAGGCTGTGAAAAGTGGGCCTCTATCCTTGCGATTTGAAAGTTATATCAATAAATGGAGTAGAGTTCCAAGACTAAGAATTTAAACACCTGATTTTCAGACCAAAGGCTACTTTAAACGACTACCAACCTACTGTTCTTTTCCTGGTTGTCTCAGAAGCGTGAGCACAGTCCTGGAGCCAGATTGCCACTCTCCAGATTCCAACCCTGCCAGTTACAACCGTGCTACTTTGGGCAAACCTTTTAACCTCCCTGTGCCTGTGTCCTCATTCCATATGAGGTTAAATTGTACTGACACTCAGGACAACAGTTACTCTTGGGGCTGGAGGAGGAATGACTACAGGAGGGCAAGAGGGGCTTCTGGGAGCTGGTAATATTTTGTTTCTTATCTGGTGGTATACATGGGCGTGCCTCTCTTGTAAAAACTCGTCTTGCTTTACACTTAGGATGAATGTGCTTTTCCCTATAAATCTCATACTTCAGTAAAATGTTTACCAAAAATAATACAAACATTACCAGATTGTTACAGTGGTTAGATGAGTTAATATATATATAGTACTTCGAATAGTGTGTAGTATATAACAAGCACTGGATATCACTATTATGATTATGAAAAACCAAACGGCAATAATTTCCATTAATAAAAAGGATTCAATCTGTATTACGTTCACTGTCAGAAAATTTGTTTGCAAAGGTAGACACCTCCAGAACACAATGGCTTCTCTGACCTGTCCTGTCCCGTCTCCAGTGAGGAGCAAAGCAGCAACAGCCTTGGGTATCTTCTGAGAGATGCCTGCAGTACAGAGTCAGTTTGGTTTGGGAGAGCAGAAGGAACATGAATCAGATAGACTGGGCTTTGGATTTTATCTTGTATAATTCCTTCTCGGGACCCAGGGCAGGATCTTTAAACCCAATAGAACCTCAGTTTCTTCATCTATAAAATGGGGCTATATCCACATTCTACATACACTTGTAAGAGAATTAAGTAAAAAGAAAAAATAGACATATTTATGTTACACCTACATGGTCGTGTTCCCATGTGCCCAAGATGCTGGCCTTGACCACAGGCAGGCCTTCTCCCCACTGGAGTGACCCCTGAGGCTGTAAGTGCAGTTTCCTCTCCCATGGCCAAGTGGGCATCTGAGACCAGCGACCAGACCACCAATCAAAGAGGAGGGGTCCCGACTGACTTCCTGCAAGGGCACTTTGCTTCAGGAAGACACAACCTCCTCTTGAGTCTGAGGGTTATCACACCCACAACATGCTTTGCTTTGGCTCAAAGAAAGTCCAGGTCTCATCCCTCTATGACAGAGGCACAATGGATAAGGCTCCTGATATTATATTTTGTCCCCCTTAAGTCTGACTTATCAGGGTTTTTTTTTTCTTCAAAGACATATATGGTTAAAGCCTAAACCCAAAATTACATCTAAATAGTCTGTTAATCCAAACTTGATCCTCAACAACTGAGTGTTGCTGGGCTTCATGAAACCACCTCTTAGGTTAACTACACTCCTGGTTAAGTGACACTGAGTTACAGCTGACTCTACAGGGGCCTGTGCAGGCCAGGGTGGCAATACCTGCTCTGTGTCCATCCTCTTACTGACTTTCACAGAAACGAAAGGAGAGCCACAGGCTGATGTGTTCCTCCCACGGCCCAACCCTTCACATGTACCACTGAACACAATGCTCACAACACCCCTGTGCAGAGACAAGGAGACTGAGGGTCAGACAGGTGAAATAACTTGTCCAAAGTCCTCTGGAGGAGAAGCGGTAGAGCTGATCACCAAACCCAGTTGAACACAAACACCTTTGTACTACCCAACTCATCTTATTAATTGCTCTGACACATTGTTTCAATCAACAAAAATACTGAGCAACTGTAATTTATTAGATATTTGTTGGGCAAGTACCAGAGGAATAGAGTCCTTAAGTAGCTTGGTGATTGGCCTAGGCTCCATTAAAATTGCCAGGGGAGAGGGTTTCCTACAGAGTATTACACCCATTTGATGGATGAGGCTAAAAGGATTAAACAGCTTGCCCATGTTCACACAACTGCTGTCTGTCAGAAGAAGGATCTGAATCTGGGTTCTGCGTGCCACTGTTCTTTCCACGGCACAGCACATGTAAAGTGTGCTCAAATGCACGCGCATATACATGAGCAGAGAACAAAGAACAGCATGGGGAGCTGGTGGCCTAAGAGGAAAGGAAAGAGAAATCAGAGGGAAAATGGAAAGGACAAGAATAGGAAAGGCAAATAGTCAGGTATTCTAAACCCTTTATTCCCTCCTGAAATCTCGGATACACACAGAGAAAAGAGTGACATTTTCTTTCCCTTCCTCAGGCCCCAAAGGTCACTGAGCTGCCAAGCAGTTGATAAACGTAGTGGTTTTTCTTTGGAGCCAGGAGTCACTGATTTGCTCCTTCCTGCTCCACAAAATTAAAAATCCAAGCCCGACAGTTCAGAGGACCCCTGAAAACACCGCTGGAATTTCCCAGTGTGCTTTAAACAGAAACAGAAGCTTGGCAGGGGAGGGAAGTGCTGTAAGCACCTCTCGGGTCAGGCCAAACCCACTCCTCACAAGGTAATAAGCACTGACTTTCATTAACAAATCCAGAGATTTCCAACCCAGGTCAGCAAAGGGGCTATTTCTCCATTCCTGGCCATTTACCCACTGGACATTCACTCACTCATTCACCCATTCATTCACTCATTTGATTAGTCATGCATCAGTCATTCACATCAACTTTATGTATGTTGGGTCTTAAGGACTGAGATACGACTAAAACATGATTTCTAAACCCAAAGGGCTCCCAGCCTACTTGTGGGAGGGCATGGACAGGGAGTGGTGGGATAAATTATAACCAATAACCCTAAGAAAAGGCATAAAGATATGCAGAAGAGACCTCACTGGTGGAACATCTCCATTCACACATGGCTTGCCTGACTCCCTCCCCTGGCTTGCCCTGGAGCCAGGGTCAGGAAGTCCCCAAGGCTGGTGTCCTGGCTCACTCACTTCCTAGCTAGGCACTTTAGGCAAGGCACTTGACTTTCTGTAGCATCAGTTTCCTTCTCTGTGAGACAGGTGTCAGGGTCCTACCCTTCAGGATGGTTGAGAAGATGAGAGAAGCTGGAGGGCCTGTGTTTCATAGAGCACCAGTCATAAGGCAGAAGCTTGGTGAGCGTTGGCAGGTTTCCTTCTAAGAGCTTGATTTTGCCAGCTCTGCTGGGGGCTCACTCTCTAAGTCCAGCCTAGCATGACCCCACTGTCCAGCCTGCCCTCAGAATGGAGGGGTGAGTCCATGGACACCTCTGATTTTCCTAGTGTTTTGCCTTAAACTGAAGTGCCCTCCCCACTGCAGGATAGTCCGTTTTCTCATGGGTAAAGAGAGAATGAGAAGACGTCAACACCTTTTACCACTGCCGCAAAATACAAAGGAGAGACTAGGTGGCAGAGCATGTGGTAAGTTGGGAAGATGGTCCGGGCATAAAGCACCATGATTATCTCCAGGCCGTAAGACCCAGCTCTTCTATAAAGCCTTCCTGACTACTTCTCTCTGGTCCTAAGCCAAGTACACTTGGGCCCTCAATTAAAACTTGTTTATTGGTGTTTCTAATTGTTTCATGTACACCTGTCACTTTTCCCTTAAAATAACTGTTTTAACCTTAAGATATTCACATATACTGCAATAATGTTTACCACCATAAAGTACTACATCTATAAAGTACTGCAGAATTTTAAATACTACATTTTTAAATATATTATTTTATCTGATCCTCAAGGCAACCTCACAGAATAAGTATTATTATTCCCATTCTACAGAAGAGAAAACTGAAGCTCCTTCCTCAAGACCTAAAGTAATAACAGAGCTAGGATTTGAGCTTGGCATGCCAGGACCCAAAGCCTGGACCCTTTGTCCCATCTGTGCAGCCCCCTCAATTTTCCTGGCTTAGCAAACTGAAGACACTGACTAGGTCACATATTTCTCTTGTAGCCTCCATGGATAGACTTATCATAGGCTAGATACTCAATAGCAAACAGTCCCTAAAAGCAGGACAGTATCATAGCTTTCTTTTGTAACACAAAAACACTTCACACAACAAAATAACTGGGTTTGAATTCCAGTCCTGTTGTTAGCTCTGTGACTTTGGACAAGTTACTTAACCTCTCTGTGTCTAGATTTCAGCATCTGTACAATAGGGCCACCAATACGAGAACATGGACTTGTAGTGAAAATTAAATAATGAGTGTAATGCATCTGGCAGTGTTTCAATAACAGTATCCATCTAATTTGAAATGATGAAACTTGAGTTTAAGAGTTTCATTGGGATATAAGGAGATGTTGATTCCCTAGTTCCAAAATGGTTTGGGGTCACCTTCTCATGAAATAGGACCTCATTCTTCCCACATAACTGCCACTTGCCATCATTCATTCATCACTAAGCACAGAAAACCCGGACTCCCATCTCCACCTGCCTTTTATTTGAAATGTCAATTTTTAAAGAGTGGAGAGGTTGGAAACCCAATTTAACAAGCACACTGAAACATTGTTTATTGCCCCCATAAACATGGCTTAGTGAGAATTACGGACTTAATCAGAGTGAACTTATCTCCCGGTGAAAAGGAACACTTTAAATTTCAGAAATGGCACCTTTACTGTGAAAATCTCTTAACTTTTCAAACAAACTACAGGGGGTCTTAACCATATGGGCAGTAAAGGGGTAGCCATTACTGTGATTTGTCTTGCCCAAGAGCCAAGGAGTCCTAAAGATCCATAACAACTTTAAGATCTAGAAAAAATATTTGGAAAGCCATATTCAGGAGACATGTCTCTAAAAACACCCAAAAGGCCTGCTGAGTAGGAAGTAATGTCTGTCCAGTTGCTAGGGGCTGCCCAAAAGAAAGGCCCCCAGAGTCATTAGAACTGGGGCTATTTCCTAAGCAGCAGCATTGGGAAAGCATGGCCCTCCTCCTGTGCATAAGATGAAGCATTTAGCAATAGGT
Organism: Tonatia bakeri; assembly: GCA_004024845.1. Taxonomy (NCBI): domain Eukaryota; kingdom Metazoa; phylum Chordata; class Mammalia; order Chiroptera; family Phyllostomidae; genus Tonatia; species Tonatia bakeri. Next base: position 44,885 of record PVIA01000947.1, on the reverse strand, counting down.
CATATCTGGTGACCTGCTTTACAGAAAAGAGGTGCCACCTAAATCCCAAAGGCTGCTAAATGGTTTGAGTGATTTTTTCCTCTTTAAACAAATTATTCCAGAGGATGAGGTCTTGTGAACCCCAACTTCCCAACCTGCAGCTTCATTAGGGCAGCTCTGACCATTCCAGGAAAGGTTTTCATAAAGACATCCCATTTCTCAGAGACTGTATCAGCCTGGATGCCAGAGGCAGGAAAGGCAACAGATATAAAATTTTATTATTTCAATGCCCCAGTAGCAGCCAGGAGGACTTAATGAAATCACCAAGATTTACAATCTGAAATAGCTATTGCACAGACAGATATGATTAAGGGAGCTGCGCCCTCTGACCTTTCAACCCTTTGATCCTCACACAGCAGGTGGCCTGGAGCCCCCTCCTGGGCATCTTCCCTCTCTTCCAGCACTGCTGAACCTTGATGTGCAATAAGCCTGACCCTACACAGGTGACTCTCATGCTGCTTATCACCGGCAGCTGCTGCTAATGGAACAGCCAAAATCACTTGGCCTCACAGTTCTACCCCGGAGATGGGGGGAGAGGAATCGGCTCTGTCGTGTCCAAATGGTGCTAAAATGACGTTCAATAATTCAGCCCAAAGTCCACTTGTTTGGCAATGCTTAATGATGTCATTACCAAAAACTGTTCTAGAAACGGAACTCTGTCTCCTCCGATTTATACTTTGAGTTAGAAAAAAGAATCACCTTTTTAAAGATAAATCACAAATCTCAAAAAAAGGAAAAATCAACCTCTAAGTCCCAACTGCATCTCTCAGAACTTCCCTAAAACCATGTGCAGCAAATTTATACCAATGAAAATCAAAACAATTTTTGGAAACCTAAAATTGACTGTTTTCAGTTCCATGAAATTTCATTTAAAAAAGCCCATATGCCAAAATGTCCAAATTCTCTTATTTTTAAAAATTGGGATGACTTCCAAAATCATAGCTATCTTTTTCTTCCTTTTTTTTTCCTTCTAAGCTAAGGATGGGTAGTGCGCATATGTACTTATCAAGCTTCATAATTTAACCCATTCGGCCAGTATAAAATAGTTGCAATCAAATGCTTAAGAGGCAGGATATATTTGTCATCACTGGATCTTTCAAACCAACTGGTGCCAAGGTGTAACATGTTCTGTGTGGTTAAAGACATGCCCCGGAGTCTCGGCAGCTCCAGTCTGAAAGCTTCCAGGGATTTTTTTTTCCCCCAAGATATTTGGGTTTATAGAGGAAAAAATTTTAGGCAGGACACATAAACCTGTGGAATGTTGATAACTTCCAACCACAAAAGAGAACTTTAGTGTCTCTGTTCATCATACTTAGGAAAAACCCTGAGCCAATGCCTTTGACTCCAAACAAATACAACATGGTGGCCTCTCCCTGGTCATTAATGCCTGAATTCAATGGGCAAAGAAAAAAACCCACTTCTTTGGTAGCCTAAGTGGCATATATCTTAAATATTCAACTTTAAATTCATTTTGAAATCAGCTGAGGAGGGAACGATACATAAGGAAAGGCTTCTAGACTTCAGTTTTAGTCACATGTTTCTCCAGGGAGGTGTACGTTTAGTACAGACAGCAGTTTATGGAGAAATCAGTTTTGCAGGGAGAAAAGGTATGGCTACTACACAGAGTCTGACCTCTTTGTATAAAACTATTATTAAGCTAGCTTCTTCAAAGATAACTGTTGGAAATGCTTTATTAATAATAAAAACTACTGTTATGTGACCGACTACTAATGTGCATGGAACTTTAGTCCTATTGTTTTGAGTCGTCATCACTCTAAGGCACCTGTCCCCACAATGCAGATGGGAACATTAAGGCACACATGCACACAAGCTCAGTGACCTTCCAAAGTTGCACACAGACAAATGATGAAGCTAGAATTCAAACTCAAGCTCACTGCCTGTCGCCAAAGCCCACGGTCCATCCCCATTTTTCCCAACAAAAGCAAACAAAAAGACCCAAAACAATAACATGCAATAATCTGTGCAGAAAATGCTGGGTTTCAGCCTGCTTACACATTGCCGTGGCTCATTTAAAGGCCTTCTGAATCAATTATTTTAGGTCATTAAGAGGAAGTTTAATTTGGTTGACAAACACCCCTACTGTGGTGACCTCACATATCAACAACAAATGCCTGATGGTCACAAACTCTTACCATGAGTCTACTGAGCATGGTGTTAAACAAAACCACATGTGCCCAGATTCCAAGTGGGATTTGACTAGGCCAAGGGTACCGCTCTTCAATCATCACACTGCTGGTTTCTGAGCTCGCACAAGCCCCACCCCTAATCACTTGCAAGGAGTTTATGAAAAGAAGTCACTAGTCCTATGTGGCTATGCTCAGTTAAAAGTGCCTTTAAGCTAATGTCAATTTATAAAAAGTCACTCATTAAAAAACTACAAAAAGAGGCTGAAAAAGAGGGCAGAGCCAATCCTAAGCAGATGTCTTTTAGCTTGTTTTAAAGAAAAATAATCAGTTCTACATCCATATAATATAGATACACACATACAGTAGTCCTCCCTGCTTTCCACAGTTTCAGTTACCTGTAGTCAATCATGGTCCAAGAATCTTGTGAAAAATTCTGGATATTTTGAGAGAGAAAGAGACCACATTCACATAATTTTTATTACAGTATAGTTATAATTATGTTATTTTGTATTAGTTATTATTAATCTCTTACTGTGCTTAATTTATAAATTAAACTCCATCATAGGTACGTTTGTGTAGGAAAGAACACAGTATATATGAGTGGGGCAAAACTAGGTTTATAGTTGTATGTATGCAAAACAAAGTTTATTTTTGTAACATTCTTTATTAATTATTATATTATTTTTCCATACAAACAACTGTAAACCTACGTATAGGAAACCTACCCATGGTTTCAGGTATCCACTGGTGGTCTAGGAATGTATCCCATGCAGATAAGTGGGGGAGCTACTGTAGGAACTTCCATTTTGGGGTACCTGACACATGGAAGACACTAAATTTCCTCATTAACTCCTCACTAAAAACGCTTATGAAGTGAAGAATCTACCATCTTATCAGAGAGGAGTCTGAGGCTCAAAGAGGCACCTTAACATCCCATCTACAAAACCTGCAGGCCCTCAAAGTGGCGACACTTGGAAATCACAGGCTCAGATGCAATGTGTATTGGTAGACCTCCATTCAAAGGTTGGTAATATTAGTAAATATTCCTGATAGGCATCTCTTAAGAGGATAAGATAATAGTAATTCTGTATAAAGTGATCAAACTGTGTGGCAGTAACCGCACCCCTCTGAAATAAGGTGTGTGTTTAGAGTCACCTAGTGGTGGGGACAGAATTTGAATCAGGTCCACATAACGTAGAGCCCAAGAGCTCTTTCCATTCTGCTACATAGCTTCTGGCACGCTACTCCTTAATCTGACAGGAATTTGATTAGTTCAAGCTTCTCTTAATAACAATTTGTAAACTTGACGTTTTCTTTGAAGTGAGTTTTAACATTGCTAAATGGAACCTACGTATAATGACTGGCTAGGTGATGATGGGAAAGTTGGAAAACAAAAGCATCAATGATGGTTTCATATTTTCTACTGGGATTCTCCCTCAAAAATTACTCAGTTTTTTTCTAAAATATAACAGGCTTATCTCATCTCACAAGAGAACATTTCAGTCACAACAAATTAGACTGAAAATGTACTGACTGCAAGAGATCCTTCAATCAGCCAGAAGTACTTGTTCCCTTTGATTACATAAATTACTACTACAGCTTTAAATTGTTTTATATTAACTAATTCCAACATTAGGGTAAGTGACATTTAAGAATCACACTCATTTTAAACGCAGATGCAAAGAGGAGGAAGCTCCCAGGGGAAATCCATCAGGTGAAATCCAAGACCATCTCAATGCTTTGGATGAGACAGAGACTCACATGTGATGGTTTCACATGATAATATAATTTTAATTTTACTGATGAGAGAATGGAGCTGTGGGAAGGCTAAGGAACCCATCCTGAGTCACAAGTATACTCAGCTTTTCTCTGGAGAAACAGGAGGCTGCCAGACTAGAGCTTCCCCTTCCCCACCAGAGGCCACCCTGAGAAGGGAAGGCCTAAGCCAAAGGACAAAGGTGGGAGCTCTCTACCTAGGACTGGAGCAGGGAGGGCAAATCCACACAGCCTGACGGCAGGGTGGGTGCACAGGGCAGGCGCTCCTGGGACTGAGGGACTAGGTGCAAATTATATTACCTCTCTGAGTCTCAGCTTCCTCCACTTGCAAATACAGCTATCTCATACTATGCAGAGAGATTCTGAGAAACGCTCACAAGCAAAAAGAAGTAAAGCGCTGGCACAGTGTTTGGCATTGAGGGGGGACTCAGAAGATGTCGGTTTCCTCCAGGCCCCTCCCTGTCTCGCTAAAGCTCTCCCCATGAACCGATGATGGGAACTACCAGGAGGAATTTTTCATGCATGTATCGCCTTCTTATAAAGCAGGAATATAATTACTTAAAGCTAGAAAATAGCTCTCACATGCAATTTCTCAATTCTTGCAAAGACACATAAGCAAGTCACCACTGATAACGGAATATAAATAGGGCTCAGAGTTCTGCATCAATCACAGCATTAACAAGTGTGCACTACATCTAACTACTGTCTACCTGTGGAGTCCCACAAAGAAGCAAAATGGTACAATGGCAAACAAGAAACACTCTTCTTCACTCACTATGAAACTGTTTAAAAATAAATATCCCCCAAACGAACAAAGGATTAAAGACTTTCTATGCTGGGGGAAAAATAAGGATAAAAAAGACCAAGAGGAACTTTGACTTGGCACCTGGATGCTGTCCCCGGTGTGGTGGCTCTGTGCTGCCACAAGCACTTGGTGTATCTGCAAAACTAGCTTCTAGGAGCCCCAGCTAAGCCCTCCCAGATACAGAATGGTGAGAAAGGGAGAGGACTGCTGTGAGCTTGGCCTGTGTCCTCGTGCACCCGTCCCACGCCTCCTGAAACTGCACTGGAGGGGAGAGGTAGTGAGCTCCTGCGGACACGGTACATGGGTCTTACTCTCTCGTTCCTACTGCCTGGAACTATCACTTAGTATATTACCTAAATGTATACCCACAAACTAGGCTGTGGAAACACTATCTAATTCATAAAAAGTAGTTGGAAACAGAGAGGAAAAGTCAGAATCTAGTAAAAGTGGTGCTTAAAACCTCGAAGAAAGTCATCACTACAACACTTCTGCCACGGCTTGGTAGCAAGGGAACCATTTGGAAGCTTGGGTTTGGGACGCTAACACATCTGAATTTTATATACATGGTCATGGTGTGTAATTTACTTAAGAATTACCTTGATCTTTACAAATATCAATTTACTTTATTAACATGGTTAAGCAGTTTCCAAGCATTTTATATGGAAGGACTGTGTTTCTAATGGCCCAGAAGGAGAAGGCCTGACCATGTCCCTCCCCTATTTACACTCTTCAATGGCTCTCTGTTGCCCTATAAAGTTCAGACTCTTTAACGCGGCTTACAAGGCCCTGGATGGCTGGCCCTTGCCTGCCTGCCTGAGCTCTCTCCTCTCTCACTTCAGCCTTAGGTTCCTATCAGATACTGAACTACTCACACTTCCTGGGAAACTCCATGGGCAACACTTTAGGTCTTTGTAGATGCCATTACCTATTCCCCTGGATGAATTCTTATTTATCTGTTAGGTGTCAGTGTAGGCATTCCCTTCCTCTGAGAAGCATAGCCCTGAGGGCTAGGTTTGGTGTCTCCCCCTCTAGAGCTTATGGCATCCCAAATTCACTACAATTACTTTCTGCTTGTCTACATCTGCTCAAAACAAAACTCTGTGAAGGCAGGATTACATCGCGTTCATCATTCTGCATAGGCCTCTGGCATGGGGCCGTCACTCCTACCCAGAAGGCTCTCCAAACATTACTGTTGAAGGGGAGGTTCACTGCACATCCACCACAGGCCAGACATACTGGGCATACATGGGACTCATGTATGTAATCCTTACCGCAATCCTGAGATGGGTACCAACTGCTACTACGGATGAAAAAACTAACACACAGAGACAAAAGTGTCATGCCTTACGTTACCCCAGAAGGGCAGTGGTCAAGCAGGGGACTGTTAGTGCATTTATCAAATTCTACAAAAGCGCCACTCCCATCCCTAGTACAATGCCTCCAGTACTGCAAACCAGGAGAAAACAGGGCAGGCACCAAATAATTTTGTTCAAACTCTTTTTCCTTAGGAAATGAGAATGACGATGATGATCCTTGGAACCTAAACGTCCCTGAAACACAATTTTCTAGCCATCAACTCAACCATGTAAATAGCTTTAAGGCCACTGACAAAATAAAAACAGCAATGTTTGTTGGTCTTTGTTGAATTCTTTAGGTGCCACTCTGCTAGACACCCAATAATCGTATCTCCCTGGATCCTCCAACAACTCTCTAGGGGAGATATAGCCATTGCCCTCATTTTACAGGTGAGAGAGAAGCTCAGAGGTTGATTACCTCACCTAAGGTCACACAAGCAGCAAGTAATCCCCAGCCCACCTTTTGACATTTTCCCTTCACTGCCTCTCTTGTCTAGGTGGAGCTTCATTTACAGACTAACCTGAGCCTCTGTCTGGAACTATGTCATTGCTACCACTTTTCTTTCCTCTTTCCTGACCATTCCGCCACCACAAATGATATAAAATACCCTGATGTCACTCTGAGGCCTGTACACCAAGCAATGTTTGTGAAGCTTACAAAGGAAGGTTTTCATTTATCAAAAAGGGGAAGCTCCAGCTACGAGACATGACCTGGTACCTGCTACCAGACATGGCACAGAAGAGGAGCTACAGAAACATCTCCCGAGCAAAACCGAGGCTGAGAGAATAGAAGGAAACAGTCACTGTGCAATCTGGCCATGTTCTGGTATTTCCTAGCTGCCAGCTAACATGATCATTTTCTCCAAGAAGAAACTAGGTCAAAGCCAAAACCTTGGCTGTCCTGCTAACCTACCACTAGACTCAAAGTAATGTTTGCTTAAGTAAGAGAACGATATAAAAAGGCAGAAGGGGGGATAAGAATGATGATGACCTATATATGTGTCACTTTAGAAAAGTGATTTTCAACAGGTGTGCCACGGCACATGGATGTGCTGCAAGAATTTTAAAAGCATGCAATATCTGACTAAATAGGGCGCTGCTGTCTTTTCCCTCAGATTGTCAAATTAAAAAATGACAACAGCCAACAAAACAATAGCCTTCTGGTGTGAATGAGTAAAAATTATATTTTTTGTCAGATTGGCAAAAATTTTTGGTGTGCCCCAGAATTTTAGTAATCAGCTTATGTGTGCTATGACGTGAAAAAGGTTGAAAATCGCTGCTTTAAAAGGAAGGCAGACTCTCTAAGGTGACTAGGTTACCATTTAACAAATAGCAAGGGCATCCTGTAATAGTACAAAGACTAGAATTAGGTTTCCCCCCAAAATAACCTTTTTTCAAATGAGAATGCTAGGTTATAACTTAGATTTCTTTTTGTGCAACAAATTTGAGTGTCATAAAAATGGTTAAAAAGTCTTCCTATGGTAGCTTTTTCTAAACTTTTATGAACATCTGCCACATTCATTTGAAGTTTAAAAAATTCTGGCACATATGCAAAGGCATAATAAGGTGCCTATAGCTTTCAAGAAAAAATAACAAGACAGTCAAAAATAAGCCTTTTGCTGAATTGTCAGTAAGAAAACTAGTGTGCGGGAGGAGACGGGCCTTCTTGAGCTCCTTCTCCAAAGAGCTCTCTCTCCTTTGGCCCCAGGTGCGAGCTTCTCCTTCAGTACTACAGCCCACAGTTCCTGGGAGAAATCTCACGGGAAGCACCCCTCTCATCTGATGGGTATAACAGAACCACATAAACCCAATCAAAAAGCACAACCAGAGCACTCCAAGTCTGAGTTGAAATCCATAGGAGGAGATCAGAAGACTGAATCCCAAGATTGCTAGTTCACGGCTGCCTAACACACCCAGAAAATGCTACTTTGTTCAGAAAGTGTCTTAGCTTGCTAAGTGTGGGGTGACTATTTTTCCTTTTCTTTTAGTGCTGACAACATAGGAGTTCAGCATGGTGTACTCCTCTCCTACTTTTCAGCTAATTGACAGGGATAAGATTTATCTTGGCCAGTGCTTCCTGAATCTTCTTGCTTAGAGCCTTTCAAAGGCTGAGCAGAGTTGACCTACACCCATTAACCTAAGTGCAAAACTAACTCAATTTTTAGCCTGAAGATTTATGTGTATTTTGCATTGCTTGTTTTACTAACAAAAGGCCTTGTTTTAAATTACTTACAATCATACAAAAGTAAAAAATTTGCTGTTTATCTTTACGGTGCTGGGCTCTCGGACAACAGTGGTGCCTGCTGGAGGGCTCTAAATGTGCTCTGGATCCCAGCTTCCTAAGCACTCCCTCAACCCTTCTTTCCAAAAAGCACCTGCTAGGGTCTTGCTAGGTGCTGAGGACACCATGGCAAAGGAAGCATGGTCCTCATCCCCAAAGAACCCATGCTCCAAGGGATGGTGAAGAGGAGCAAACAACTATCACCCAGGGCAAGAGGTACAGTGAAAGCCGATGAGAAAAAAAGAGGATTTCTTAAAAGAGCTAGAGAAGGGCAGTGCTTAGCCATGCAGAGGTGTGGGGATGTGGGCAGGGTCAGGGATCAGTGAGCACACCGGCTAAGTGAGAAGACGGAAGGCTTGACAGCAGCGAAGAGACTGAGAACTCGGGGGTAGCACAGAAGGACACTGGAAGGCAGGCCACTAGGCAGAGTGACCCAGTGGAAGTCAACCCACTAAATGCTGAGACTATGAACTAAATTTTATATTTACCTTCAGACCTCCAGGACCTAGCAAAATGTGTGGAACATAAGAGGCCTTCATTTTGCTTAACAAACAAATGAATAAGGCTTTATAAGAATCCAAGAAAAGTGAAGAAAATGTTAATGAAGGCACTAAGGAAAAACAGGGCGAGAGACATATCAGAGACTTGGTTACTATTTAGAAAGAAAGAACAAGGAAGAGGAGCACTCAGCAATGCTCAGTGTGTCCCACTCTGGTGATATCACAGGCAGTGGTGCCATTCACAGGGACTGGGAACACTGGAAGGACAGCAAAGTAGCTTGGTGTGCCCATGTGTTCAGGGAACACTGAGTTTGAAACATCTGTAGTACATGTACGTGAAGCTGAACTGGCACTTGACACATGTGGACCTGTGCTCGGAGAGAGGCATGCTACTGTTAGAATCACAGCTGAAAGTGACTGGCATTACCTTGGTAGCTGAAATAAAAAACCTTTGACAAGATGACTCGAGGGCATGCACAGAAGAAAAACAGGGCAAGACAAGAAACTTGGACAATGCTGAAGGTAAAGGGACGTGAAATGGAATTGAAAAAGCCTTGCTAGAGCAGTCTGGTGGGCAGGAGGAGAGACAGAAAGGAGCTGTGGACTCCAATAGACCAAATGGTCTTTGGATTAGTGTTTCAAACTCTGTAACAATTGGCACCAAAGGCCTATTAGAAAGTGTTCAATTTAAATTTTTCACACAGGAGCTTTGAATACACCCCCAAACTTGACAAACAAAGGTAAAACACAGAAGAAATCTCTTCAATCTGATCTGAATACACCAGCCGAGATAGTCCATAAACTGTGTGCTGTATGTGCTCAGGGCTGGGTGATGACAAGGAGGAACTGTTAACAGAATGCAGGAGCCACATGGCCGTCCTGTCAAATTAGAAATTTGAGCAGATTTCTGTGGTCTATTTTGATCAAGATTCTCAATGTCAAACAAACAGGTTTTTCGATAACCAACTTGTTTCATTTTCGTAAGCACAATAGCACAGTGTGCAACAGTTAGCGAAGAAGCAGGTGGTCCTCGTCGACGTGAAATGAGGGGAACAGAAGAAGAGAAGTAGCACTTCCTTTAAGACATGCAAAGCATCATCACAGACGGATATGGCTTTAGATTTTCCCTCTGAGAGCTTAGCTGTTGTGCAAAGCAGGCAAGCCCCCCAACTCCCACCCCATTTTGCTCTGGTACAAATTTAAGCTCTCTCCTGAGGAGGGAAAAGCTTAGGGTTCAGATCTACAAACCAGTGGCACTTACGAAAGCACAAATAAATCCTGTAAAAGAATTGCTATCTAATTGGTGCAGCCACGCAGAAAGCAATCTGGCATCAGATTCATAGTTTTGACCAAGCATTTCTACATTAAGGATTTTAGCTAAGGAACTAAGTCAAAATGCAGATAAAACCTTATGCATAAAGATGATCACTGAAATGCTATTTATATTAGTGAAAAATTATAAACAACCTAAGTGTCCTACAATAATAAAAAAATGGTTAAATTGTGATATATCCAAACTGTGGAATAACAGGTAGCAAACTAAAAATTTTTCTTACTGAGAACAAATAAAAACATGTAGAAATCCCCATACCATATTAAGTGACATATAAAAACATAAAATTATATATAAAACACCTATCAATTATGTACATTTATACAAAACATATATTCATAAAACAAAGACTAAGAGGAAAGTAATAAAATCCTAAATGGCTGAATTTAGAATGGTATTGTAGATAATTTTCCTCTTTATACTTTTATATACTTTTTATACCACATTTTCTATAATAAAACGTGCAATATCATTCTAGTGGTTGAGAAAAAACATCATTTTGAAAAGCAAATCATTTCCCTTCCTTGTTCAAACCCTTGAGGACCTTTTTGCTTCTGCCTCTTTGAACTTCAGTCCCTCGCCCATGAGAACTGACAGTCTCCAGGCAAAGAGGAAAAGTACTGGAACCAAGGGCCCCCCGGGAAAGGGTCAAGCTGAGCGCCCAGCTCTGTGCACCTGGGGGTGGGGGCAGGGCATGCTCCCGCGTGGAGAGCTATGAACCCACAGACCGCGTCTTTTCCACTGCCACCTAGTAAAACAAAAGAGCAAGTAGAGACATCTGGGGAGGAAAGGAGCCGACTTACCTCCATTAAACTCAAATGGATTCCTATGAGGTAGGGCATGGGAGCACTGTGAAGAGAAACAGAGACACATAGCCACTTTAATGTCTGTTGCTTTTGACAGAAAATTACAGATGGTTCACTATTTGGAGAAAAACTGTTTTAATAAACGTATGCACAGTTACATTTCCTTTCACAACACAAATCCTAATGTGACATTTTGTTCCCAAGCCTAGAAACATCAGAAGAATTTCAAACTGCAGGCAGCACTGGGAGCCGCATGAGTGGTGGGAAGACAACCGACACTGGCATTAGCCCCTAAATCGCAGCTAGGCAACTGCATGGCCTCAGCTGCCTTATCTTTAAAATGGGATCTTGGAAGAAAACTGGCAGGCTGCTATCAGAGTGAAAGAAAGCATATATCGAGTGAGTAGTGCAGATCCTGGTACAAATGGGAACTATTATTGCCACAATTACAACAAAAAAAGCAGTCGACAAGGTTGAATGGAGAATTTTTTATTTGCTCTTTCCCTCTGCCATTGAGAGATGTGACCTCACAGTCCACTCTGATTCAACAAAGCTCATGGAGAGCTACAGCACATGTGCCATCCGATGCCACCACAATTCATAAAGCCCCTTTCAACTATTTCATTTGCAAGGTAATGGGTTCCTAAGCTGGTGACTGAGCAGGAGATGAGAACCCAACTCCAAAGGTTTGAAAAGTTGGGCATTATGGATTGACTTCTGTGTGCCCATGTGCACACACACACACGTTATCATTTATGATGTTACTTACCAATGATAAATGTGCGGGTTATTATATAAGGAACTTCAAATTCATCTTTCCTAATCCACACAACAACCGTACAAGGGCGGTATTATCCCCATTTTATAGAGGACATAGGCCCAGTGAGGTTAAATCACGTATCTCATGTCACAGAACAAAGTAAATGACAAACCTAGAAAGTGACTTCAAAGTTTCTTCCTCTGTGCCACACAGACTTCATAATACTGAACCTAAAATCCCCAGGCCCTCCGGTACACAACCTTTTCCTTGGAGATAGGGGATTAAGGTCAAGGAGTAGGGAGGGAGAGAGCGACTGGCAACTTTTCTGTATGAATTTCTGGTGTGTGATACATCCCGTGAAAGGTGCAAAATGGTATTTTATGAGCCTAAAGGAAAGACACCTGGCTCAGACTGAGGTGACCAGGTCCCTTTTCTCTGGGGCAGCTGGGGCAGTGGGAGTAAACTTACCGGAAGGCTTTCCTGGAAACCAGGCTGGGGAAGTGAGGAGTGGGAAGAAATTAGGAAGGAGAAGTGTGCTTTCAATTTAATACTAAGGATTTTAGGCTTTTATCCTGAAAGCAATGGGTAGGCAATGAAGGTTTTAAATATTAGATGTGCATTTTAAAATTGCTCAAACATTTAAAAATAAGAAAGGGCACAATTCCCTCATTACCATTTGACAAATAAAATTCTTCAAGCAAAAATCATTCCCCAGAATATAAAATGTCCTCCTTACTACAGATCTCAGCAGTAATATATCTTGAGATCCTGTAAAACAGACTTGAATATTAGCAGCACAGTCTGGGAACTATTCTTCTAGAAGACTTTTGTATTTGACAATAGCCAAAGAAAGAACTACACACACAACTGCAGTGAAAGTGGAGTTGTCTTTTTTCTTTCTTCTTCTCTCTTTTAAAAAAAGGTATCTGCTGTGTACATTCAGCTTCTCTTCGCTTCCAGGGGCAAGGAAATGCCCTACGACATTTTTTTCACTTAAACTGTAAACCATTAGTTTAGCTGCCAGCTACACAAATGCTCAAACTTCCCAGTGTGCCTGGCTCTGCTACCCAAGTTTTTTCCAGTGTACACTGAAATGAATGTGTTTCTAATTAAGTAGCTTCAGGAAAACGACAGCTTCAATGTCAAAAATACAAAGTCTGAACCCTGGCAGGAAGTCTTAAGACTACAAATGTCTCATCTAGTGGAACCTTGCCTAATATAATGAAAGGAAGCAGGAAGAGTGCAGAATTCCAAAAAAAAAAAAAAAAAAAAAAAGGACACTTATGAATGTGTCAAGAAGCACAGCTTAACACATAGGAGGGAGAAAAACTCAAATCCATAATACTTAACCAAATCTTATCAACTTTTCCAGTCCCTATGTTCAATCATGCAATTGACCAATGACCCTGAGTTTTAATTAGCATTTCAGAACTGAAATTCAAAAGAAAAAAAAATGAATTAACACACAGAAAAAGGCATTTCAACAATTGTAAGAAAATACCTACTATGAAAGTGCCTGTATAATTCAATACAAACACAGGCCCTCATCTGAAAAAGAAGTATTTCCTAGCATTTTAAATATGAGGTTTTAATGCCATGCCCTTTCCTCCTGCAATGAGAATCAGGGACACCCTGAGAGGAAGAGGAGTCTGACAGAAAGGGCTGTAAGAAGGGACAAAGCAGCACTCACTCTTCAGCATCATTAGGTAGGACTTTTCTGAAGCCCAATAATTTTCCAAAGAGTAATTATGGCCTATCATGGAAATGTAGTTTCTAGCCAAGTATTGTTAGGGCTGCTACAGCTCTGTATTTAGAAAATATTTAAAACACATTTATTCTGAAATCACAGCAGCTCCATGTTTTATATGAATGCAAATTTAGACAAATACCTTTTACACTGTTGTTATTTGCTTACAAAGCCTCAAATACTTCCTTGAATCTACTGCATTTTTGCTCTACATATATACTAATTACAAATTCCAAGTGGGAAGAAGGGGCGGGGGGGGGAGAAACCCGGAATTTCCTTAACATCTCAATGTAGCAAATATGTAACTGGGTAATTCTAGGTGTTTTCTGAAAACAATTTCTATTCTCATTATACAATACCTCAATAGTCATTACTGCTACCACCTCATTTTCTTTCAAAACCTCTTTTCTATGGCTTTTTATTGTAAAGAAAAAATTCTCTGGGGAAAAAAAATCACTCACCCATGATCATGTCATCTTAATACAACTACTTTTATTTTTGTATTGTTCTCCTCCAATATTGGCTGACATTAACAAACATTTTTTTCCTCTTAATAATACTCTTTATTATAAAAAGTTTTTTATTGTTGTGGAAATACAGTTGTCTCCATCTTCCCCCCATCACTCCCCCCAACCCCAGCCATCCCCACCTTCCACCCTCGACCCTACTGTCCTTTGGCTCTGCCCATGGGTCCTTTATACATGTTCCTTGACAACCCTTCCCCCTTCCCAACATTATCCCTTCCTACCTCCCCTCTGGTTACTGTCAGTTTTTAATAAACATTTTATATCTTTGAAATTATAGGGTGCATATATTTTACTGTTTTCTCCTTGGCTTCAGTGATATTTCTCATGTGTTTACTACAATCTTTGTGATTATTTTAAAAACTGTATAATATTCCACAAAGTATGGATGTATCATGATTTATTGAACACGATTCTTAGAATCAGACATTTAGTTGCATCCATTCTTTTCACTGTTAGTGAAAACAAACAACTTCATGTGCACAAATTTCCAAATATGGTATTAGTAAATCAAAGGGCAAGACTGTTACATTTTTTGTTAGATCTTGGCAAAATGTTTTCTAGGACAGCAGTCACTGCCCCAAGGGACATCTTTCAGGACCGTTGTGGGGATTAGAGATAACCGATAAAGCGCCTGGCACAGGAGCAGCGTAGGCTCAGTAAGTGACTGTCGCCATGTCCAGATGGGTTCTCTTTGAGCCCTGGCATGGCTGGCACCTCTGGACCCATGCTTACCACCCAAAGATTGGTCTCCTGTTCCTGCCCTGGTTCTGATGGACACCTGGCAACCTTGGTGAGGACAGTCAAGACTCCATGATCAACATAGGGTGCTGGACCTGCACCTCTCCACACTTGGGTTTTTCACTCCAAGCACACCCTCCTGCCACCTGTCTACTTACTGACTTCAATAGGGTTGCTTGTCACTTCCTTCAGAGGGCAACCTTTACTCTTGATTTTATGTATACCAAGAAGGCAAAAACTACTAAGTAAACTATGATTTGTTACTTTCTTATCATATGGAATGACAACTATTAAAAAGCACTTATCACTCTTGGACACACATTAAAAGGAAAATATAAAAAAATGAATTGGTTAGGCTATTCCTAAAAGTGCTCTTCCCATTCAGAGTCTGACTTACTTGAATCATTTTCTGATGCACAGTCATCAATGTCCATGTTTTTCCACAGTTATCTCAGTAACAAAACATAATAAAACTTCATCCACTAGAAACTATCTTCCTTAATTGGGTCCCAGAAAGAAATTCTTTGCTGCTTTTCAAGAAAACATGAATGCAAATATCTGTTTCACTAGTAGCAAAAATACACCATGGTTCTCTACTCTGGTATCTTTCAGCATTCACAGTGACTTTACATTTCAATGCAGAATCTGGGTGCAATTTTGCAGACATTTTAAACAGCAATTAGACACAACATGTGCAGAACCAACAATGCACATCATTAAATTAATGTGGTGATACTATTAACAGCTATGACCAAGTCCAAGCATAGGCAGGTCTTGACAGTTGTGTCACAACTGCCCTATGGTTAGTAGTGACTGTGGGATACCATTGTACATCTCTGGGTAGCAGAATAGAGCATATCTGTACTAGGCCTTTGTTCTCTGAGAATTATTGCACTGACTTCATCAATTACATCCTGGAAGAATAAAAGCTATTCTTGCTCCCTTCTGCCCTGCAAAGGAAAGGGATTCTGTTGCTGGTGTCAAGGCAGTGACAATACAATGACCTTAACCTGAAAGGTATGTTCAGTCTGAATTCTCTTAAGGGGAAAAGGAACTAATATTTACTGACCTACTATAATCCAACCACTTCAATGCATTACTCAAGGCAATTCTGCAATGTAGCATTATTTTCCACATTTTCAGAATGGGAAACAGGCTCAGAAAGGTAAAGTAACTTCCCCAAGGTCACAGAGCTAGTACATAGTATGGTCATATTCAAACTCAGGGCTGTTGGACTGAAAGCACATGCTGTGTCCATGGTGCCCCATGGCGCATACTCAGTATTTCAGCCAAAGGAAAGGAGGGAGTACTGGTACACTACAGGGCCCATTCACCCAATCCTCTTATGAACTCTAGGCCTGGGATGTACACCACTTCTCTTCCAGGTAAGTCCCACAGCATGAGCTCATTCCTAGCAATGACCAACCATTAATATGGATGTTGCAGACTTATTAATGGGCCCAGTAGTCTCCATTCCTTATTACTGTACTTTCATAGTTTAATTCCTTTCCCCCAGATAACTTGAGCCCTCTTAATCATTTTCCCTTGAGGTCAGCAGCAACAAACTGGAAGAGAATTGGGTGAAATTAAAAAAATACTAGCTGCTCAAATATATAAAATACAGCTTCCCGAGTTCTGTCTGGTGTGGCTCAGTTGGTTGGAGCCTCATCCCATGACTGAAAGGTTGCGGGTTCAATTCTGGTTCAGGGAACACACCTAGGTTGTAAGTTCAATCCCTGGTCTGGGTGCATACAATTGCCAGTCTGAGCACATACGGGAGGCAACCAATCAATATTTCTCTCTCATGCTGATGTTTTTCTCTCTCCCTTCCTCTCTCTCTAAAAAGCAATGGGGAAAAAAAAGTCCTCAGGTGAGGATAAAAAAAAAAAAATACAGCATCCTGAGAACAGGAAGGGAGGGGAACACTGGGTAGAGGTAGGAGGACCCTGACCCGAGGTGAGCAACACCTCTCCTACCTCAGAAAGCAACCTGTTTAGAGCTGCCCAAGTATTTGGAAGATCTACTGTTTTTCTTTTCCCTTTTCCCCCATACAAATGCACAGTTAGCATAACAATTTACACATCACAGTACCCACCTCAATTCAGAGGCACACTGCCTTCTTACCCAAATAACCTCACAAGTCTTTCCTCAGGTCTCCATTGCTCAAGGAAAGGAAAACCCTGGAACAGGTCTTACTTGTTTGAGCTTTTCTTTTCTTTTTTCTTTTTTGGAAAAGACACAAAAGTGTAAACAGAACTTGTTCTAGAATTTTAAATTCTGTTCTGAAATAATGAGGCCTAACATTGTTAGAGAGGTTCAAGGACAAAAGAATGGGAGTAAGAACAACAACAAAGACCACATAACTTGTTGAAGGACACAAATAATCATAGCTTGGGACTTACTGAAAGTGACCCAATAGATTGTCTACAGGCCAATATAATAGCCAGTGTTGCACAGGAAGCCACTAAGAACAGCCATCATTTGCTGCACTAAGGGCTAGACTGGCATTTTCTCATTGGATTCCCATGATGACAGTGTGAGGTCTCTATTATTGCTACCATCACCTTGTAGATGAAGAAGTGAAGGCTAGGAAGCTAAACAACTTATTCAGTTCACACAGCTGGTAAAAGGCAAAACTGGGACTAGAACCCAAGTCTGTTTGCTAAGATAAAGCTTACTGTTTTCCAGACCAGCACTTGACTGGCTGGGAAGGGGGAGTGGAAGGAAGTTCGGAGGTTTTCTCAAATGTGCTCCCCCAGGGCTAGCCAGCAGCTGTGCTAGTCCCTGGCCCCTGGCCCCTCCACAAACCTGTCCGAACACCCTCCTCACCACAGGCACCACTTCTTCCAAACCTGCCTTGGGCTCTTTGTGGGCCTCAGTCCCCTTCTTCCCTTAAGTCCCGCTACGCCTGTGTTGCTCCTTCAGGTATTACTGCTCAGACAACCTCAGTGGTTGCCAACACCTCTCTTTTACAAGCTTTTGTGTGGGTTGTCCATTTGACATAAGTCACGTGCTAATTGTGTGATTGTTCTAGATTATCAGTTACAAGAAATCGAACTGGTTCCTGTTTCCCAGAGTCTACACTGGTCCCATGTGTAGATCAAGAAGAATAAAGACAACAGGGCTGCTATGTACTGAGCACTCACCAAACACCAAGGGTCATGCAGGAAGCTTTAGCTAATTTATCTCACTTAATCTTCAAACAAATCAATGTATACCTTTCATTTTCTAGATTAAAAAAAAAGGGATTCTGGGAAACTTACAGTGAGGTTAATGGCAATTTCAACCCGAATCCTTCTATTTCAGTGTCTCTTATGCTATTCTTGCTAAATAAATACTACCTTTTCTTAACCATTATGTTATATTAAAAAATGGAGGACTCCCAGTCAAGATGGCAGCATAGGTAAACACCTCCTTGCACAACTACATCAAAACTACAACTAAAATATAGAACCACCATCACCCAGAACCATCAGAAATTGAGTTGAATGGGAGTCTGACAACTATGGAATTAAATAAACCACATTTGTCCAGACTGGTAGGAAGGACAGAGATATGAAATGGGCTGGTCTCAAACCCACGTGTGGTGGATAAAAATTCAGGAGAGATATCTGGGGAGCGAGGAGTCCCAGCTCCACACTAGCCCCCCAGCCCAGAGAGACAGTGTCAGGAAGACAAGTCCCCATAACTTCTGGCTACAAAAACCAGTGGGGACTGAGTCAGCAGAAGAAAATTCTGGAGTCCCAAGCAGTTCCTCTTAAAGAACCCACACACAGACCTACTCAGACTCATTCTCTCTGAGCTCCAGAACTGGGTAGTGGCTTGAAAGGCATCAGTGGCCTACAGAAAGGAACTGAAGTGTTTGGCAGCAAGACAGGAGCTGGGGACAACTTTCTCCCAGACAGAAAAGCAGGCAGAGCCCACTGCTCCTTTTCTCAGCCCTCCTCCCCCCCTGCCCAAAAGAACCAAAGATCTGGCAGGTGGGTGCCATATCTGAGACTCTATCAACCTGGCTCACACTGTATGCCCTGTCCTGGAGATCCCCTGAGATTCCATCCCACCCAATTCACTGGTATACCCAAACTATTAACGGTGACTTCTCCATATAAATGGCTGGTCTTGGCTCATATTTCACAACTTCCTATATCCTCTCAAACAAGCAACAGCCAGCCTCAGTGAGCCCTAGCTTCCTACCCTGCCCCCACCTCTTGGTAAGTGGCTCTAGGCCTGTCACTAGCAGCAGGCAGCCAAGATTCACAGCTTAGCTTTGCCTGGGAATCTCCAAGCCCAGCACAAGTAGTGACCATCTCAGATTGCTTTATAGCTCAGGTAGGGTGATCCTAGGCAGAATATAGGTAGCGGCTAACCTTGTCTGTACCACCCAGGCGACCCCAGAGCCTGTGCACGCAGTAGACAAATACAGACCCCATCAGAGCACTATGACCCTGCCCCTGCACAGTTGATCCTCCACAGAGGGTGAAGGTCAGTGGCCAGCAGTCACAGCTAGACCTTGCAGCTGACTGGCCTGGGTAAATCCCTCGATTGTCCTGCCAACAGCAATCAAGGCTCAACTACAAGAGGAGGCTGTACTCAGTCCACACAAAGGATGCACCTCAAGTACCCAGCTTGGGGGATAGGGGGGCTGTGCCACTGGACCCTATAGGACACCTACTACATTAGGCCACACTACCAAGACAGGGCGTCATAGCAGCTCTACTTAATACATAGAAACAAATACAGGGAGGATGCCAAAATGAGAAGATGAAGAAACATGGCCCAAATGAAAGATCAGATCAAAACTCCAGAAAAAGAGCTAAACAAAAGGGAGATAAGCAATCTATCAGATGCAGAGTTCAAAATACTGGTTATAAGTATGCTCAAGGAATTTAGTGAGGACCTCAACAGCATAAAAAGATCCAGTCAGAAACAAAGCATACACTAATTGAAATAAAGAGCAATTTACAGGGAATCAACAGAAGACTGGATGAAGCTGAGAATCAAATCAATGATTTGGAACATAAGGTAGCAAAAACAACCAATCAGAACAACAAAAAGAAAAAAGAATCCCCAAAATGAGGATAGTGTAAGCAGCCTCCGGGATAACTTCAAGAGGTCCAACATCCACATCATAGGGGTGCCGGAAGGAGAAAAGAAAGAGTAACAAATTGAAAATATATTTAAAAAAAATAATGAAAGAAAACCTCCCTAATTTGGTGAAGGAAATAAACATACAGGCCCAGGAAACACAAAAAGTCCCAAACAAGATGGATGCAAAGAGGCCCACTCCAAGAGACATCATAATTAAAATGCCAAAGGTTAAAGATAAAGAGAGAATCTTAAAAGCAGCAAGAGAAAAGCAGTCTGTTACCTACAGGGGAGTTCCCATAACGCTGTCAGTGATTTCTCAAAAAAACTTTACAGTCTAGGAGGGACTGGCAAGAAATATTCAAAGTCATGAAAAGCAGGGATCTACAGCCAAGATTGCTATACCCAGCAAAGATACCATTTAGAATCAAAAGGCAGATAAACAGCTTCCCAGACAAGAAAAAACTAAATGAGTTCATCATCACCAAACTATTATTATATGAAATGTTAAAGGGACTTATTTAAGAAAATGATCATCAAAACTATGAACAATAAAATGGTGACAAATACATACTATCAACAATTCAATGTAAAAAACAAACTAAGCAAATAACAGAGACAAAATCACCATACAGAGAGTGTTTTGATGGGTGCCAGATGGGAGGGGGTATGGGGAAATGAATCTCCACTGCCCAGCTCCACACACACTGAGCTCCTCTACTGGGTGAAGGGGTTAAGAAGGTGAAGGGGTTAAGAAGTACAAATGGGTAGTTATAGAATAGTCATGGGAATGTAAACTACAGTATAGGAAATGGAGTAGCCAAAGAACTTACATGCATGACCCACGGATATGAATAATGGTGTGGGCATTGCCTGAGGGAGTGGGGGAAGCTGGGTGCAGGGGGACAAAGTGGGGAAAATTTTATAATCAATAAAATATGATTTTTAAAAAAGATTCTAATTAAGTGGAAAAAGCTCACTCCTCACAATTCTTTAGTTATGAATAATGATACTGGCTTATAAATAAAAACTGCTTTTCCATTTTTAAGAAAAAAATGGTTATTTGATATTTATAGCCGAAAAATAAAATAGCAAATGGACACTTCATAGCCAGAAGAAAATTATATTTGCCTTACTACCATCAATGAATTAACTGATACTCTTTTTTGTTCTAAACAGGATTTAAGGCAGTTGTTATGAATCTGTTCAATACCGCAGTTGAAGTAGGGAAAGAAATGGGGACAAGGCACCCTGGCTGGGTGGGCTCAGATGATTGGAGCAGCGTCCCATACACCAAAAGGTTGAGGGTTTGATCCCCAGTTGGGGTGTATACAGGAGGCAACTGATCTATGTTTCTCTCTCTCTCTCTCAATTCAATGAACAAAGAAAAAAATGCAATCTGGGGTGAGTTTAGTACTGCACTTGTGTGCTGTGAGGTTCTGCACACCTGCAGGGGTGCCCACAAATCTGTCTCTGAGCCCTCCAGCTGCCAAGCGTAGAGGGATACAGAATCATAATGTGATTCATGGTGTCCACAGAGAAAAATGGCCATTCAGGTGCTTGAGTTTTTAAAAAGCAATAGGAAGGAGAGAGAGAAAATTAATATCTCATAATGTATTTATTATGTGTTAGTCAGTCAGTCAACAAACATTACTATGTGTCAGGCACCACAATGGGCTGAGGCTAGAGAAGAGTTCTGTTTTTTGCCTATTTGGAGTTTATGGTTAACAACCGACATTAAACAAACATATTTCTGCATGTGGGTAAGCTGGTACTGGGACACTTACAGGGTACTGTCATCCCCTCATTTCATCCTTGCAGCAATCTTGAGAGCCTCATCTCCATAATTTACAGAGGAACCTTTGGCTCAAAGAGGTGAAGCAACTTGACACAGGTCACAGCTAGTGAGAGACAGAATATACTGTGTGAAAAGTAGAAGAGGTGCAAATGCCATGAGTTAATTAAGTTTTCTTTAAGGAGAAGCTGTTTAACTTTTTCCCTGGTTTCCAACCAGCCCTCCCTGATTCGTGATCAACAACAGAGGATGAGGATTCATGAGAGGACAGGAGTGATTCTAGATTGGGAGAGGAGGCAGAGACTGCTTAGTTTCCACCTGCAATTCTGGCAGCCAAACCACAGGGCTTACCACAGTAGAGGAGCTCAGTGTGTGTGGAGGTGGGCAGTGGAGATGGTTTGCTAATTTGAGACAGGTGTATACCACTGGAGCTGCTGGATGAAGGAGAAGAGGGAGGAAAACGCCCTTTGAGTGTGGCCCTATGGCTTTGTGGAGTAGTAACTCTGGGGGTTGGAAGAGATGCCTTCTAGAGCTCCAAGGCACTAAACTCAACTGAATGAACACTTGAGTTACAAAAATAATGCCTGGAAGAAAACGTATAAGGTCAACATCAAAGCCTGGAGTGGTCTGCCCTTCTGTGCCTTCTCAGTCTACCGGAAGGAGACGGGCTTGGAAAACATCAGGAAGGGCTCAGTCACTAAGACCACTGCAGCAGGATAAGTTAATCACAGAGCAAAGGTCAGGAGACGGGGCTCTGATGGCCCCAGAGAGTTCAATAAGAACCATAAGAGCTAGAGCCAGCTGCAAAGGGGAAGTCTCAGGTTGTCAGCCACCAGCAGCTTACAAGACTCTCATACAAATGCAGGAATGAATGAGGTACAAAAGAAATGAGGACAGAAAAGAGCTCTATGGAAAAACAATCAACAGAAAGTAACAAAACAAACAAAAAATATAAAAGGTAAAAATGCAACTAGTAATAAGAGAAAAAGATTTTATCTTTTTTTCTGTTCCTGGATTAAGATATGTCACATGCCAAGATGCAAAGTAACCAATTTCCTTCTTAGTTTAGCCTTGAAGTCTTTCCAATGTTTAAGGGGAAGGCAAACCCACAGCT
The DNA here is from genome assembly GCA_004024845.1 of Tonatia bakeri. Classification (NCBI taxonomy): domain Eukaryota; kingdom Metazoa; phylum Chordata; class Mammalia; order Chiroptera; family Phyllostomidae; genus Tonatia; species Tonatia bakeri. The sequence goes on along the minus strand of PVIA01000947.1, from coordinate 22,077 downwards.
GAGAGATGACTCTGAGCCCAGCACTGTGCTCTTGCTTCATATATTCTCCCTCGTTCCCCAACTTGGAGAGGCAAGGACACATCACAAAAGCCCTGACACGAGGTGTCTTCCTCCACTGCTGCAGCTTCTGTGATGGTGGCATTACACGGTCTATGGATCTTGCTCTATTGGTGACCGAGAGCATACCTAGAATGTCTGTTGCACAGACCACCACACTGTGCCTTAAAAGCTTCAGTTTTCTAAGAGTTGGGTTCAAGAGAGGCTCCGGGTCAGGGAGAAGTGAGGAATGTGTCCCAAGAGAAGGAAAACCAGGTCCAGGCTTGGTCGTATAAGCAGATATCAGAGCCAGCTCTATCCCATGGAGGCTAGTTAGAAACTGGGCCAGAGAGGCAGGCTGTTGCCCCGTGCCACATCAGGCAGCAGGAAGGGGCCTGGGAGGGTCGGATCGGTGGGCAGGTTCAGGTGCTTAAATGCAACTACTAAGGAGGTAGAGGGCCACTGGGTGGGATGGGTAGGCTGCAGTCAGGTTGGGCGAGCAACAGTCACCTTCCCCAACCAGAGAAGGGTCATTCCTGTGGTAAAGAGACACCCTGAAGGTCTCAGCAGCTCTGTGGGAATATTGCTGCCGAGGCTGGAGGAGAGCTGTCTGTTACACTAGCATCTGCTAAGTCAGGTACACCTTGGAGGGACCAGGTGAAGGGGTCTGATGCCAACCATCTATGCAGACTACTTGTTTTTATAAAACAGTCAATTTTGCTTTATATACTTTTGGAAGGTTAAAAAATGTGCTTTTTTAAATAATAAGGATGAATTACCTTACTAACAACAATTAAAGAATGCATTTACAATCTAATGCATCTGGAACTGGATATTGGTGATGGTTGTAAAACCTTGTGAATATACTAAAAACCACTGCATTGTACACTTTTAAAAGGGTGTATTTTATGATATATGAACTACATTTCCATCTAAAAAATCAAATGGAGACCTTGAGAAGACAGCTTTCCTACAGAACCTATAATATAGCTAGATATAGATTCCTACAGAACCTATAAGACAGAAAATGCAAGGGGCCCAGTCTCTTCTCTCTCCCATTTTTCCACCAGGAAGATAGTTTACTCAGAAACTGTCCAAAGGTTCCTGCAAAGGCTCCAGGAATTTTCAGTTTTGGGCTCTGCTGCAGGAAATGAAGGAGCATGTCAATGTAGGGCTCAGTGACTGTCGTCATCTAACAACTTCTTGTTAGCTCCTATTTGATACCGGGCTCTTTATGGACATCTGTGCTGTTAGCTGTATTCTTGTGGGTGAGGAAACTGAGACTCAGAGAATTATGTGACTCACCCAAAGACATATATTGAGTAGGACCAGAGCTGGCATTTGGACCTAGACCTCTTTTCTACTACTCAGTCTTTTTGTTCCAACCTCAGGGTCAAAGTCAGCCAAATCTTACTTGGGAATTCACCTAGAAATCTAGTTTCCTTTTGCCCAACCAACACACAATGTTTGTGCACTTCCTAAGCATCAGGCCCACCACACACCATTTTCCTTCTTCTGCCTGAAGCGGAAACCCAGGTCCTCCCCACCTCCTGCCTCTCTTGCATGAGCTCCTTGTTGAGATGGTTCCATCCTGAGCAGTCGGCCTGTCTTGATCCCTTGCTGCTCCTTAGCTTAAAAAAAAAATCTTTGTTCTCCCATTCTTGCCTGGACACTTGTGTTCTTTTGTGAAATAATGTTTTCTCAAATCCAGAACCACTATAAACTCCGACCTTCCTATGTCCAATGCCAGGAACATAGGCACGCATAAATGCTGCCAAATGGACATTATATACAGGTTTTTTTTTTTTTGCTTACTTGTTGGAATTCAATATTTAACAAAACTTACATAGCTCAGAGTTAGGTAAGAGAATGTCAGCCACACCTGTCTACCTCATCTACTTCCATCCAACCTCCTCTCCCTTGGTGTTGTGAATTTCAGCAGAATTTTGGGAGTCATATATAGTCATTAATAACAAAAATAGTGCCTACTATTTATGGAGAACCTGTTTTGTGTCAGTAGTAATTACTATTCAAGTTTTTTTTTAAGATTTTATTTATTTTTAGAGAGGGAAGGGAGGGAGAAAGAGAGAGAGAGAGAGAGAGAGAGAGAGACATCAATATGCGGCTGCTGGGGGCCATGGCCTGCAACCCAGGCATGTGCCCTGACTGGGAATTGAAACTGTGATGCTTTGGTTCGCAGCCCATGCTCAATCCACTGAGCTATGCCAGCCAGGGCTACTATTCAAGTTTGACAAAAGAGAAAGTAGGTTCAGTGACCTCAAAGTTAGTATATGGGAAAGCCAGAACCAAAACCAGGTTTTCTGGTTTCTACCACATTTCATTGACTTGTACTTTTGCCACCAAAAATATCAACAATACCACTTACTTTAGCATCAATTTACTCCCTTTGCAAAATTTCATGGCATCAATGAAGATAAAAGATTAGAATGGAGGCAGCTCTGATCATCCAGATGTCACTTCACAGCTGTGTCTAGTGAAGCCCTATCACCCATGTGGACTGTGCACCCTGAGATTAGGCACATTTCAGACTGTTTGCTAAAAACCCCAGATGGAATACATGATGCAGCATGGAGTGATTGGCTCAGAAATAAATCCACATGCATTACATATAAAGAACCTACAACCAGTTATCTCTCACAGAGAATGAAAGTATGTCCATTCTGAGTGAAAGAATGGCTTCCAGAGTCACTCAGAAATAAATGTCAGGAAAGCAATGCAAAATCCAAACCTTAATTGTGCACCTCTGATTTAACCTTTCCATTCAACTGTGCCCTCAGCAAGCACCAGGAGTTAGCTACTAACTTGGCTCTTGACCTGGCTATTCTTTGGGAGAACACATGAACTTACTTGTCTTGATCTGATATGGAAATATTTTATCACAAAGGTGTGTTAACAAGTGTCCAAAATAACCCAAATATGCAATTCAATTTGGGAACTGACTTATGGTCCTTATTTAGGATGGATTCTGAATAAATGAGAAAAAGGAATTTATATGGGAAATACCATATGGCTTCTACTGGGACCTTTTATTAGCAACATTTAATTAGCACAGTGCCTCGTACATAGTAAGTGCTCTATAAATATCTGCTGAATGAATAATTAATCAATGATAACATAAGTTTACAATTAGCAAGTCATCAAGAAGCCTAGAAGCAGAATTTTTTCATAAAATCTTGGTGATGGGTATACCTTCTTCTCTCACGCTTTGGAGTGTTAGTATGAAAAGCTTTAATATCAGATGGCACTGGACTGCAAGAGCAGGCTCTACCACTTCTTAGCTGTATGACAGTGGGTAAGTCACTAACCTCTCTGAGCATCAATACCTTAATCTACACAGTAGAGCTAATAAATCTGCCTTGCAGTGTGAGTTTGAAGATTTGCAATAATGTTTACAAAGAGCTTGACACACACTGGACTCAATAGATGGCAGTCATTATAATGAGAGGGAATGCTGGTTCTCATCAGCAAGTCAATCCTTTTGTCCCAGAGATGGGAAGGCTCTGCCAGCATTGGCCAAGGTCAGGACTGCCATCAGCCAAGGTAGGCAACATTCTCATTTTCACTTTCAAAGTTAAGAGAAAAGCACAGATCTAAAGTAGAAAGGAACCAGCAGCACATGTTTTTAAATATTCATAAGGGCTGGAAATGTCTTACTCCTTTCGTTTTCTCTGCCATCTGCTTTTGTTTCTTTTCTTTTCATTCTTATGCCACAGCTGCAAATGAAAACAACCATACAATAACTCAAGTTAAATAAAAAAAATCAAAATAAAAACAATCTGAGGAGTAAAAAGAGATGAATTATAAAGTTTTTCCCTGAGCTCAGACTACAGAAGCAAGAATGTTTGATGTGAGGTAAAGCCTCTAGAAACCCAAATCCATGTCCAATGTTTATAATAACCATGGTAAGAGCAGCCTCCTCTTACTGTCACTTGATAACAACATCTCTAATTCCTAAAGTCGCCCTTCCAAGTAGGCAAATTAAACCCATTTTACAGGAAAAGAAATGGCAGACCAGAGGGGTAAAATAAATTTTTAATGGCAACACAGCTAATGAGAGATGAAACTGAGATGTGAACACAGGTCTGTCTGAACCCAAAGCCCAGGTGCTTTCTCTATTATCCTCTTCAAAAACGGAAAGGAACCTGAAAAAATTAAGTTGGGAAATATTTAGGGCAGACCATTTGTGCTAAACTGATTTATTCAGATAATTAAAATTTGTGATTATAGCTCTAATTAAAGCTAACACAGATAATTGGTTGTTGTATTTGTGAAGGTGCAATTAGAGTCTCCCACATAATTGCGGGGTTTTCAGCATCATAGTTTCCATTTATTCACTGCATCCCAGAGCTGTGCTCTTCTGGCCTCTGTTCTACCAAAGGCTGCATTACAGCTCTTAGGGTCTCTGAGCTCAAGGACCATGACCTATGATACTAGGGTCTGAGCTCAGGCTCATTTAACACGTCTTTGTCCTGAAGTCAATGAACACCTCATCTTCAAGTGCAATGTAAAAAGCTCTTACAGCCTGCACTTTACTGTTGTCCTGAAAACTCCTAGCAGCATGTACCTGAAGAAAAACTGGCAGCAGTGGTCCTCATGTGTTAATTACACTTGTGAAGTCTATTATGCATAGAAAGGGCACCTGCTGGCAGTGAAAATGACTAGAATCTGCCCTTCCTGCACAGTGAGTAAATTGAGAGTTCATTTCTACAGGAGATAATAGTTTTCAGATTCCATTTCGTGTATCCCCTGCATGGGGACGTACTTAACATTTAAATCATCTGCAGAGGCACAAACCTCCTTCAAATTTACATGTTTCAGGCTCCTAGCACTTTACTTAAAATGCTAGTTATCCCTGCTGGGTCTTACCACCAAGGATTAAACTCAATGTGGTGAAAGTCACTGAACACAATAGAATCAAGTTATTAGCATTGACTCAAATTTCATGGCATTTGTAGTTTCTGACCAAAGCAGTGGTAGCAGGCTGAAGGTGATCAAATCAAGCCTTAATGGAGGATGTTTTTTTCTCTTGGAGTCTTTTATTTCATCATTCTTGCATCTTGCGGTTAATAAACAGGTACCAATCCCCACTGGTCTGTAATCATCCTTTGGTCAAATGTCAAAAAGTTCTTTCATGGAAACAAGAGACCAGGAGAGAAACGCTATCACACAAACAGAAACTTCCAAGATGGAACATAATCACAAAACTCACTCGGGCTCAGAAGAATACAAGCCTTAACTTTGATTTTTTGGAGTGGAAGTGTGGGGTGACAAGGGCTTAGTAGCTTCCTTGACAAGTCTTCCCTTCTAAGTCAGACTCCCCAAGATCACTGCTCTCCGCCGGGTTGGTGACAAAGTTCTGGACAGTGCTAGAGTTAGAGAGGGAACTGAAATGAGGACGGGAGGGTCAGCTGCCATAGGGAAGAGTAAAAACAGCTGATAAATCCTCTAAGCAAACAAGAAAGGAAGACTGGGACCTGAGATGGCAGCTGGAAAAAATACTATTTTTTTTTAAAGTAAAACTTTTCAATTATAATAACCATACTTTCTTCACTGAAATAGCTGAAAAGATTAAAAATAAAATAAAAGTCATACAGAATTCCTCTCCCTTCTCCCATCACAAATCACTGTTAACATTTTGGTGCATTTCTTCCCAGATTTCTGCAGGTGAGTGTGTACACACATTTAATTTTTCTGTTATATATACACATACTTTTTGGTTTATTTTTATAAAAATGGAATCATACAGTGCATAAAACTTATGGGCAAGTTACTAAAACTTCTTGGGCCTTGGTTTACCAGTCCGTGAAATGGAGTCAATGGTACTTGCCTTACAGGGTTTCTGATCACAGATGTGAAGGAGATGGCCCAGTAACTGGGGCCTAGGGGACCTTCACCACCGGCAGCTGCCATGATCACTGAAGGTACTGACACAGCATTTTCCTTTCCACTGTTCTGGGAATGAAAGCTGCTGGTTTTAACCTAGCTAACAATTTAGCAACCAAAACTTTCCAAGTAACAGAAAGCAAAAGTTGTGCTATTACCAAGCCCTGCACACAGGAATCTCTGGGCGTTCCTACCTAAAGCACAACATCGAGACACACAGGTGAGTGTCTCCCAGCAAGAACCCTAAGGTTTCCCTTAGAGCACATGTCTGCATGAGGTGTGTAGGGGGTCATGAGTCTCCCTCTGTGTGGGGCCCCTGAGATGGGTGTGGTGGCCAAGGGACCTGTGTCTGTATGAGAGTATGTGCCTGTGAGGGTGCTATATGTTAGGGGGTGGGTGGCAAGAGGACTGGGTGCCACTGTGTGAGTCTGTCTTGGGAGACACATGCCTCTCTCTTATCTTTTCTACTTTTCTCACTGTCTCCCCTCTGCCTTCCTTGGGTTTGTATTTTGTTCTTTCTTCTCCCCCTCACTCCCCTGGCCACCTCCTTCTTCTGTGTCTGTCTATGCCCAGCCCATCAATCTTGCATTCAAACAGCAATGACAACACTACTGGAGAGCAAACATGGGCCTTTCCTTTGAGATACATGACAGGGGGAGTGAATGATAGCTGGTTCGGACGCTCAACAGGAGAAGCAAGCCTGAGCAGAGGAACAGCCCCTTAATGTCGTATAAGAGGTGGGAGAAAGGCGTGGATAAAAAGTAGGTACAAAATAGACTGGGGGATGTTAAGAATAGTATAGGAAATGGAGAGGCCAAAGAACTTATATGCACGACTCATGGACATGAATTTGGGGGGACTGCTGGAGGGAATGGGGGTACCAAGCAGAGGAGGACAAAGGGGGGGAAATTGGGACAACTGTAATAGCATAATCAATAAAATATATTTTTTTAAGAAAAGAGCCACCTTGACAAGAAAGATACATGGTGGAGAAATGAACTGATTCACTTAGTGCTAGGCACTAGAGAGGGTCACTGATCTTCACTTGGAGGCCTTGAGCTACACCTTTGTTGTACCCATGGCTTCTTGGGGTGAGGGTGAGCCCAACTTCAAATCAGGGCTACTGAGGAATACCTTTAAGCTCCCACGTCAACCTGACTACCTTGGTGAACCTTTTCAGTGGCAGGTTTGCAAACTGGGTTGGAGAACCCAGCAAAAAGTATGGCTGACCTGAACTCACTCACTCTGAACCAACTGTAAGTGTCTTGAATCATCTGTTCTTAAGCGACAGAACAGCGGCACCTCAGACGGGTCTCTTTCTCCTGAAGCTGTCAATTTCTGGCAGGTAATGCCTTTTCCCATATATGTTATAGTTCTGAGCTGTCTGGAGACAATGTCTTTAACTACATCACACTAGAGAAAGAAATTGTTCAGAAGGAAAATGGATCCCAATCCATCTTTTTGTGATCTACTGAAGACAGTGTTTCTGCAGAAACACTCTGAGCACTTATCATGAGCCTGCTTTTCTGCATGGTGCCCTCTCATCTGTTACACCATTTCACCTTTATATAATTATGAATACAACAACTTCATTTTGCAGATGAGGAAAAAAGATCTTAAGCCAACTGACTTGTCCAAGGTGGTACTGCTGACTCTTACGCCTGCCTGCCTGCCTTCCTGATTGCCTTCCTTCCACTAAAATACAGTTCACTGAACTGAAATTCCCATCAAAAAACTTGAGGGTTCTAAGTCTGACTTGTTCTCCCAAACCACGGCTGAGAGCAAGTCTTACAGAACGTGCCAGCACATGGCTGAAACCTGAAGATCTTGGGGGTCTTGACTGTTCTTGTCATCAGTTTCCAATTTGTCTTAGGAAAAAAAAAATCATGCAACTACTTGGTGCTTTGGTTTCCCCAAACTGAGAAATGGAAAGTGCTATCTATTCACTTTAACTCTTAAGAATGCCATGACATATATGAAAGATATTCGGAAACAAAAGGGCCGTGCCATCATGTGGTTTAAAATGCATGTCATTTTTTAAGTTAGTATTTTTCATATAATAGTCACCAACCACATTACCAGCTACAGCCATAACATTCCTTGCCAATTCCGAGAGAAGGAAAGTGGAGGACAGGGGAAGCAGCGACCTTACCAGCAGTAGTCCAGCAGGTGCGGCGGCAGGACGGGGATGTACACGTGCTGCCAGAACATGGGGTAGAGCATGGCGGCGGACCCATGGATGCAGGCGGTCAGCTGCAGGAGAAGCAAAGCAAAGGTCAGAGTTAACAGTCAAATGAAGAGATACTGTCCTAGTGGAGTTCAGCAATAAAATTAAATACATACTTCTCAATGTATTTAAAATAAGTTAACTCAATCATCCTAATTCAAATTTAGTAAGAGGCTGCTTTTCAAAAAAAAAAAAATCGATTTTTTCCTGATTATGAAGCTAATATACAATGACAGTAGAAAATTTAGAAAATGGAAAAAGGGATAGAGGAAAACAAAAGTCTTCACCATCTGAAAATAATTTAATATTTTGGGGTATTACATACATATGTACTTGTATTTCTTTTTCTAATAAAATCAGGATTATTACAGCTACAGTGTTCATTTGCTCTTTTTTTTTGCAAGTATGCTCTTTTTTCTTTAAGTTAACATTATTTGCTGGCATTTTCCCACATCTTTAAATATTCTTAGAAAATGTATCTTTAATGCCACTCAATAAATTTCCCATACTATATTTAACTACTCTTCTACCATTAAGTTATGTAATCAGATCAGGTCAGTAATTTTTATAGCTGGCTCCTAGATGTAGAATTCAGAGACAAAGGTTATAAATATTTAAGGTACTTAATAACTATATAGCAATATAAACATAATAAATGTATTCATACAGTAAACAGAGGAAGGATGGAGGGTCTTTACATCAGCCCAGCCATGTGCTGCAATGTCCCCTTGTGCCTCACCAGCACAAAGAATTGCAGTCAAGTTAGTAGTTTTAAAATTGTATCTATCTTGATTTTTTTTTAATTCCTCTTATCATGATTGAGGCTGAACATCCTGTCATATGTTTCTGGACTATATTTCTTAGGTAAATGGTCTGTTCCTAGTCATAGGCCGCTTTTTCTAATGACTGTTAGTATTTTTAAAAATTGATTTATAAACAAAGAGTAGATATGCAAAGGATACTAATCTTGTGTGATGTTTAAAAAAATACTTTATCCTTACTTTTTTTTTTTAATTTTTGAGGTGAAGAGGTTTAAATAATTACATAGACAAATATTTTCCTTCATGACAGTGTCCACTGCTTTTATACTAGGAAAGTCCCCCAAATCTTTCCCCAGTGTTTAGTTTTAATCCATCTGGAATGAATTTACATTTAAGGACTGAGGTGAGAATTTATTTTTTCCATATAGTTAATCAATTGCCTCAGCACTCTTAGCTGACTAATACTTCCTCTCCCTATTCTTCAGACATGCCCCCATTTCATGTTCCTTTTTTCCTTAAGAGCTAAACACATCATACAATCAATATTTGATATAATTAAAATTTTGGGAAACAAAGATATAATGGAATAAAATTGCTACAAAATTCAATACATTGAAAAAAGGAAAAAAAACCAACACCTTGGGAGACTGGCTATGAAGTGACAAAAGCCAACAACACATGTTTCTTTCTGTCTTGTTTCTTTGGTTTCTGGGAAGCCTGTTCCCAGGAGGACTTTGCTTCTTTTGGAAGCTGTTAACTGGCCTTTGCTGACAGAAGGACATTTACGTGGCAAAAGAGTGACATGCCAAGGTCCAGTTAAAAGAATCCCAGAGGTTAGTGTAACATGAACAGCTTTAAATTGGACATGCTGCTGATGTATCACAGTTGTGAGAGCTGTGTATTAAATCCAGGGCCACTACTCCCCCGACCCCTCTTCCCTCCAGACCCTGTTCTTTAAATCAGGTACATGTCACGAACAGGAGCTGATCCAGCAAACTCTCTAGAGCTGTTCCCAGCAACACCACCAAGGCTTATAGGTTTAATCCACTACTTTCAACCCATTTTAAAACGCTTCCTTATAAAGGAGGCTACCTGTCATATTATACATGACTAATCTCTTCAGACATAGAAGAGATGAGAAATCTTTGCTGGTGTTGAATGAATGGAAAATGAACCAACTCCACCCTGAAGTCCGACTGCAGTGTGAAACTGGCCTTGGGCCCCAGCTCTTTCTGCCCATCCTTGAGCTGCTGAAGTACTCTTACAGAAGTGCAGGTCCAGTCATGGAACATCCTACTTCGAAGTCTTTGGGGCACATCTGGAACAGGCATGTCTCCACCAATTCCCAGTCTACCTGGAGAGGAGCATCTCCAGCCACAGTCTCTACTGCCTTCTCCAAGTGTATTCTTAGAATAAAGCACTTGCAGACTTAGAAGAAGGTATGCACTTCTCTCTCTCTTCTCTTTCTACCTGTCCCCTGAACTGGCCCAGACCTGTGCCCATAGCAAACTCCTCCTGCCTCAGGTCTCTGTGCAAGTGCTACTTCCTTCCATGGCTCACCTCAGCATACACCCCATCACTAATGGGGCTATAACTGCCTGCATATTTGTCCTCTACTTATAAAGTTCAGAAAGCCCTGTCTCTCTTTTCTTCTTCATGTTCTCGGGTGTGTGTGTGCGTGCGTGCGTGCGTGTGTGTGTGTGTGTATGCTAATGCAACGTTTCTTGCAAAATAATTGCATTTTTTTAATAAGTAAAAATAATTCTACTTAGAATATATTCACAATATAAAAATAGTTAGTGGCTTGGCTTTGAACATTATTGGACCAATTATTTTCATGAGTCTCACAGAGTAGGGTATATGACTAAAATTCTAAACAATAATGGCAAGCTAAGACATAAGATATGTCACTTCTTGGAAAACTAAGTCAATGAATTCATTCATCCATTCATTCAATAATATGCCTACTCTAGAACTCTATGACACAACAAATAAATAAAAGCACTTTAAAATCTATAAGGTGCTATACAAATGTAAGGTATCATCACATGAATACATTTGTGATTCTCTTTGAGTAAGTCATTCAATAGTATGTTCCTGGCTGAGAAAGAACTTGATTACTTGCCTCTTTTAAGCTTAAACTGGTTTGCGTCTAAATCCTATTTCAAGTGATAAAGTGGCAGAGATCTTATCTTCAATGTTTTTCTCATGTCCCCTTAATCTCAAAAAACCCTACAGAGCTGAATGCCAAGATTTTAAAATTTCTTATCGCTCATAAAAAATAAATGTTTAAGGTATTTGGTAATCATTTTCGTTGGCAGTTTTCTAAGGGCCAAGTCTCTGCAATTGGAGTAAAATACATTTACCCACTTGATTAAGAAAACAAACGAACAAAAAGGGAATTGTTGGGTTTTACCAAATACTAAACAGCACAAACAATGTGCACTGTTACTTAGGAACAGTGGCTAATCTGACCACAAGAAAAGTGTTATGATATATCCTATGCTTAATCAGGAATACCATATTATGTCCTGTAAATTATCATTAGCCACTTATTTGAAAAATAACTCTAAAACCAGCCTATTTTTAAAAATAAGGATCCTAAAGGCCTATGCTCATTTCTTAGAGAATACAAAATTTAAAAGTAATGAAAATATACATTTGGATTGTAGTAAACAAAAAGGCATTGTGAATATTTAATTGAAGTGTAAGTCGAGGAAAATGATCCTATCAAAATCTCACTCAGTGGGAGAATAGAAAGATAGTATGTGTAAAATTTGCCCAAAGTCATTAGTCACAATGAATATTCATCAGAAGCCAATTATCAATCCCATTTAATGACACCCCAAAAGATTTTGCCCTGAAGCAGCTGAATAGTCTAAGACTCCAGACAAAACTAGACAAATTATACAGCCAACAGCCAGTCTAGCCAGGACACAGATTGTAAAGTAAACCACTGGTGGGTTTTTGGACGCTCTTTTAGCAAATTCTGTCCTCAATTAAAGATGCACAAGGTCACTTCTATCTTGGAGCTTTCTATATGGCTTCATTAGTTTTCTTTGAGGCAAAGGGAAAGAAAGGGAGAAGGGAGTAGGATAGGACATGAATGAGGACTGATCAATGATAGAGCTGAAAAAAATCACAAAGACATTTTTGTTTTATTTTAAGGCATTTCTCAGAGATAATACCCAGATTACCACACAGTCTTAGATCCCAGAGGTAGCTCTGAAATTTAATATGGAATAAAAGTAAGAATCCCACCCTTTAAAAAAAAAAAAGAATCCCAACAGTATATGTGCCAGGCACCACGACTGGGGTTTAGAATTTTGCAAAGTGCTATTTTAAAGGTGTGTGTGTGTGTGTGTGTGTGTGTGTGTGTGTTTACATACACACACCCTCATCGTCACATTTCACAGATAAGGAAACAATCTCAATGGTGAAATAGCTTGCCCACAACCACATAGCTAGTGACAGAACTGGGACTCACATCCAGGTCTGTCAGACTACAACGGCTACTATGTTTCCACAATGCATAAATTAACTTAGAACATGTTTTGAGTGCTTGCCCTGTGCCCATACACTGTGCTGAGGATTTTGAACCAGATGAGATGCTGTCCCTATTAGCACGGCCAAATCACGTAGAAATGCATTTGCCTTGGTGTTAGATGAACAAAGTATCTAGGGCAAAATACCAATTAAACAGGAAATAATCATTTTTAAAACAAACACAGATCTGATAATTTCCTGGGGATTAGTTACATTTAACTAAGGCATTGTAGTGCCTTTAATCCACAGAAAATTCTAGACTATGAAGTAATGATTGTCGAAGTGAAAGGTCTACATCCCAATTTGGCACACCTATTTGAAAGCCTGGGTTTCTTGTCCCCTTTTACATACTTGCATAGAGTTTCCATTAATTCCCGTTTTTGATCTGAGCAATCCACTTCCTCTCCTGGGTCTCAATTTCCCCTCTGTGGAAAACAAGAGGCTGGCCGACATGATCCCTCTGCCCCCTTCCAGCTTTGACAACTTAGGACCTAGAGGAATTGCTGTCCTTTGATGTGAAACATGCACTTCTGCCTCAGCTCCCCATCTGACTAAATACAAGAAAAACAGGGTATGTCTAAAAGCTGGTCTTGCTTTCTCATCTCTGCAGCTCTAGGGCCCCCTGGAATTTACACACTATCTAGGTACCATCACCTCTCAGCCCCAGCCCCGTCTCCAATACCTGGCTGTGGAGGGCACAGCCTTCCCCTGAGCTTGGCTCCTGATCCTCTGAGAGCTCAGAGGCAGATGATTGTAGGAGACCGGGGGCATGAGAATAAAGATGTGAGCTCCTCAAGGACAGAGCACACATTCAATTCCTCTCCTTATCTCTTACTATGCTTGACACAGAACAGGTGCTGAGTAAAAGTTTGGGGAACGCTAAAAAATGCCTCACCCATAACATCATGAGGAATGGTAAGCAAGATTACCAGACACTTAACAAATTGCAATTGCTTAACAGATCACCACTAGAAGCTGTAAATTTCTAAAAGGTATTGAGATTCCAAATTCTAAAAGCTGACAGTAGAAAAATCAGATGGTCACAGTTATTCACATCCTAGAACTCAGGATGTTGAAACAGCAAACTGCCATCTGCTTCAGCATTGAGTTAAAGAAATTGGGATTTCTCCTCTGAATCCAAACATCAGGAAATTGATAAAACAAACAGCATAGGAAGAGTAACATATTACTATCTTTAAAGATGGGCCAGTTAAGTCCATTCACTTCAACCAAGATCATCCTATGTAGAAGAGTCGTAGAAAATGTCTTGTAGAAGTTAGCTTTCTCAATTGGAGAACCAGATTCTTTTATTTAATTATAAACCATCTTTGTAGTTATCAGCAAATAAATGATGCCATGATTAAGTAGTGTTGTGGGTTTTTTGTTTGATTTTAATTTTTAATTATTCTCAAATGTAAAACCCACTAGATGATTAGCAATGGGTTTTAAGTAAAATCTGTAGGGACTCTGGAAGTTAACCTATTGAACCCTTCTAAGGATATGAGAAAACCTTTAATTATAAAAGGTTTGGCTATGTTCACGTTGTGCTTACTACATTTAGTGGGGGTAAAGCTTGCTTTTAAGAAACTGAGATGCTTTAGCAAAAAGGCAACTTAGCCTCAGGATGAAAGAGCTTCAGCTAGTCTAGACAGAAGCTGAACATGTGAGTAGAAAGAAGAGAAAGAGCAAAGAATCTCCTGCTTTTCTTAGAAGTTGAAATGTAATGCTTCTTGATTTTTATTTTTGGTTGTGGGGGATGGGCAGTCTTTCTTTGAGTTGTGTGTGTGTGCATGCTTTAAATTGAGTGGAACTCATCATACATCTTGCTTCTCCACTAACCTCTGGAGATAGGTAAGGAAAAAAAATCACCCCAAAAAACCAACATACCAACATGGGGTCCAGTTGAATGCCTTCCACTAACAGCAAGATCATCCAGTCAAGAGGAAGCTTTCTCAGGCAATCACCTGCCTACTCAATCACTTCTCCACCCCCCACCCCAACTAGCTAGAATAATTAGAGTAAGTTATTAACCAGGAAAAAAAGTTTTCATGCCGAGATTTGACACTTCAAAACATCAAAGCAACTGAAACTGCCAGAAAAAAGCCTTAGCTACCAAAGCAGAGGCAGAAACAATAGTAAGGGAAACTATAGTGTCAATAAGCTGGTAATACCATGAGTGAGGAGAGTGCAGACTTTTTTTTTTTTTTCAAACTGATTTGAGAGAGAGTGAGATTGACGGGGGCAGGCAGCGGGTGGGGGAGGAGAAAGGGAGAAAGAGGGAAAGAGGGGAGAGAGGGAGAGAAAGACAGATTTGTTGTCCCACTTACTGATACATTCATCATTTGATTCTTATATGTGCCCTGATCAAGAAATCATATCTGTAATCCTGGCTTATTGGGAAGATGCCATAACTGACTGAGGTACCTAGCTAAGGCCAGACTTTTCTTTAAAATGAAAAAGAAAAACCCAGAAACCGGGCTCATTTAAATGCAGGGACAGCCAGGTTCCACCCTTCCTACATCCTGTGCCAAGGCAGACATTACAAACCGATTGTGGTATCAGGACGTGGACTGAGGGTCCCTCTGAACACGCGACCAGTGTCAGTGGACCCAAGTGGGCACTCAACAAGAAATCTATTATATATTTTTGAAAATATTCTAAGATCATAACTTATGCTTGGCTAATTTACACTGTTGCTTTAACAACTCGTTTTTTAAAATAACAAAGCAGAATCGAACATGGGATCATGAGTACCTGCTAGGTGCCTGTCAAGTATCCATACACAGAGAAGAAACTAAGGAGCCTCAAGGAGGTAGGAGTTATTAGATTTGAAGGCACAGGAAGTGGGGGAAAAATCTCTGCTGTAGAGTTTTGTCAGGCAAACCCAACCTTAGAAAGTGACAGTAACCTTAGAAAGATTAAAGCTATAGTACAGCCTTCACCATGACCACTTAACTCAGCATTTACTATCTGCCAAGCACTGTTCTTTTTTCTTTTTTTGTAGATTTTTTCTTTCTCTCTTTTTTTATTGTTGTTCAAGTACAGTTGTCTTTATTTCTGCCCCCCACCACTTCGCCCCACCCATCCCCACCTTCCACCCTTGATCCTACCCACCTTTGACTTTGTCCATGTGCCCTTTATATGTGTTCCTTGACAACCCTTCCCCCTTTTAACTCCATTGTCCCCTCCCATCTCCCACCTCTCCTTTCATTACTATCAGTTTGTTCTTAATTTCAATGTCTCTGGTTATATTTTGCTTGTGCCAAGTACTGTTCTAAGTGCTTTACATATACTTAACTCATTTACTCTTCACAGTTCTATAAGGCAGGTAGCATTATTGTCCCTATCTTACAGATGAGGAAATTGAGGTTCCTAGGTATTACATACCTCATGCAGGGGCACAGAGCTAGTGGCAGAGCTAGAATACGAACCTAGGGAGTCCAGCTCCAGAATCTGCTCTTAGCTCACAGCAGACTGCCTCTGGGCTATGACCTGTATTGATGTGACAATCACTGAGTATCCACTATGTGTACATGCCATACCCTCAAGCAATTTAAAACAGGCAGAGAAAGATCAAAATGCAAACGATCAACTTCAACACAAAAGCATTATGAAAGAGGTGTTATAATAGAAGTTCAAGTGTGTTTGAATATAAAGAAGGAATCATTAATTCTGCCTGGGGCAAGAATTAGGATTGCTTCTGAGATAGAGAGATAGATAGATAGATAGATAGATAGATAGATAGATGATAGATGGACAGACAGACAAAGAGGTAGAGACAGAGACACACACACAGGCACATTAGACCAGAGTCTGAAAGGATGAAAATCAGAAGCTATTAGTCCTCCTCCCTGGGAGGCCAGTCAGGTGGTAATGGTGGATCCATAGACAGATCAGCTTCTTAAGGCCATTCTAGCACTATGCAGTGATGACTCTGGAGACCTGAACAAGAAACAAAGGTTTAGTCAATGACTATGTGACTAGTGAGAAGTGGGTGGATATGAAAAGCCTCATTTGAGTTGCCATAACTATTCTCTGTTGCTTGGATTCATTCACCATCCACTATCACCAGTTATACTAATAACATCTTCAGAACTCTTCCAGGCTCTCTATTGTCCTCTTTGCTTCTGAAAGTCAAATAGGGGTTTATTGCCCCTCAAAGGGAAGATTCAGAGTCAGCATTTACTGAATGATTAGTATGTGCCCAGGAATGGGCTATGTGCTATCATATCTGTGACCATTGAATCCTTTCAACAACCCTGAGATGGGTTTTAATACTATTCCAATTTTTATAGAAGAGGGCAGGGAGATTCAGAGAGGTCAAGTAAGTAGCCCAAGGCCATGTAGCTAGGAATAACACAGGGGAGGATGAAGTACAAAAGTTGGAACTGAACAAAACCATCCTGACTTGAAGGCTGGTGGTCTCACCCACAGCCTTGCTGTCCTTCATCTTGGGAAAAGTTAACACCTGTCGGGCTGCTGAATCATTGACTTGGTAGACTACATAGCTATCAAACTTGCAGATGAAAATAAATGTGAGTTTTCATAAGATCTGTACTGACCCCTGACTGCATGGTCTAACCTTACATCACACTACCTTGGCTCACCAAAGTGACCAACCTCTCAGCCTGCACAAAACAGAGGACAAATGAGTTCTTGTTCCTGCAGACTTAGCACGTAGTACATGCTCAAATTTCTTTAGTGAAATCCACAGAGATGCCTGCCATTTAGGGCTTTTCAAGTATATTAAGATGTCAGTGACTTGAATATTACCTACTACTCATTAGTGTTGTTTTGGGAGAGATTTGATTAATTACAGTCACACAAAAATAAGCTATAAGTTTTATAATTTAAGGAATATGTAATTTATTTCACAAATTGATACACTACTAAATAATAAACACACTTCTCTGACATCTTCTTAATGCAATGGCTAAAAAGAAACATCACCTCTCTATTTATACCCATGAACCCAAAGTTACACTGGTGGACTACATTAGCATCCAAAATTACTAAAGAGCTTAAATAGATTATATTTAGCTGTGTCCCATTCTACAGTAGGCAATACCAAAATCAAAGCTCTCCCACAGAAAAATGTGGGAACAAAGAATTTTTTAGTGTTAATTTGTACTCATGTCTCCTAAACAAACTTAACCAGGCTCCATTATATAGTCTCAAAATGAGAATGAATCTAATGATAAAAACTAAAAATAATGAAAGAATAAACATTGTTTTTGCCTTAGAGAACTGTCCAACCACTGTTTCTGAATCTGGCTATGTATCAATCATTTGAGGAACTTTAAAAAATAGATATCTTGTGATTCTATGTCAAACCTTTGACCCAAAATATCCATATACTTGAATTTTTAACAAGTTTTCTGCATGATTCTAACACAACTAGCCCATGGATCAACATTTGAGAATCACTAGAGATCTAAATCCTGTGTCTAGTTTGAAAAGCTCAATGCTTGTTGAAGAAACGAGGAAACAAGGCAGCAGAGGAAGGTAAGGATAAACAGGGAGACCACAGCTGGGGGAAGTCACAGCAAATTTTAAAATATCACCAATTAGATTGCTTATATTCTATATATTACAGTCTCCAGAACACCTCAAGGTTCTTCATTCTAGTTATAGTGCAACACGAACAAGAGAAATCCAATCCTCCCATAATTAAATGAAGAACATAGTTCAAAAGCAGTTAATTGTATTCACATTTAAAAACCAGAGAAAAACCACATAAATAAAACATACCAACCTTTCCTCCCACTTTCTGCCAATGAAAGTTCCATTCATTTATTTCTAACAGTTTTTAATATTCTCTGAGCCACAATAAAATTTTATGTGATGGAGATTAGAGAGGCTATGCTATTTGGAAGTTTGGCTGCAGAGTCTGTATTTCATGCCACTTCATTACATTTTGTAAGGATTTCCCTCTTCACCACAAGGATTAGTTTTCTTCTCACTCTGAATACTCTTCTTAGGTTGTTAGTGTGAACTAGGTTAATCTCTCTCTTTTTTAAAATATAAAAGATGAACAAACAAAATGTTCAACTTATTTTATTTTTTTAAATAGAACACTAAATTTAGTCTTAGAATTCTCTGTTTGGTAAGTTTCCAGTTACAAGGTCTTGGCTTCCCTTGAGCACAGTTTGAAACAAAATAATGCAGTTTGTTCCTCGGCTGGAACGTGCAGAGTGGAGTGTGCAGGCAAAGAAGCCCTGGCTCCGGTCCAGTGTTTCAAACCTTCTTAAGCTGCCACTCTCAGCTCTCCTTCAAGGGCTGCAGAGAGGCAAACAGGATTAGTTATTTCTAGTCCAGAACAGCTAGGAAGGCTTACACACATCATTCAGGTAGCCAAACCATTACACAGGATGGCATGGTCATGACCAGGTGGAGTGCACCATGGAAATGGTGGAAATGAAGCCAAATCAGAAAAACTCCCAAGTCCACAAACTGGCCATTCTTAGGTCGTGCAACGAAGTGGTGCTAAGACAAGGGAAGCTTTGGCGGGAGTGGGTGGAACAGGAAGGCTGGGAAGGTACCATCCCCTCACACCAACGCTGAAGAATGTGCTCCCACCAGTACCCTTAGATCGGTATCTAGATGTATACCGATCTAAGGGTACTGGTGGGAGACAGAACTAGCTCCCACCACTCTCCTGGCGACGGCTGTCCAGGGCCTGCTCCAGGCCCACACTCTCTGGGACTATGAGTTAGAAAGAAACTGACAGGGAAAAGATACCAGTTTAGTTTCACCCATTTCTAAATGGGGTACTATCAGAAAAGTAGTAATTCTTTTCTGAGTTATGAGTACCACACAAATACTTAGGAGTACAGTTTCAGTTAATTAGGTCACAGGTGGCAAACACAAGGCCCACGGGCCAAATCCAACCCTCCACCTTGTTTTATCCAGCCTGGCACCTTGTTTCTACCTGGCAGCAGTGCAGAGCTCCCTGCCCCTAGTTAAGGAGAAGTTCCATTTATACAGTCCTAAAATTACCTTAGGCCCTTTGAAGGCAACCACAAGGCTGATGTGGCCCCTGGTGAAAATGAGTTTGACACCCCTGAATTAGGTAATGGCCTTACCACTAAAACTGGGCTTCTTTCCTGTTTTAAAAAGAATCTGCTGAATAAAACAAATATATGTTCCTTTAGGATATTCTCAGTTTTCAAAACTTCTTGTGGTACCCCTAAATTATGGAAAGGGCAATTAGGGGCCAAGATACACAGGGGACTGATGGGAACTGGTATGTGAACCCTGCAGCCACACTGAGTAGGGAAGATATGCCTCAGGGACCCACTCAGGCTATGCTCACTGTAGGGGACCGACACAGGTGGGGCAGGGAGACAGCGGAGGCCAACACCACAGAGAGAGAGAGAGAGAGAGAGAGAGAGAGCGAGCGAGCGAGCTGGATCTAAACAGTGCTCAAGGAAACAGGCTTCTGGCTAACAGAGTAAGTGTGTCCATTAGAAATTCACACATTGGCCTTCTGTTTCCCTGGCGCTGAGAGTAGAGCCAGGCACGTACAAAGTGCTCACTAAATCTGAAAAAAGCTTAGATGTGCATTAAAAGGCAATGGCCAGGCTGACATTCTTTCTGTGATTTCAGATCCAGGGTCAACAGAATCATACCAAGAATATTTCTCTGGGGATAAGTGTTAAAGGGAACAAATGACAAATGGAGAGTTACCAAGGAGGCAGCATGAGGTAGTAAGAAGAGGGTTGGCTTGGAGCCAGGTGAAGTGAGTTTTAATTCCATCTATGCTGGTCACCTTAGACAAGGCACTTCAACTTTCCAAGGGCCAATATTCTCATCTGTAAAAGAGAATAAAACTAACTAGCTCCTAGGGTTGCTGAAAGAGCTAATGGAAAAAAAAATGTGATTAGCACAGTGCCTGGCACATAATAGGTGGCTCAAAATGGTTCTCTTAAAAGAATTTTAAAGGGGTGTGTGGGAGTACTAGGGATTTCCCTTATAAATAAAGTATGCATCTAAATAAAGGTGCTCTACATGCTTAGTCTGTGGATGCTACCAGAATACCTCTTTGGTAGTCTTAGAGCTAAATATACCACACAAGAAGGTCCCATACTAACTATAGAGTCAGACCTTATCTTTACCCAAATGAGCATCCTTATTCATCAGATTGGCTCAGACTATCTTTTCAGCAATTTATGATTACCAATTTTTTTCAGTGGGATAGATATTCTTAACAATATGTCTCTGGCCCTTGTGACAGTCCACATATAAGTATTCTAACAGTACTTTGAGAGGTGGCACCCAATAAACATGACCTGGTCCCCTAGGCAAGCACTTTGAAGGGGCTAAGATTCCTTTATATGTGTAATTCCTGGATGTCTCTCCCTTGTCTGAAGCCAAAGCCTCCCTTTCCCTGACACTGCATCATGATGACCTATTTGTATGTCCCCTACTCCCACCTACCACGTGACCTTGGGCAAGTTACCCCTCCATCTCTCTGACAGACCATTCTGTAAAATGGGGATACTATTGATCTTCTAGGATTGCTGTTGGAATGACATATCTCCATACATCTCTATAAAGGTCTTGTTTTAGACCTATCTGCTACCCATAAGAGTTACCAAAAACCAATATGAATTAAACTCAAGTTATGAAACTCTGGAAGAAAAATGGGACCTCTGTGCTAGAAGAAATCACACTGAAGTATTTACATTAGAGAACAAGATTTAGTTAAGCCTTCCCTATTTATCATTTATAAAGGAAAACAATCAATATACATTAACTGAGCAAAGAAAACAAGAACTTACATTTTTCTTATACAGAATTATCACAACATTATTGACCAAGAAAGCCCGAAATAAGTATCACCTGACTCTGAATAAACGTTGCTGGGCTTGTTTCTATTGAAGCAGTCATTCTCACAGAAGACGGCATTCTAGAGTGTTCGACAGCTTTGATCTTTCAGCTGCTTAATGGGTTTGAGAAGCATTAAGCTTCCATCTTTAAAAAAATTAAGAAAAACATGGTTTGTCAAGGTATGACAACAGGCCACATCTCGATTCATCAAGAGACAGTCATCAGAAATCTCAGGCTAAAGCAGTCTTTGTACTCTGCCTCTCACCAGAAAGATAATAAAAAGCCACTACTGAGAAAATAAAGGGTGACAATTACAAAACTTTTAAATTCTGAAACTGAAAAGGTCCAAAGGCTTGGCTAAAATTGATGTCTGCTCAGCTACTTTGTCCCCAGAGAAACTGCACATAACTGGTCAGGATCCTGGTGATCACGTGTGAGAGGTAAGGAGAAGCCCCTCTCCCTAAGAGGTTTCTACCATCCATCAGTGAACTTGGTTAAGAATAAACTGTTCGTTTAAAAAGAACTTTTTTTAAGTCAAAGTAATACAGGCTTACAGCCTTAAACTCAAAACAAAAAGGACAAAAGACTCACACTGAAAAGCAGCAGTCCATCTCATGATGTTCCCTACCCTTCATTCACAATGATCACACACAGTATTTATCTCCTTATTTCTGAGTAACTATTTCTTTTTTAAAAAAGATATTTATTTATTTATTTTTAGAGAGAGAGGAAGGGGGAAGAGAGGGAGAGGGAGGGAAGGAGGGAGGGGGA